>CAMXCT020000673.1:10249-38820 GCA_947184155.2 Cladocopium goreaui | reverse complement strand
TATATATATGGTGGTTGATCTAAATTCCTTTATCTACAAACGGTCATTCTTCGCGAATAAAACAATCACTTTCGCGAATCCCATGTTATTTTTGCGGTCAATTTCGTCCCCCCAAAAAATACTTTCGCTAACTCAGAAAAAACTGTTCCGGGGTCTCATGTTGGAACCCTGGCCTTTAAATCGCCAGTCATATATATATACGTATATATAGATATACACAGGGAAGCTGTGGAAAACGGCCTATCTATTTTGATGATTTAGCTAATCAACATGGCGATTTTCCATGGCAAACCCTTAGTTATTAAAGAGTATGGCCTGCAAAAAATGGGCTTACCCTTGGGTAATTTAACATGGCGTTGAAAAAATCACCATCATTGATAGATAATTAGATAATCATCCATAAACTGGTCATTTTCCATAGCTATGTCAATTTACCAGAGGGTAGCAACAAAAATGGCCAACCTTCTTGGCCGGTGGCTTGAGCCACTGCTTTTTTCAAAATATGCGACAAATATCCTGGGATCGTAATCCCAGGAATCCAGGAAGGAGAATGCAACATATGTCAAACCAACAACCGGTAGTCATTCCATTGCTCCCTATTATACCCGCACTATATCCCATGAATGCACAAATATGCCCAATAGTTATTGCCATTCCATCCCAGTTTGGATACTCTGCAAATAAAGCTAAGGCTAGGGGGATATGGTTTGATATTCCTCCATTTACGGCCGGGAAAATAAAAACATGTACCAAGGGCCGTGGCTGTGGTTGCGCCACCTTTACCTTAGGGGGGCGATAAACATGGATGAACGATAATAATGGGAAAATACGTAAGGAAAACGCCTGACAACGATGTATGATCAAGTTGTTGGTCCACCCATCTCAAAAATGCACCAAACAATTTTGATCATTATCGCAGGTAGGATGGGAGATCAGTAAACGAACAGAATTGTATAGATCATATAGATGTTTGAAACTTTGAAACCATATCTAAACAATGGTTGGTGGTTCATATGTCCATACCTTTGGGTGGATATGAATTAGCACTACCTGCAGTCCTGCAGTTCAAGTTGAGCAGGCGAATGCTGTAGTCTGTCATCCCTCGAGCTGGGAATTCAGGCTTGTACATGCGCAAGGCAATGAGGTTTGGGAAGAGCGGGAGGACTAGCGCCTGGTTTGTGGCATGTTGTGGCAGGGTTGCCAGCCAATATCAATCGCAAGTTTGACCCCAGGACATCCTCTTCTTTCCTTTACATGGTCACAGTATCAAAGGTGATGGGAACCAACAGACTTGAAAGGGAGCCTTTTGTCCAATATCAAAAACTGGTTTTGTCGAGGTGACGGTTGGAATTGAATCCTCAGAATGAAAACAGTACAAAGATCAACGGTTGACATGCTCAATCCAACCCCAAAATCACCCATCATAGTTCGATGTAACCTGAATGGACCAAATCCGAGTCGTAGAAATCGATGATTTATTCCATCCATCATTTTCCCATGAAATTCTTAGGACTCTTCCTCGTCCTCATATTAAATTACCAGAAGGTACCCTCCGGCAATCAAACGTGGCTTGCTGGAAAATCCACCATTTCGTTCGTTGATTTCCCCAGCTAGAAACTTCCATTTAGTTCGGGAATTTCCCAGCTAGCCATGTTTGATTACCAGAGGGTACTGCAAATCTATTGAAATTCTATTCCTATCCCACTCTTATCCCTAGGAAACCATATAAAACCATATATAAAACCATACAAAAAATAAGATTGAACCACTAGCATTAATCCTCCATGTTTGATGACACCGTTGCGGGTACTCCCTACTGTTGGGACGAAACTGGCGACCGCTGCCTGGCCATCCACCTGCAAACTGAGCTCCAGAGTCTCCAGTGAACTTCCCATGGACCTGGATGGCTTCAACCCGCACCCATCGGATGACTTTTTTTAAATCACCAGCCGCCATCAGATTAGGAAGATCATGGGGAATATCACCAATATATGAGGGATATATATATATATATGTGATGATATATGATGATATATGATGATATATGATGATATATGATGATATCTGGCTAAGTCATTATCATTCACCAAGCTAGAAATAACTGAAATAAGGCTGTTTGGGGATGATTCCCTTTTATGCCGGGGTTTGTTGGACATGTCCCATTCATCTGAGTCTGAGAACCCAACGGCTGAGTCTTTGGGGACAAGTGCTTGCTGCAGTGTGACTGGTAGGAAGGGACATTGAGTATGAGCCAAATGATTCTTCCGCCACCCCCCAAAACCTATCCATCAATCCATCTATAGTATTTAAGGATCCAAGAGGCTGGAACAATCTCTAGTATAAACCACCCACATGACCAACATATACCAAAATTATCTAAATGCTGACATAATGTACTGTACCTGCATGGCCATCAACCAGGGTAGCATTTCTCAACTGCTGTCCTGCCAATGGTCTTCTCAAAGTAAAGATGTTGCCATCGTCCGGAAAATAAATGAACATGGTGACATAGTATACTATATATATATATATATATATACAGAGATGCAGTATATAGTCATAGGACATGCGTCAAATTTACTGTTTTATAGAATCGTTCCATACAACGGAACACCTGTCATAGGTTTGTGGATGATTCAGGGGCCACCCCAAGGCTGAGTTCTTCCCCCATGGTTATCTCTTGGGCCTGACATGGACATGAATCATTCCGACTTTGCAACGGAGATTCTGGAAAATCCGTACAACTAATAAACCCATAAAAACCACCAAAAGAAACAACAATTGACCATTGAACCACCTCTAAAACCATCAATGACCGCCATTAAAACTCTTAAGAGGTGTAAGCATACCATTAAACACCCAACTGCCATTAAAAACCATTGAACAACATTAAAGAACCGGCCATAACCGGCCCGGCCCAGGAACTCGTAGTATTCCCGATTTCGCATCATCGCCTCCAGCACTTCTCCCAGTTGACCGTGAAGATCCAAATGTACCAGGCATGGAATGTTGGGATCATCCCTCCTGGAGGCTCCCGAGACACCAGGGCCCTGCTTGTTGGTCAAATTAGAATAGCATGGGTACTAATTGCTGTACCATTGAACAACCATGTTGTTTTACTCTTTTTATCTCTTTTCTCTTTTTCGTCTTTTGTCTCTTTTTCTCCCTGTCTGTCTATCTGAGTCTATCTTTCTATCTTTCTATCTTTCTATCTCTATCTCTCTATCTCTCTATGTATATATGATCTTCATCGGTAAAAAAATACCATGAACTCAATAACATCACCATTGTAGCAACCCTAAATTATGATATTTTCTTACTGTAGATGTGATCTTTGACCATCCATTTCGTCCATCAGCTCCACCCCCTCCTGGACGTCAGGAATTCCACTAACAGCGCGGTGATGGCTCTAGGCATGCCGGACCCCCAGTCGGTGACTGTCAGACCAATCTCCTCCGGTGACGTTGATCCGAAGTCTTGGTGAAAATGACTCGCGCGATACAAATTCCACATGCAGAACTGTACACATAATATCCCAAGAAAGCCTAGAATGTGAGTCCTATAATGTGAGTTCTATACACATTCTATAATATCCCAAGAAACCTCATTTGCGAATGGATCTAGAAGTGAGTCCTGGTTTATGCCTAGACCAGGAAGTGAAACCAAAAGTGAAACCAAAACCATCTTCAAAATCACCCGCTCCTGGTAAAATGTCCTGCCAAAGAGGCCCAAATCCTCTCGCAAATTTTGGATGTAGGATTCTCTCAAAGAATCCTGGAGGGCCCCTGAAAGATTTTCATCAGAACACCTTCCCAAGCTTTCTGAGCAGCCAATTCTTTCTCAGAAAGTTAGGTTGGCCAAACCAAGATGGGTGAAAACAATTAAACATGAGAGAAACCATTAATATCCCACTAACCATCAATTAACAACTGCTTTGTTTCAAACATCACAGAAACGAACACTTCTAAAAAAACTGATGGCTGAAAACACCAACCAGAATCGCAGGAAATCTCGTTCACTAGCTTCGCATCAATGGAGATGGACCTTTTTTCGCTTTGCCGAAATGCCATTTGCAACGGGCCATGTGCATCCACCGTGGCATTGGACGGCAACCAACGCCCATCTTGCAGAATGTCAATGCGCCACCTGGTTTGGCCACGTGGATGTGTATGTAAATATCAATGGTGACACATGGCCCAAAAAACATCAATGTCAAATGTGTGTTTGTCCAGAAACGGGGTATAGCTCAAAATCGGATAACTTGCCATGTTGGAATTTTGTTTCAGAATCTTCGGACAAACCCAACTCTTAGGAATCCCAATTAGACACAAGATGCATGTTCATATATCATCTTTGATGCATCATTTCCCTTGTTGATGGCTAATTCCGAAAATTTGATGCTTAATTCCCGTATCTCAGATAAACCCACATGGTTTTCCGCCCACCAGCACCAAGCGACGCTGGCCGCTGATGCTCCTCCGCCAGTTGTCGCTTCAGTGTTGACACCGCTCCGATGCTGGTCGCAGGTGCCATCGGATCCATCGTGCCAGGTGCCATGGCTGCGCTGAGTTGCTGTGTTTCTTCCATAAGGGATAGGATTCATATGACTATTTTGATGGTTTATGGGGACTATAAAGGCAATTTTCATGGGGGTCTCTCTCAGCTGTTAATGTTGGCAGGCAATAAATGGAGGGAAATCATCCACAAATCAAGGTTAATAGCTGGGAAAATCATCTATACAGGAGAAAATCATGAATAAGTTATAAATTCACACAATAAACCTACCTTTTGAAGTTTTGGGGATGGTTTGTACCCACCCATAAAAATGGTAATTCACCTTTTTGGGGATGGTTTACCACATTAAGGGAATAGTATAGGAATGGGGGTCCCATCATTGGGGGTCCCTATAAATTCCATTACCTTCTTTGGCAAATGTATGGCAAATTTATGGACGTATGATATGTATGGATGAAGTTTCTTGAACATCTCTTGGGTGAGTTGCAAGCCTGGAGGATATATAAGGAAAAACCGAAAGATCTTGGATGATGTTTGGGGCACAATTTGCAACTGGTTGGTGGTTTCAACCCCTCTGAAAATTATGACAGTCAATAGGAAGGATTATCCCATATATTATGGAAAAAATAAAAAATGTTCCAAACCACCAACCAGACATGCTCTTTGTTGATGGAAAGGCGATGTTGTAATCCTATGAAGCAAATTTGGGCATTGGCATTCAACTGGAGAATGGTACGGGCCTCGTATTGTCACTTCATCGGTGGTTGGGGGGAGACCTGGGGTGAACTACCAAATAAGGATACATGGGGGCACCCCAACATTGCCATGCATGCCATTTAGATAAGGCAAATGGTGATGAAGCACTGGATTATGAAGTACCCTACTTACCCTACTGGATTACCTGGTGCAAACCACGCCACTTCCTAACTGGGGAAAAACAATAGGTCCATGTTCAACCTCAACCTAGGATTTCAATCTTTGGTTTCCATTTTAGGTAGTGCTTTCACAGAGATTTCAGTTATCCACAACTATGGATCAAAACCAAGTCATCTCTGGAATCAAAACACGGCTTGCCAGAAAACTCACCGGCTATAGTTCGTGGATCTTGCATTTTCCTATCCTTTCCCCGGATTTTCCCAATATAGCTGGCAAATCCATGAATAGATGATATTCATCTGGTTGGTGGTTTTAACAATCTTGAAAAATATTAGTCAATGGGAAAGACTATCCCATATATTCTGGAAAATAAACTTCATGTTCGAAACCACCAACCAGTCATTGTTTTTCCATGATTTTCCCATAATTTTCCCATTAAAACACTCGATTTATAGCTGATTTTCCGTGGGGAACTCGGAGCATCTCGGCCCCCGATCTCCGACGATCTCAAAGCGGGGATCCACGTCCACGGTGGTGACCGCCTCTGCCGTTCGCCACACCGAGGGATTTCATATCCAGCATTCATACAGTGGATTTCATGGGATCTAATGAAATTTCATGGGTTTTCATAGGATTTCATGAAACTATGCTTCAAATGGGATGGAGTATGATTTAGCCATTAAAAACTGCAGACAAAAAAAATGGTTTTTCAACATCAAGCATAGGGATTGAAGCATCAAACATTGGGATTGAATTCTGATTTAACTATTGAATGAAAATGGATGAACATGGTGATTTAAATGATAAGGATATGATGTGGGTGGGAGATATAATATATATAATGGAAGTAATCTAAGAATCTCATCCTCCGATCACAATCCCATCCTCCTCCGAATTTGGGTCGCATTTCCCCTCCGGGGGTGGGTATTGTGATCGGAGGATGGGATTGTTAGATCACCTTCATTATGAACGCATATGACATAAATAAGCAAATATATTAAATGTAGTATCATGATATATATATATATATTAATGTAAATATATATATCATAATATACACATGTCTAATCAGGTCTCTCTTTCATTCTCCTTATATCTCCCTCAATCACCTCCAGGAATTTGGAGGCGCCCCCACAGGACCACCCTTTGCCCTGCACAAATGCCCTTTGATTTTCCAACCTACGCCGCAGTCCTACTCGTGGCTTTGCCAGCCAGGGCTCAAACAGCGTGTCCACAGCAGGTCTTGCTGCTGGTATACCAAGTATGATACTGGTTGGTGGTTTCAGCACCTCTGAAAAATATTAGGCAGTTGGGATCATTATTCCCAATATATGGAAAAACAAAAAATGTTCCAAACCACCAACCAGGATATGTCGTGATACATGCAAACCACCGAACGGGGCACGCAGACTGTGCACATCTGACACTATCGTCTCCCCAAATGGAAATCATGTGCGCGGTGTGCGTATTTGCCACCGCCGTCGGTGCAGCATTCTTTGGCATCTCACCTTAAATGAATGCCCTGGACAATGCACTGATGGTGGCGGACAGCATTGCTCCTACAAGGTTTCAGTATAGTTTCAGTTCTGGGGCACCAAAACCAGACCAAAATAGACGGCAAAATAGCTAGTTGGAACCAAACAGTTGGATGAATTATTTCCAACACATGGATGTAATCAGTCACAAGGATTTCGCCAAAATCAATTCAGGACATGTATGATGAAATGTAATGCAAACAGTTCAAAACTGAAAATTCCATCCCATACATACATTTGCATCCATGTAAGAAAAAAACAAAAAGCTACTCATTGCAAGGTATTCAAAACCATACCCAAACAAGGGATTTCTGGATCTTTCTGGCAACGCGTTTGCCACATTAACTAGGTGAATTTGGCTATATAACACAATCCATTCTTCCTATAAATCTCTAAATCTCCCCTAAATAAAAAACATCACCCCAGATTGTTCGTTTTGCGACATTTCATGCTGGTCAATTTGATTTTTAATTGCACCCCTTTGGAAAGCAATTTAAACATCAAGGTCCCATTTGAGGGTTTCATCCCCTAATAATAAAAACTAGTTGGGGATGTTTTTAAATTGGGGTCCACTTTTTAAAATGAGACGTGAGCGTCACCAGCGTTGGAAAAAACCTACAAAAAAACACTTTCTTGGGACCAATAGTTCTCACTTCCAATCAAATGCATTTTATTGAATGCTTGGTTCCTTTAATGAAATGTAGCCTTACTGCAAAGGAGAATCCTTCAGTGCAGCAACAATTCTTGTGAAATAACGTGAAACCCTGGAAAAATGCATTCTTCAGTAGAGGTGGCAGTCATGCTGGAAGAAGGTGTAGCATCATGTCAAAAGACAATGTATACAGCAATGCTTTTATAAAGAAATAATTCCATTTTAAACATGCAATATTCATTGAATCTTCAGTTGAAAGGCAAGAATTTGTTGTCTACAGGTCTAACAATGTATATCGGCTAGCCCGGAATACCAATTCCACTTCATGTCGGACTCTCTGGCCGGCACTCTGTTGTAAAACAATTGGGAATTCAATTCCAGGGGTGAACCTCGCCTATCCAAATGCCACAAAACCAAGTGCCAAATTAGGCATTTTGACGCATTCCCAAAAAACCCAGCGCTCACAGCGCTCTTCTCTGTTAAAAATCAACAATGTTAGTTTTTTTTAATTAAGGTTTTAAATCTAACTGTACTACCAAGTCTGTTGGTTGAATCCCCATTTTGCTGGGTTTATCCACATATATTCCCCTTGTGTCGGAAAAAAATACATTTTTTAACAAACCTTTTACAACCAACCAACATTGACCCGTCGGTTTGGGGGAAGGCAACGTTGAAAAAACAGGAAACAACCATCAAATAGTCTTTTTGATAATAAAAGGTTGACAATGGTTAATAATGATTAATGATGGCACAACTTTTTAACAATAACTTTTCACCAGTCCTATACCGTTCCTATTGGATTCTTTCTGCCAGGGCAACTTTTCATCGGTAATGAGTGCTACCATATTAACCACTACTAAAAATCATTATAATTATACAATAACTACTAACCATGTTGACCATTCCTATTCGTTAATGAACCATTCCATTACTAACCATTGTTAATAACCATCGTTAGTACCATTGTTCTGGGGAAATTGTATTAATTCACTAACCTGAAAGAACGTGAAATAATTCACCTTGCTAACCATTCTGCCAATGAGGTCGCAACGAGGTCGGTATAATTTACCCAGATTGTTGTTTTTTTTCCCATGAATAACTACTAGAGTAGCCATTGCAGTTCAACTTTCTACCGTTCCCTGTCCTACGACGTACATCTGCTTCATCACCATCTCCTGCGTCAACTTCACATCTCGAACGTAGAAACCCGCAGAACTGTCCTGGACGACCAGGCGTCCCCAGTGGCCATCCCCAAAGCTACTGAGACCATTGGCATACTGAATCCCAAATCCCCATTAATATCATTTACCCTCTGGTAAACAAACATAGCTATTGAACATGGCCATTTATAGTTGATTTACCCATTAAAAATGGTGATTTTCCATAGCTATGTTAGTTTACCAGAGGGTAATATCATTTAATATCCCCATAAATACTAGGTCGATGATATTCGATGATCACATCATAACGGATGACCCCTCAAAGATGATCGAAATGCAGTTGGATCGTCGAGGAGTTTTTTGCGGATGACCTCTGACTCAGTCGCCATCCATTGGATGTTTTTCTTGATGGAAGTCCAAAAAAATGATGATTTGGGGGTACTCCCACTTTAGGGAACTCCAGATACACATTGGAACACGTAAGGCTAACTCCTCATTTTTTCAAGTCAAGAAGAAAAGGACATGGTGGAATTGGGCCTGACCGCTGGTTTTGTCACGACAAAAATAACACGGCACCCTCAGGTTGCATGCTTCTCGGGCAGGTTGAATCTCATGCGCGACAATAATGTCTGTCCCAATCTCTCCAGCCTGTGGCTGGTTTCCCATAGATTTATCATGATGATTCTCTCCCAAAAAGTGAATGGATTTCCCTACCAAGTTGCTCATAGGTTGTATCATCCGTGGACAAATAAACATAGGGGTTCGTCATCCCAAATATGGTTGAACACAATCTATAGTTCAAACCACGAACCAGGAGTTTTTAGGGCAGAATGAAGGTTATCTTGCCCTTGATGATTTCGGATTCCTCAAAGGCGACCTTCCAATTTGGTCTATCGAGTGGTCTTTGCCATTTCGTTCACATGTTGGATCAGTTGGGTGTCAACCCCCGCCTTTCACCATAAAGGTGGTGCCCCCGAATTATGTTTTTTGTTTTTTTGGTTTATAATCCCCATGGACTAGTTCGATATATCATAAACCTTATATAGTGAAATTGGAGATATCAATCAACTTAGCGATTCCCAACTTGGGCACCACTTGAGTTGGATCCCCATCCCATTAGGAAAAACCCAGTAGATGTTTTAATCCCATGACAAAATCAACATGTTTGATGTTTAAATCACCAGGGGGAATAGTAGTATGTCCATAATATCCAATTACACACATCATATTTTTCTGGTTTGAATCCAATTTTCCATATTTGAATCACCATCTTTGATGGTTAAAACGTGAATCTCCACAACTTGCTGCATAGATATCCCAAAGATTTACCATCAACCGAGGCATAGTACCGCATGCCTTGTTGATGATTTCCACAGGTTTCCCCTATGCCGGGGCTCCGTGATGTATCGGACCAGGTATTGCCGCTCCTGGTCGGTCGATTCCTGACGAAGGCGAAGGATACCCCTGAGGTTGGTGGGAACGCTTGCAGTACAGCGCATAATATGTATATATTTGTAATGATATGTGTGCATATCATGTTTATTCGTATATATGCATATATATATATATAAATGTGTGTGTGTTGTGAATTTGTAATTGAATATATACCAAGACCCTCCAATGATACATTTATTTGTGTATCGATTTGATTTTGCTCGTGCTGTGGATTTTCGCTCGTTTGCAAAAAACTGCTCTTTTGCAGAAAAAATGCTCGAGGGGGTTCATTCCTTCCCCATTGTCAGTTGGATTTGTTACAGCTTTTGAATTTGCGGCCTTTTGCACTTTTTTTTGGATATTTGCGTTTTTTTTGCGCAAATTTTCGTTCGAACTAGTGTCGCATCAAAGCAAACAATTCCTGTTTTCAGTCGAGCTCGGGTAGCCAAGAGAAAATAGGTCGAACTCAGGAAAATTGTTCGGGTCAGAAATTCGCGAAAGTGTATCGAGTTGTCGGTTTCTGTATCGAATGACCATAGGGGCAACAAAAAGTGCTACGTTGGAAGGTCCTGGTAGATATATCAAATACATATATATATATATAAATAAATAAATAAACGTGTAATATATAAGCAAACGTATACGTATACAAATATGTATGTGTGATAAAACCTGTATTGGTCACCATGTGCTGTGAACATACTGATAGCTACATATTGTATATACATACGCCAATGTAAATCACACACAGTGCAAATCTACATGCATAATTAAACCTACTGCTGCAAATGCATCACTCAAATGTGTGCAGGCCAAGATAAAACAACACACCCATATACATATAATATGTATGTACGTACGTGCGTATGTAGGCACGTAGGCATGTAGGTATGTAGGAATGCAGGAATGCAGGAATGCAGGAATGCAGGAATGCAGAAATGCAGGAATGCAGACATGCAGGAATGCAGGAATGCAGGAATGTAGGAATGTAGGAATGTAGGAATGTAGGAATGTAGGAATGTAGGAATGTAGGAATGCAGGAATGCAGGAATGTAGGAATGTAGGAATGTAGGGATGTAGGAATGTAGGAATGTAGGAATGTAGCAATGTAGGAATGTAGGTAGGTAGGTAGGTAGGTAGGCAGGCAGGCAGGTAGGTAGGTAGGTATGTATGTACACATCTAAGCACCTTTGCAAATAATACTTGTAATATATGTAAGTGTAAATGTATGTATGTATGTAAATATATTTATATTAAAATAGAAGTATACGTTAGATATAGATAGATAGATAGATAGATAGATAGATAGATAGATAGATAGATATATGTATATAGATATATATATGCATATCTGAATGTATGTACGCGCGTATGCATTTACATACACATACACATACATATGTACATATACATGTACCTATGCATGTACATCTGCAACTTCATTGTAGATTACCATTTTAGGCTACTGCGGCGTATGGCAAAGCCTACCTTTCATGGAAAGAAAGGTAGTCCATAAGCAAAGCACATCCATCTTTTGGGTCAATCAGGGTCATCAGAGTCAGCTGACCCTGTTGTTGAACTGAAGATGTCAACAATACGAAGCAAAGGTACCGACAACAAGCAACAAACAGTTCAATATGCTCGCAAGAGCCAAGAACTAAGCAGGTGCACATGCATATGCTTTATAGAACTGTGTAGAAAATCAAGACACTGATTGTACATGAACACAAAAACTCGCATGCATACAAAAAAACATCAAATGTATGTATGCACATATAAATAAATAAATATTATATATATATGTGTATGCAAACATATTCATGCATAAGCACACACTGGTTTGGCTTTAAGAATTGCAGCTGGTTCCAAACGTCGAATCACGCGTAGTTTGTTCTGCAGGGTTTTAAACGTAAAAAGATTTGGTAATTCCTACCTGGTAGACCTTGTCAGGGTTGCATCCAAGTTGGAAGGTAGTGATGTAGCCGAAGCATCAGCAAGACACAACTACTCCCGAAACACGGACAGGCCCATGCATCTGCATACATCATTTTTCTTTATGACGTGGGAAATCGGCAAGCCAGGTTTGAGCTTAGCCTGGAAGCTATGCCAAAGATGATGGAATTTAAAAGCAGGCACGTCTGGATGGCCAATCCAGATATCCAACTCTGTGACCTAGCTTCGTTGAACTGGGTGAGTCACAGAGTTCCCAATTCCCCTGCAGAGTTGTATGGACATGCTCAGGAACACAACTGTTGGCATGTAAGCGTCGGAGTTGCGGCTGTTCTAGTAGTTGTCCACAATATCATGTAAGCCCATCGCTATATTTGCTTCCGACATACCCAAGCCAACATAGCCCTTTGCGTCAGCCTTGGTGGCCATCATAGGCTGGCATCCTGGATATCCTGGGTCTTTACGGCTTTGCCCAGTGGCCATCAGACGAACGTTTGCGGTAAAAGGTGCGCACTAGACATCACTAGACTGACATCCTGGGTTTTCTGGTTTTGCCCCGTGACCATTAGACAAGGTTTGCACGTCAAAACATGTATACGCTAGACTGACATCCCGGGTTTTCTCGGCTTTGCCCAGCGGCCATCACAGGAAGTTTAAGCGTTAAAACCTATCTACGTTAGAGTGGCAACCTGGGTTTTTGCGGCTTTGCCCAGCGGCCATCAGACGAAATTTACACATCAAGTTATCTGTGCATATCTGCGCGCTAGACTGACATCCTGGATTTTCCACCGTTGCCCAGTGGCCATCAGATGAAATTTACGCCTCAAACCATGCTGGGTCTTTTCGGCTTTGCCCAGTGGCCATCAGACGAAGTTGACACGGCGAATCATGTATATCAGACGGGGTTTACGTTACACTGGTTAAGCTGACATCTTATTGGTTTGTTGTTACAGCTTTCCCCAGCTACCAACAAAACAGAGTAAACTGCGTTGCGTGATGTGTTTTGAACAGGTTTGGCTTAAATCATGCAAATTGGGACGTCGAACGGAAATCCACATGGCTTGCTGTTGTTCTGCTTGTTCTTGTGCTGCCATTGACGGAACACAACAATCTTGCGCAACAACCCAGCAGTTTCATGGACAGAAACTCAAAGAGAAAAAGTATTCAAACTCCAAGTTGCACTGAAAAAACGAAAACAACAAAAACCACCCACGAAAAGGACAACACCGAAAAGGGAGGGTGACAAATATCAAAAAACATTAATTAAGCAAATATAGCTGCAATCTGGTTGTGACTGCATGAACGCTGCACGTGTTCTTCTGAACTGTTCTCCTTGTCTCTGACTACCTGCGGCGCTGCCTGAACTTGGTAGGCCCTTCTAGGGTTATATTTGTCTAAGCCTGCGAGCCCTTGTTTGCTTGCCTCTCAGCAGCGTTGGCAATTCGGGCCTGAACTGGGTCTCTGACCTTTCCTGTTTGCACACTACGCCTGCAACACAGAGGCATGGAGCCTCCCCGGGCTATATAAGCCGGGGCGACATGAACACACTGGACTGGTTTTAAGAATTGCAGCTGGTTCCAAACGTCGAATCGCGCGTAGTTTGTTCTGCAGGGTTTTAACGTAAAAAGATTTGGCAATTCCTACCTGGTAGACCTTGTCGGGGTTGCATCCAAGTTGGAAGGTAGTGATGTAGCCGAAGCATGAACAAGACACAACGGACAGGCCCATGCATCTGCATACATCATTTTTCTTTATGACATGGGAAATCGGCAAGCCAGGTTTGAGCTTAGCCTGGAAGCTATGTCAAAGATGATGGAATTTAAAAGCAGGCACGTCTGGATGGCCAATCCAGATATCCAACTCTGTGACCTAGCTTCGTTGAATTGGGTGAGTCACAGAGTTCCCAATTCCCCTGCAGAGTTGTATGGACATGTTCAGTCAACCATGCCTTATGTTGGAAGGGTGTACACACACACACGCACACACATATACATATATATATAATATATATATATATGTATACACATTTATATCTATATACACACATTTTTATGTATCAGCACATGCAAAGCAACCCGACGCCAATACTTCCCCAAAACCAATCTTCGTGCTTCTCAAGGCAATCCCCAGAAGTTTATGTCACTGGCTATGGTGATTTACCGTTAAAGAAACGGGTGTTTGCCAAAGCTATGTTCAATTTCCAAAAGGTACTGAAAAATTGGGAATCATATGAACCCAAATTAACTAAGGATTGGGGATTTTCTACTCAAATTATACTTCAACGATCACCATCGCAGGGGTTTGGTAACCCAGGGCTGAATTTAATTGTCCAATTTTGTCACCCTGGTTCTTACGCATGCAACCACAACTGATGGTAAATTCTGGGATACCCGACAAAAATAGTTTCTAGCTGCCTTTTTTGTAATATAATTAATCATTATATACATACCGCCATTTACACATATATATATATATAAGTGTGAGTCGACAAATGGTCGACAAATATTCCTACTCATGGCAACAACAATAAACTGCTTCGTTTATTAAATGAGCCATGTTTTCCTAATCGACCCCAACTTCCCGAACAAAAACGCTGATGCCTCCGTGGGGATTTGGTTCACAAAGGACGGAATGGCGCGACACTTCTCCGTCAACGCGGCGCCATGGGCCGAGACCTTCAGGCTGAGGCACGACATGAAGAGCAAAGGGAACCCAGAGAACACTTCCTTGGCGGCGAAGCTGTGGAACACGTGAGAGAAGATGCGGGCACAAACGTTTTAAAAGGGATTCCACCACCCAAGAATTGGGAACTAGTTGAGTATAGTTGGGTATAGTTGGATTCAGTGTGGTAATGTCGGATCTTGATTAGTATAGGGAGACCCCCCAAAATCTGAAGAGGTCTCTTGAAGGTAATACTTTGAGAGGGGCCAGGATTGGAATAGTGTGGAATAGTTAAGGATTCCAATTGGTTTCAGTTTGCTTTCAATTGATTTCAATTTACTTTCAACTGATGTTTATTCCTTTTAAACGTTAAAGAAACTAATTGAGAAGAAAAGATTGCAATGGATTGCAATTTACTTTCAATTGCTTTTCCTTTAGGGACCTTCAAGAAATCAATTGACAAGAAAGCATTTCAAGTGAAATGAGTTTACTTTCAACTGATGTTCCTTTTGAAGCCTTCAAGAAATCAGTTGATAAGAAAGGATTTCAATTGATTTCAACTCACGTTCAAGTGATTTTCCTCTTAAAGCTACATGAAATCAATTGATAAGAACCGGTTTTGAGTTTGAAAAAGGGATAACATATTTCGGTGGAATTTGGCATTCTGAGGATTCCGATGAAAGCAAGTAAGTTACCACAGGTTTACCAAAGGAAAGGTTCAAAGAATGTGTGAACATCTATACCCAAAACAGTAGGGCACAATAGAAAACCTCCACAACAAACATACCGTTGGAAATCTGAGTTGCTCATGGGCTACCCCCTTGGTTTTTTTTTGGGTGCTGTGTTTTAAATTGGGCTTTATGCCTTTTTCTTTAATTTGGCTAAATTTGATAGATATTATCCCCAAGCAGTGTGTCCACACTGATGGGTTCATAGGAGTAAAGGCCGGTGCTTGATCAGGGTGCTCCATCTGGGCGCAGCATTTTTTTTCCGTAAATTATCGCATAAGATGGCTCTTGTGACATATCCACGTGCATTTCGACCGCGCAGGCTCGCACAAAGTGTGGGTCGCGTTCCTGGGGCGCGGCATTTTCCCTGAGAATTATTGCGTACATGGCTGCGGCTAACGTCTGGGCGCGGCATTTTTCTTGATAATTTTTGCATAAAATGGCTCTTGCGACATGTCCACGTGCATTTCGACTGCGCAGGCTCGCACAAAACGCGCGGCTAACGTCTAGGGCGCGGCATTTTTTTCCTGAGAATTTTCGCATAAATGGCTCTTGCCACATGTTCATGTGCATTTCGACTGCTCAGGCTCGCGCAAAAGGTGCGGCTCGCTGCTGGGTTTTCCTGCAAAATTTCGCCCTCTGAGATGTCTAATTACGTGGATTTCGATTGCGCAGGCTCACACAAAACAGATCCTTGCATGATCTTGCACAGCTCCTTATGCGAAGGTCTTGTGGAGATCAGGGTCTTGTGCAAGTCCTTCTGAATATATAGATCTTGTGGAGATCCTGGTCAAGTCCTTCTGGTGAGATCCTCTCTAGATCTTGCATGAAGATCTTGCAGATGCCATGTCTTAGAGGTGCTTGTATGAAAGCTCTTGTGGGAGGTTGTTGTATCAAGATCTTGTGAGATCCGCTCTAGAAGCAGCAGGTCCTTTTATGACGATCTTGTGGCATTCGTTTAGGGGTCCTGGCATGAAGATTCTGGTCAAAGTCTTGCACAAGTCCTTGTGACAAGATCTGGTGGAGTTCCTAGTGAAATGCTGTCAGAGGCCTTTGCATGATCTTCTGCAGGTCCTTGCGAGAAGCTCTTGAAGAGGTCCTGGTAAATCCTCTCCGTGTCCTTATGTGATCTTGTACAGGTCCTTGTGAGAAGATCTTGTGGAAATCCTGTTGAAATCCTCCCCAAGGGGTCCCTGCATTAAGATCTTGAAAATGGTCTGCAGTGGTGCTTGTAGGACAGTTCTTCTGTGATGCTCATAAGAAGTTCTTGTATGAAGATCTTGCAAGATCCTCTGTATAGATCTATATAGGATCCTGCTGCTGAAGTTGCGATAATGTCTCGCTCATTTGTTACTGTTCCATAGCTATAGTTGCTTGTATCTGGTACATTTGCTTTCTACCCCCCTCACTGTTTGGGGTCTCTTGCCGGTGTACTTTATGAATCAAGGAAATCATTAAACAAAAGCCTGAAAATATATAACTGTTGAAATTGCTGAGAAAAGATGAGAAACTGAAAAAACATGTTGAAAAAATGGCTTGAGAAAAAACTTGACACAATACCGGCCCATTGCACTAATCAGGAGCCAACAGTAAAAATGCATCTGGGCCCGAAATTGTGGAATTTTCTGATGGACTGACAAGGCAAAAGGGAGCCAAAGAGTGGGACAGCGGCGAAATAACAATCTTGTCATAGGATCGGCATAGGATGTAGGTACATACGAGCACCCATGTATTTCAAAACCGTTGCCACAATAGGGGAATGATGGGCGTAGATTATCCAACTTCCTGGGTGCCACAGCCGAGGGATGGGTGATTCACAAGAATGGGCTGGAACAGTTGTCAGCCCCCCTATTTGAGATATTTGATGGTGTGCAAAGACATTTTGTTCCTGTGAAATTTCCCTTTAAGGTTACTGAGCCAAGGATGAGAATGGAATGTCCCAAAAAAAGACAAAAAGCAAGAGGTAAACAATAGGAATTGGACCATTTTGGGCTTGGATTTTTTTCATATATAAACCATCATAAGGCCGCCACGTTTCACATCCCCAGAATAAAGCGAACTCATGACATTTTGGGATGTCAGCGATAACATATGTTCAACAGTCAACATTCAGCAGACATCCAACTTGAAACAATCGTGCAAATAGTCCAATCTCCCTAATGTTAAAGCACCTAAAAATGGTCCCAAATATGTTGTCCAACCTCCTCCTAAACCATGGTTTCTTGCAGGGGGATAGGGTTATATAATGGCCGTCAACCAAGCATCTGTTGTCACCAAACCATTTCTTCATTCACTTCCCCTGATATTCCCATACATCACCATTAAATCACATTTTTTGCTGGCAAAATCCTATTAAATCACTGCTATTGCTGCTAAATCCTATTAAATCACCATTTTTGATTGGCTAAATCCCGTAAAATCCCACCATTTTTGATGGTAACCATTCCCCTTAAGCAGGATTTTACAGTCACTCCTCCATTGAGAAGTTGACCTGGGAATCCAAGATGCTATGGTCCAAGGTATGGCATCCAGATCCTCAAAGACCAGGATCACGCCGTTCACCAAGAAGAGCATGAAGCAAAGAGATCCTCAAAGGGCCCCATCTATGGAACATGACCAATTATTGTAGTTTAACATGGTTGAATAGAGATAGCAGTGGGAGAATAGCTATGGACATTGATGAAAACTACCATGAATAATGGAGGTTTAATGGTAGCTTAATATGGTTTATGCGGTTTGATACAGGGATATCAATGGGATAATAACGATAATAATAGAATATTCATGGATTTACCCTCTGGTAATCAGCCATGTGGCTGGCTTGGAAATCCCCGAACTCAATGGAGGTTATTTTGGATAATGGGAAAATCATTTATTAGTGGCGAGTTTGATTGGAGGGTATATGGGGGATCCAACCAACCATCCGTGGAACCAACAAACATTGGGATATATATAAATAAAATAAATAAATAAATATATATATATATATAT
The DNA here is from genome assembly GCA_947184155.2 of Cladocopium goreaui. Classification (NCBI taxonomy): domain Eukaryota; class Dinophyceae; order Suessiales; family Symbiodiniaceae; genus Cladocopium; species Cladocopium goreaui. The sequence goes on along the minus strand of CAMXCT020000673.1, from coordinate 20,318 downwards.
TCATACATGGGGATTAAACCATCAAAACTAGGGAGCTGGAGAAATTGTAATTCCTCACCAAGTTGAAATAAGGCCCCTTTTGGGATAGTTACCCCTACCGATCATCATTCCAGTGACGTCGCAGTGAGGTTGTTACGCTTTATTTGGCCACTTGAGAATAATTTGCACCTCATCACCTTGTTGTTAATTCGCATGTGTGACGTTCTACTTGCCTCGTTGATGGAGGTTTGAGGAATTACTGGGCTCGTACCTTTGCCTAACAAATCACGGTGGCGCTCTTCTTTCTTGGTCAAGCAATATGCGAAAAATATCTTTTCGCAAGCTGAAAAGTTTATTCCCCGCTAGACTTGATAGAAGCATTGCAACTGCGACCAAACAACCAGAAACACGTTTCAGCCTCTTAGAAAATTTTCCCCAGGCATCTGAGCGAAGGGTTCTTCTACTAGTGGGGGTTTGTCCAAAATTTTCACATCTTCACATCTTCTCATCTTCACATCTGCTCATCTTCACATCTTCTCATCTTCTGATCTTCACGTCTTCTGAACTTCACATCTTCTCATCTTCACATCTTCACATCTGCTCATCTTCACATCTTATCATCTTCACATCTTCTAACCTTCACATCTTCTCATCTTCGCATCTTCACATCATCACATCTTCACATCCTCACATCTTCGCATCCTCACATCTTTGCATCTTCTCATCTTCACATCTTCACATCTTCACTTCACATCTTCTCATCTTCTGATCTTCACGTCTTCTGAACTTCACATCTTCTCATCTTCACATCTTCACATCTGCTCATCTTCACATCTTATCATCTTCACATCTTCTAACCTTCACATCTTCTCATCTTCGCATCTTCACATCATCACATCTTCACATCCTCACATCTTCGCATCCTCACATCTTTGCATCTTCTCATCTTCACATCTTCACATCTTCACTTCACATCTTCTCATCTTCACATCTGCTCATCTTCACATCTTCTCATCTTCACATCTTCTGATCTTCACATGTTCTGATCTTCACATCTTCTCATCTTCACATCTTCGCATCTGCTCATCTTCACATCTTCTCATCTTCTAATCTTCACATCTTCTCATCTTCACATCTTCACATCTTCTAACCTTCACATCTTCTCATCTTCGCATCTTCACATCATCACATCTTCACATCCTCACATCTTCGCATCCTCACATCTTTGCATCTTCTCATCTTCACATCTTCACATCTTCACTTCACATCTTCTCATCTTCACATCTGCTCATCTTCACATCTTCTCATCTTCACATCTTCTGATCTTCACATCTTCTCATCTTCACATCTTCACATCCTCACATCTTCACATGTTCACATCACATCTTCACATCTTCTCATCTTCACATCTTCTCATCTTCACATCTTCACACCTGCTCATCTTCACATCTTCTCATCTTCACATTCTCTCTTGCCCTCTTGCTCTCTCCTTCGTTTCTATTTCTCTCTTAAGGATCCCGGTTGGAATTAGCCGGGTGACATTGGACCCCCAATTTGTAGACTACAATCCTGCGGCCTTAAGGTGGATTTACTACATATTACGGGGCCTGAGGTTTTTTTTTGTTCACTACAATCTGCTAAATCATCGAAAAGGTAGTCTACTACTACAAGTTGCCTAAATCGCGATAAAAAACCCCTAAAATTCAACATAACATCTTGGGACAGTTTGTAGTGACTTTACATCCCAATATTCAACATCCAACATAACCAGCCATTTTTTCCGATGGCAACTTGTAGCGCTGGTTTGCTCATTTGTTCTTGGTCGAAGGAACCCCGCCCCTACAATTTTGTAGCCCCTAAAAATTGTCACTAAGAAAAACAGCAAAAGGTAGCGTATATGGTGACCATGATGCATCTTTCCTTCCAAGAATGTACATGGATCAATCTCCACGCAATCTCACGGGTCAATCTCCCAAGCACATTTTTGAGGGTTGGAACACCTTTTGGTCTCAATCCCCTCCAGGTACCAACTCCAGTAGAAAAGAGAAAAACAACAACAGGCAACAAAAGAACCCTAAGAAAAAGAAAAGCACTTCAGGGATGAAAGCTGCATCAAATTATGTACTTGCTCTAAGAAACATGCAGCAAGATAAAAAAGCAAGCGAACCCTCCCAAAACAAACCAACATGAAGAGAACTGCTACAAAGTGGATGGGTACAAGTCGAATCACTACAGAAAGCATTCCAGCAGAATCCATTCTGTGTCCAAATTTGTGTTGACAACAGAGGTTGATAAATGAACAGGTCAGTAAGACATACAGCAAGAGCCAGCCCACGGCAGGAAAGTACGTGTTGAAAAAAGGCAGCAAAATGAAAACTGTATCAAATTATGTACTTGCTCTAAGAAAAATGCAGCAAGACAAAGCAGCTGCAAACCCTCCCAAAACAAACCCACATGAAGAGAACTGCTACAAAGTGGATGAGTACAAGTGGAATCACTACAGAGAACATTAAAGCAGAATCCATTCTGTGTCCAAATTTGTGTTGACAACAGAGGTTGATAAATGAACAGGTCAGTAAGACATACAGCAAGAGCCAGCCCACGGCAGGAAAGTACGTGTTGAAAAAAGGCAGCAAAATGAAAACTGTATCAAATAATGTACTTGCTCTAAGAAAAATGCAGCAAGACAAAGCAGCTGCAAACCCTCCCAAAACAAACCCACATGAAGAGAACTGCTACAAAGTGGATGGGTACAAGTGGAATCACTACAGAAAGCATTGCAGCAGAATCCATTCTGTCCAAATTTGTGTTGACAACAGAGGTTAATAAATGAACAGGTCAGTAAGAAATACAGCAAGAGCCAGCCCAAGGCAGGAAAGTACGTGTTGAAAAAATGCAGCAAAATGAAAACTGGATCAAATTATATACTTGGTCTAAGAAAAATGCAGCAAGATAAAGCGGCTGCAAACCCTCCCAAAACAAACCAACAAGTCGAATGACTACAGAGAACATTAAAGCAGAATCCACTCCGTGTCCAAATTTGTGTTGACAACAGCGCTTTATAAATGAACACGTCAGTAAGAAATACAGCAAGAGCCAGCCCACGGCAGGAAAGTACTTGTTGCAAAAAGGCAGCAAAATGAAAGCTGTATCAAATTATGTACTTGCTCTAAGAAAAATGCAGCAAGACAAAGCAGCTGCAAACCCTCGCAAAACAAACCAACATGAAAAACTGCTACGAAGTGGATGGGTACAATTTGAATCGCTACAAAAAACGTTGCAGCAGAATCATCCAATCTGTGCGCAAGTTTTTGTTGACAACCAACGCTGATAACTGCTTCAAGTTGCTGAGTAAATTTTCCGATTGCACGCTGTAGGTGTTGACCCTTTTTGTAGCTCAAATATCCACCCCGATGCTATTGTATTGTGCGCTGCGTTGATTTTGTTCGATTCCGAGTGAAACAACGGGTTCACTACGAATTGGTCATGAGAACATATGAAGTCTCATGTTGCTACATGTGATAGAATCATGAAAGCCACTACAAGTTACCATTGTAAATGCACATGTTTTTTGAAAAAAAAACGCTCGTACAAAACCGATCAAAAATCCTTACTACAAACTCGACTGCTACGATTTGCTTCTGCACAACGACACAGAGGAGTATAAAAACATAGGTTCCCAGAGGGTTTATACTGGGCCCCAAGGCCTAGCATTCTGTAGTGGAAATTCTGACCGGGATTCTTAAGGCGCGGGGCAGTGCCAACGAGACGGTACGAAACGCAACCCTTTCGCACGAAACGAGGTTCGATCGCCAAAAACTGGTGTAAAATTGCGATTTTGAGTGTGCCGCGACAACCGTTTCGCACGAAATGAAGTTCGATCGCCAAAAACTGTGGTAAAAATGCGAATTTGATTGTGCCGCGACAACCTTTTCGCACGAAATGAAATTCGATCGCCAAAAACTGTGGTAAAATTGCCATTTTGAGTGTGCCGCGACAATCCTTTCGCACGAAATGGTGAAGATTTAAAATCGCATGAACTGAGGGCTCTACCACAACAACTTGGGAAGGTAGCGAGTAAGAACGTAGAGTCCAAGATCACAAGGTGTGAACAAAAACGGGCGGAGGAATTTCACCCACGACGATGGTGACTGAAATCTGCTTGATGGCCCATGGAGTTAGTTTGCTAGTTGGTAAATGGACTATATATAATTGTTTTCCCCAAAAGCATCTTCGATGCTTGGGTTCTCGTTTAGTTGTTTAACAGCGTGGGGAGCGAGCTGCTTTGAACGGTGGTGTGCGGACGGTGTGGGTGCAAGGGAAAGGAAGGGAAACGAAGGGAAAGGAAAGGAGTGGCTGGAAATGGGTGGGGAGAAGAAGCCGCTGGGGATGCTGCGCGGACGGCTGCGGACGGCAAATGGGTGGGGAGAAAAAGCCTCTGGAGATCAGCGAGCTTGCCTGCGCGGACGGCTGCGGACGGCGTGGGTGCAAGGTGGAAATGGGTGAGGAGAAGAAGGCGCTGGGGATGAGCGAGCTTGGCTGCACGGACGGCTGCGGACGGCGTGGGTGCAAGGGAGTGGCTGGAAATGGGTGGGGAGAAGAAGCCGCTGGGGATGAGCGAGCTTGGCTGCGCGGACGGCTGCGGACGGCGGGCTGCGTGGACGGCTGCGGACGGCGTGGGTGCAAGGGGGTGGCTGGAAATGGGTGGGGAGAAGAAGACGTTGGGGATGAGCGAGCTTGGCTGCGCGGACCTCTGCCGACCGCGTGGGTGGAAGGGAGTGGCTGGAAATGGGTGGGGAGAAGAAGCCGCTGGGGATGAGCGAGCTTGGCTGCGCGGACGGCTGCGGACGGCGTGGTTGGAAGGGAGTGGCTGGAAATGGGTGGGGAGAAGGGGGATGGAAAATGGTTGCTTGTCGGCTGGCTATGTGCGCATGTAGATTAACCGATAAAATCGATGCAAAGGGGTGGGGCTAGGGAATAGGTGGAGACACGGGGTAGGGTGATTTGCATTTTTTGGTTCTCGCTTGGCGCGTGCATTTTTTGTATCTAATTTATTAATTAAATCGTGTTGCTTTCCCACAAGCATCTTCGATGCTTGGGTTCTGGTTTAGTTGGTTAACTGCGTGGGGAGCGAGCTGCTTTGAACGGTGGTGTGCGGACGGTGTGGGTGCAAGGGAAATAAAGGGAAAGGAATGGAAAGGAAGGGAAAGGAAGGGAAAGGCAGGGAAAGGAAGGGAACAGAAGGGACAGAAAAGAAAGGAAAGGAAAGGAAGGGAAAGGAAGGGAAAGGAAGGGAAAGGAAGGGAAAGGGAGGGAAAGGAAGGGAAAGGAAGGGAAAGGAAGGGAAAGGAAGGGAAAGAAAGAGAGAAAGGGAAAGGAAGGGAAAGGAAGGGAACGGAAGGGACAGGAAGGGACAGGAAGGGAAGGGAAAGAAAGAGAGAAAGGGAAAGGACGGGAAAGGAAGGGAAAGAAAGGGAAAGAAAGGGAAAGAAAGAGAGAAAGGGAAAGGGAGGGAAAGGAAGGGAACGGAAGGGACAGGAAGGGAAAGGAAGGGAAAGGAAGGGAAAGGACGGGAAAGGAAGGGAAAGAAAGGGAAAGGAAGGGAAAGAAATGGAAAGAAAGGGAAAGGAAGGGAAAGAAAGGGAAAGAAAAGGGAAGGAAGGGAAAGAGCGGGAAAGGAAGGGAAAGGAAGGGAAAGGGAAGGAGAGGTTGATTTGGAAATCAGCCGCCGTCGTATGACCGTGCTCAAATGAGTTTGCTTGGCTATTGCGCTCCGTCACTCATTTATTCCGTGCGCAGCTGAAAAAAACCTGCGAGGTTTCCACTGCATGTGTCGGAGGTTGATTTGGAAATCAGCCGCCATCGCATTACCGTGCTCAAATGAGCTTGCTTGGCTATTGCACACCGTCACTCAATGCTTCCGTGCAGAGCTGAAAAAATGAAATTTGCAGTGAATGCGTCCATAATGTTCATCTTCTAAAAAGATGCTGCAAGAGGTGGAAGGGAAATAAACCAATTGTTACTCAAATATGTTTGCTGTCGTTTTGCTTTTGGGTTCTCAGGCCCCCCCTTGTTTTTTGGTTTGTAACCGCAATTGTCCCATGGCCGATCTACGAATGAAAACATGCAGAAACCAATCGGCGCTCCAAAATCTGGTGTGACCATCCTCATGACTTTTCGGCAAGATGGAATACAATGATCAAAGCAAAGTAACTAATGGTGCTGTAGACCTTAGTAACTGATGGCGCTTTAGACCTTAAACTTTGTTGGCTAGATTTTCAAGTGCTTTGGAATAGATCAGTTTGTCTGAATATAGGGTGCTCCCCAGTGGTTCATCATGTTCCCTAGTAAAACGGCCATAAAGTGGGGGTATCTTCCCCACTTTTGGACTAAGTCAAGTGGGCGTCGACTTTGCCAGGGTCTCAATGATGGAAACATGGTGGGAAAATACCCAGAGGTGAAAACGGAACATCTTTTGGAAAACTATCATGTAGCGTGGGAACTCTATTCGTAGCTCCTTAAGCTCCCCTTCAATAAGCAACATGGATACCCATAACTCCCTCCACTGCCAGGGATCCGAAAATCTGCAGGATCAGAAAGGTGCCAGCCTCATAGGTGACAGCCAGGGCCCTCCTATCCACTCAATCATCGGCCGTTACGAGTCGGTGTTGCCAACTCCCACCATGGTCACTCTTGTAAGACCGAAATGTATGTATTCACCTACGTATTTTTCCATACCCACACATATGCACACACACAAATATAAATACAGAAATAAATGACTAACTAAACAAAACATTTAAATAACTAAAAAAGAAACATAAATAAACACATGTGCATGTATATATATATATATGTATATTTATGTATATGCAAAAATAATTACATATTTACACATTATTGCTAATAAAATAAATAAAGAAAGAAAGAAAATAACTAAATATATATATAGATATATTTACATTAAGATCTAAACATGTCATCACCATTATTTATATTGTTGTTGTTATCAAACTATTGGTGTTACGGTGGCTATTTATTATATATCTTTTTTTGGTGCGCACATACATGTGCACTTTATTTTTTGCACACCTTGTGGCCTTGTCATTGCATGGGTGTGACTTGATCCCAAATTCGATGCACGCTGTAGCTGGGCCTGATAGTTACTCTCTGATAATCTAACAGTTTGCTATGGAAAATGGATGAACATGGTAATTTCTAGGTGATTCACTTGTTTAAAGAAGGGGTGTTCCACGGCAAAGTATTTTCCTATTTCAACACAAATCCACCAAAGCAAGAAAAATACTCGCATTGAATTGATAGCATAGAGCACGACACGGCTTGAAGTGAACCCTCACCGCATTCACCACCCCCCACTACTTAAACCCAGGCCCCAAGGTCTGAAGACCTTTTAAAAGAGTAAAAAAAGCGAACGCTTGAATATGATTTTTTAATCAGGACATACCGGGTATACCTATAATTACATCTCTCTCTATATATATATGTACGTGTGTAGGTATATTTATCAAAGGAAGTTGGGAAGCAATACTTCCGAGTTACGAATGACTTTTACCTGATGGAATTGACCTTGATGAAGGGTGGTACGTCACATAACAATACATAACAAAAGAAAAAGAAGCTATGACACAGGGTGGTGACGAAGAGAAGTGGTGAGGAAGGGAAGTGGTGAGGAAGAGAAGTGGTGATTAAGGGAAGTGGTGACGAAGGGAAGTGGTGACGAAGGGAAGTGGTGACGAAGGGAAGTGGTGACGAAGGGAAGTGGTGAGGAAGGGAAGTGGTGACGATGGGAAGTGGAGAGGAGAAGGGAAGTAGGAGACGAAGGGAAGTGGTGATTAAGGGAAGTGGTGACGAAGGGAACTGGTGACGAAGGGAAGTGGTGACGAAGGGAAGTGGTGACGATGGGAAGTGGTGAGGAAGGGAAGTAGGTGACGAAGGGAAGAGGTGATTAAGGGAAGTGGTGACGAAGGGAAGTGGTGATGAAGGGAAGTGGTGACGAAGGGAAGTGGTGACTAAGGGAGTGTGATGACTTTGGGAAGTGGTGGCGAAGGGAAGTGACGACGAAGGGAAGTGGTGAGGAAGGGAAGTGGTGACGGAGGGGAGTGGTGACGAAGGGAAGTGGTGACGAAGGGAAGTGGTGACTCAGGGAGTGTGGTGACTTTGGGAAGTGGTGAGGAACGGAAATGGTGAGGAAGGGAAGTGGTGACGATGGGAAGTGGTGACGAAGGGAAGTGGTGACGAAGGGAAGTGGTGACGATGGGAAGTGGAGAGGAGAAGGGAAGTAGGAGACGAAGGGAAGTGGTGATTAAGGGAAGTGGTGACGAAGGGAAGTGGTGACGATGGGGAGTGGTGACGAAGGGAAGTGATGACTAAGGGAGTGTGGTGACTTTGGGAAGCGGTGACGAAGGGAAGTGGTGTGGAAGGGAAGTGGTGACGATGGAAACTGGTGACGAAGGGAAGTGGTGAGGAAGGGAAGTGGGTGACGATGGGAAGTGGTGGGAAGTGGTGAGGAAGGGAAGTGGTGACGATGGGAAGTGGTGACGAAGGGAAGTGGTGACGAAGGGATCGAGTGTGGTGACTTTGGGAAGTGGTGACGTTGGGAAGTGGTGAGGAAGGGAAGTGGTGACGATGGGAAGTGGTGACGAAGGGAAGTGGTGAGGAAGGGAAGTGGTGACGATGGCAAGTGGTGATGAAGGGAAGTGGTGACGAAGGGAAGTGGTGACGAAGGGAAGTGGTGACGAAGGGAAGGTGAGGACGGGAAGTGGTGACGAAGGGAAGTGGTGATGAAGGGAATGCTGCAAAATGCATTGCAATGGCTGCATGAATGTTGCATGGGCTTTGTTTTGGGGAGGAACCCGGAGCACGAAACCTTGAACTTTTCCATGTAAAGTGGCTGCAGGCGGCGATGAAAGGTATACCTTGTGTGTGCGGCGGGTGCGGCTGCGGTCGTTCCGGACGCAATTGGTTCCTTCTATGTGTTTTTGATTGGTTGTTCCTGTGTGCGTAGTTCTATGCGTTTCTTGGATCTGTGGTTGCAGATCGCATTGGAATGGCTGCATGACTGTCGTCCTCTGATGTTGCCACGTGCGTAGATACGTGCAGGTTTGCGACGTGATGCTGCAAAACGCATCGTAATGGCTGCGTCAAGGTTGCGTGGCACCGCGGCTGCATGCGTAATACTACTCTCTTGTGCAGCTGGATCTTGTAAATCGTATTGGAGTGGCTGCATCAAGGCTGCGAAAGTGATTTGTCAGCAGATTTTTTATGTTTTTTTCAATTTTGGCGCTTGTAATCTTCCTTTAAAAAATCATTTTTAAAAGTGCTTCAAAATCGTCTTTTTTTCGCTTTGGCGTCGAGATCCGGTTGTGGAGCTGCAATTTCCGACGCCGTTGCGCGTAGTTCTATTGTGTTTTGCAACTCAGTCTCTGCAGATCACATTGTAGTGGCTGCGTCAAGGTTGCTTGGTGCTGCGGCTGCATGCGTAATACCATTGTCTTTTGCAGCTGGATCCCGTAAATAGTATTGGAGTGGCTGCATCAAGGCTGCGATATTGATTTGTCAGCAGATTTTCTCAATTTTGGCGCTAGTAGCTTTCCTTTTAAAAATCCTTTCAAAAAGTGCTTCAAAAGCGTCTTTTTTGCGCTTTGGCGTCGATATCCGGTTTTGGAGCTGCAATTCCTGCTGTGATTATGTACAAGAAAGTTTCTCTGTGTAAAAACATGTTTCTGTAAAAGCTTGCTGTGTGTAAAAGATTTTGTATGTAAAAGCTTGCTGTGTGTAAAAGCTTCTCTGTGCGTAAAAGCGTCTCCGTGTAAGAGTTTCTGTGTGTGTAAACGCTTGCCATGTGTAAAAGCACTGTGTGTAAGTGTCCTGTGTGTAAACGCTTGCTGTGTGTGAAAGCTTGCTGTGTGTAAAAGATTTTGTGCGTTAAAGCTTGCTGTGTGTAAAAGCTTCTCTGTGTGTAAAAGCGTCTTTGTGTAAAAGTTTGTGTGTAAACGCTTGCCATGTGTAAAAGCGCTGTGCGTAAGTGTTCTGGTGTAAACGCTTGCTGTGTGTGAAAGCTTGCTGTGTG
>CAMXCT020000673.1:0-10149 GCA_947184155.2 Cladocopium goreaui | reverse complement strand
ACTTTGTGCAAGCTTTGTAGTACACAGTAGTACTGGGAAGTAGTTTGTGCAAGCTTTGTAGTACACAGTAGTACTGGGAAATGCTTTGTGCAAGCTTCGTAGTACAAAGTAGTACTGGGAAGTGCTTTGTGCAAGCTTTGTAGTACACAGTAGTACTGGGAAGTGCTTTGTGCAAGCTTTGTAGTACAAAGTAGTACTGGGAAGTGCTTTGTGCAAGCTGTGTAGTACAAAGTAGTACTGGGAAGTAGTTTGTGCAAGCTTTGTAGTACACAGTAGTACTGGGAAGTAGTTTGTGCAAGCTTTGTAGTACACAGTAGTACTGGGAAGTGCTTTGTGCAAGCTTTGTAGTACAAAGTAGTACTGGGAAGTGGTTTGTGCAAGCTTTGCAGTACAAAGTAGTACTGGGAAGTGTTTTGTGCAAGCTTTGTAGTACAAAGTAGTACTGGGAAGTGTTTTGTGCAAGCTTTGTAGTACAAAGTAGTACTGGAACGTGTTTTGTGCAAGCTTTGTAGTACAAAGTAGTACTGGAACGTGTTTTGTGCAAGCTTTGTAGTACAAAGCAGTACTGGGAAGTACTTTTTGCAAGCTTTGTAGTGCAAAGTAGTACTGGGACGTGCTTTGTGCAAGCTTTGTAGCACAAAGTAGTACTGGAACGTGTTTTGTGCAAGCTTTTGTAGTAGACATTAATACTGGGAAGTAGTTTGTGCAAGCTTTGTAGTACAAAGTAGTACTGGGAAATGCTTTTTGCAAGCTTTGTAGTACAAAGTATTTTGTAAAGACTCTTCTGTGTAAATGCATCTGTGTCTCAAGCTTTCTGACGTGCAGAAGAGCCGGGATGAGCTGAGACTAGCTTCGGTGAGATGAGAGAGGTTCAGCTGCGCTCAGATGACATGAAAATAGCCAAGAAGTGTGCAGTGTGAAGAAAGCAGTGAGAAGTGAGAAGTGTGGACTGTGAAGTGTGGAGTGTGAAGTGTGGAGTCTTAAGAGTGCAGTGTGAAGTGAAGTGTGGAGTGCGAAGAGTGCAGTGTGAGGTGTGAAGTGTGGAGTGTGAAGCGTGAAGTGTGGAGTGTGAAGTGTGCAGCGAGAAGTGTGAAGTGCGAAGTGTGAAGCGTGAAGTGTGGAGTGTGAAGAGTGCAGTGAGAAGTGTGAAGTGCGAAGTGTGAAGCGTGAAGTGTGGAGTGTGAAGAGCGCAGTGAGAAGTGTGAAGTGCGAAGTGGAGCTTCAAATGTGACATGTGAAACAGGACACCACTTTCGCAGAATGCACGCACGCACGGGCTTGGCTGGCGCACGGCGCATGCAAGTTCTATAGATGAGAAAAGGTCTTATATATATATATATATCTCTCTCTCTCTCTCTAAGGCAACTTCCGCCTCGTGCGGGTACTACTGGTATCTTTCTGTATATCTAAATAATACCCAATCAAATCCAGCTATCCCAACCAACGGAACCCCCAAGAATTTCCAGCCAAGGGCCAACTCCCTTCCGATGGACTTCAGCAAAGCTTGGAGGGCATTCCAGCTCTGAACGCCTGGAATCGGTGGGTTTTTCACCATTCTGAAAGCCCATTTGGCAAACCCGAAACGAGATTTGACACCGGATGTAACATGACTTAAGCAATAAACATGGTGGTAGAATGGGATATCATAACATCATGGGGATTCTTATGGGATTATATGGTGGTATAACAGGGATAGAAGCATCAGCAAGTTCGTTGAGCCACCGCCCTTGGCAAAATATGCGAAAGTCATTGGGAGCCATCATGCCAAAGAGGGTTGGAAAATGTTGTAAATGCTTGAAAGCAGAAACCAGTTTAGCTTCTTGATGCTCCTTGTTATGTTCATTCAACAACGATTCCAGATTGTCCAAGACATGGTTCCATAATTCTTGTTGGCTTTTGCCACATCGAGCCAGCTTTTCTGGGTGCTATCCAAATGCTTGTTGCATAAAGTCCCTACTTAAAGGAGTCCCAGAACATTTACAACGAATTGTCGGTGTTTTCCTACTTTGGGGGCCCCTGTGACACAAAACCATGGTAGATTCCTCGATGTTTAGGTCTCTCAACCGTTTCTTGACTCTGTGAGTTGGTCTTTCTGGGGTAAGGGGTACAGATTCCCCTGAGGTTTTTTTGCCCAGGTTTCAGATTTTTTTTCAGGCATTCTGCTTTACTGCAGAAAGCACCACCAAAACTTTTCGCGCAGGAACATGCTCTCGCCTCAACGCATTCTGGAAACTAGACGACGGATGGCCCGAGAGCGTAGAGGAGCAGAGTCTTCTGTTGTTAGTATGGAGACACGCTTTTTACACACAGGCTCTTTTACACACAGACGCTTTTACACACAGACGCTTTTACACACAGACGCTTTTTACACGCAGGCGCTTTTACACACAGAAGCTTTTACACACAGACGCTTTTACACACAGACCCTTTTACACACAGACGCTTTTACACACAGACGCTTTTACACACAGACGCTTTTACACACAAACGCTTTTTACACATAGGTTCTTTTACACACAGACGCTTTTACACACAGACGCTTTTACACACAGACGCTTTTACACACAGACGCTTTTACACACAGACAGACGCTTTTACACAAACACTTTCACACGCAGAGACTGTTACAGACAGACGCTTTGACACACAGACGCTTTTACACACAGAGGCTTTTACACAGACGCTTTTACACACAGAGACTTTTACACACACAGACGCTTTTACACACAGAAGCTTGTACACACAGACGCTTTTACACACAGACACTTTTACACACAGACGCTTTTACACACAGACGCTTTTACACACAGACGCTTTTACACACAGACGCTTTTACACACAGACGCTTTTACACACAGAGACTTTACACACAGACACTTTTACACACATACGCTTTTACACACAGAAGCTTTTACACACGCACGCTTTTACACACAGACGCTTTTACACACAGACACTTTTACACACAGACGCTTTTACACACAGACGCTTTTACACACAGACGCTTTTACACACAGATACTTTTACACACATACGCTTTTACACGCAGACACTTTTACACACAGACGCTTTTACACACAGACGCTTTTACACACAGACACTTTTACACACATACGCTTTTACACACAGAAGCTTTTACACACGCACGCTTTTACACACAGACGCTTTTACACACAGACACTTTTACACACAGACGCTTTTACACACAGACGCTTTTACACACAGACGCTTTTACACACAAACACTTTTACACAAACACTTTTACACACAGACGCTTTTACACACAGACGCTTTTACACACAGACGCTTTTTACACGCAGGCGCTTTTACACACAGACGCTTTTACACACAGACGCTTTTTACACACAGGCTCTTTTACACACAGACGCTTTTACACACAGACGCTTTTACACACAGACGCTTTTTACACACAGGGGCTTTTACACACAGAAGCTTTTACACACAGACGCTTTTTACACACAGACCCTTTTACACACAGACGCTTTTACACACAGACGCTTTTACACACAGACGCTTTTTACACACAGACGCTTTTTACACACAGACGCTTTGACACACAAACACATTTACACACAGAGGCTTTTACACACAAACACATTTACACACAGAGGCTTTTACACACAAACGCTTTTACACAAACACTTTTACACACAAACACTTTTACACACAGACGCTTTTACACACAGACGCTTTGACACACAGACGCTTTTACACACAGAGACGCTTTTACACACAGAAGCTTTTACACACAGACGCTTTTACACACAGACGCTTTTACACACAGACGAAAGGGTTGCTCCGGCACAGGAAAAATCGCAATTTTACCCCAGTTTCTACCGATCGACCCTCATTTCGTGCGAAAGGGTTGCTCCGGCACAAGTCAAATCGCAATTTTACCTCAGTTTTTGCCGATCGACCCGCATTTCGTGCGAAAGGGTTGCTCCGGGGCAAGTAAAATCGCAATTTTACCTCAGTTTTTGCCGATCGACCCTCATTTCGTGCGAAAGGGTTGCTCCAGGACAAGTAAAATCGCAGTTTTACCTCAGTTTTTGCCGATCGACCCTCATTTCGTGCGAAAGGGTTGCTCCGGGGCAAGTCAAATCGCAATTTTACCTCAGTTTTTGCCGATCGACCCTCATTTCGTGCGAAAGGGTTGCTCCAGGACAAGTAAAATCGCAATTTTTCCTCAGTTTTTGACGATCGACCCTCATTTCGTGCGAAAGGGTTGCTCGGGGGCAAGTAAAATCGCAATTTTTCCTCAGTTTTTGACGATCGACCCTCATTTCGTGCGAAAGGGTTGCTTTAGCACAAGTAAAATCGCAAATTTACCTCAGTTTTGGCCGATCGACCCTCATTTCGTGCGAAAGGGTTGCTCCGGCACAAGTCAAATCGCAATTTTACCTCAGTTTTTGCCGATCGACCCTCATTTCGTGCGAAAGGGTTGCTCCAGGACAAGTCAAATCGCAATTTTACCTCAGTTTTTGCCGATCGACCCTCATTTCGTGCGAAAGGGTTGCTTTAGCACATGTAAAATCGCAATTTTACCTCAGTTTTTGCCGATCGACCCTCATTTCGTGCGAAAGGGTTGCTCCGGGACAAGTCAAATCGCCATTTTACCTCAGTTTTTGCCGATCGACCCTCATTTCGTGCGAAAGGGTTGACGTTTCGTGACTCGCCGCCGGCACCACCCTCGGCCTTAAGAGAGAAAGATAAAAAGAAGGCGTGAGAGAGAAGGTGAGCAGGTGTGAAGATAAGAAGATGTGAAGATGAGCAGATGTGAAGATGAGCAGATGTGAAGATGAGCAGATGTGAAGATGAGAAGATGTGAAGATGAGAAGATGTGAAGATGAGAAGATGCGAAGATGAGAAGATGTGAAGATGAGAAGATGTGAAGATGAGAAGATGTGAAGTGAGATCTGAAAATGAGAATATGTGAAGATGAGCAGATGAGAAGTTGTGAAGATAAGCAGATGTGAAGATGAGCAGATGTGAAGATGTGAAGATGAGAAGATGAGAAGATGTGAAGATGAGAAGATGTGAAGATGAGAAGATGTGAAGATGAGCAGATGTGAAGATGAGCAGATGTGAAGATGAGAAGATGTGAAGATGGGAAGGTGTGAAGATGAGCAGATGTGAAGATGGGAAGGTGTGAAGATGAGCAGATGTGAAGATGAGAGGATGTGAAGATGAGAGGATGTGAAGATGAGCAGATGTGAAGATGAGAGGATGTGAAGATGAGAGGATGTAAAGATGAAAAGATGTGAAGATGAGAGGATGTGAAGATAGGATGTGAAGATGAGAGGATGTGAAGATGAGAGGATGTGAAGATGAGAGGATGTGAAGATGAAAAGATGTGAAGATGAGGAGAAGATGTGAAGATGAGAGAATGTGAAGATGAGATGTGAAGATGAGAAGATGTTTTACAGACCCCCACTATTGGAAGAACCCTGCGCTCAGACGCTCTCGGGAAAAATCCCAAAGCTGCGTACGCCAGATTTAAGGCTCATTTAGGGTTAGTTTGATAACGGGTCATTTCCGGTGCGTTTGGTGCTTATCTAGTTTTAGCGCTTGTTTGAGAATGTTTGAACTGGCTTTCATTTCGTTTCTGGTATTTCTTTCGGGTTGGTTTGGGGTTTATTTGGGATTGGTTTAGGTCTTGTTTAGGGTTGGTTGGAAATTTGTTAGGGGCGGGCTTCCGGTTGATTTAGGGTTTGTTTTTTGGGATAGGTTTGAAACTTATTTGGGGTTTGTTTGGGGTTTATTTGCTGTAAGTTTATGTGTTATTCAGGTTTTGGACAGGAAGCTTGTTTAAGATCTTTTGTGTGTTTATGTAAGTTTGGTTTGAAATTTATTCCATGTTGCTTTTAAGATTTAAGGTATTTTGGGTTTCTATTTGCGGCTGGTTTAAAATGTTTATCTAAGGTTGGTTTAGAATGTTGATTCAAGGTTGGTTTAGGGTTTAGGTTGATTTCGGGTTGCTTTATAGGGTGCTTATTTATTAAGGTTTGGAGTAAACTTGTCGAGGGATTTGTGTGGTTAATTTAGAATTAGTTTCTTGATGATATAAATTTGCTACGGTTTATATTAAGTTTGGTTTGTGCTGTTTCTTTTGGGTACCTTCTAAGTTTATTTTGGGTCTGTTTAGGGGTCTATTTAAAGTTGGTTTATATGCAGGGTTGTTTGGGACTGGTAATTAATGTTTTTTTCTAGATTGGTTTGAAGATTCAGGCGTTTCTTCAAGTTTCGTTACTGTTTTTAGGTGTGTAGGGTCTTAATTTCAGGTTGGCTTCACGGTTGGTTAAGGGCTTGCCTGGGTTGGCTTGAGGTTGAATTTAGGGTTTGTTTTAAGGTTGTTGTTTTCCATAGGTTTATGTTTGGTGTTACCCTTGTGTAGGTTTGTGGTTTATTTAGGTTTGGTTTCAGTTTACGATGTTTGTTTGGGGTTAGTGGTATTTTGAAATTGAAAGTGCGTTTTTGGGTGTGGTTGCTTTAAGGTGTTTGTTGAGGGTTGTTTCAAAGGGTTTCTTGCGGGTTGGCTTAAAGTTATTTAAGTTTAGTTTAGGTTTACTTCGCTTTAAGGTGCTTGTTTGGGGCTGGTTTGAAATTATTTAAGGCTTGCTTGTGGTTTATTTAGAGTTTTAGTGTTTTTTTTTTTATCGGGGCTTCTCAGATTGGTTTATTGATTATTGAGTCTTGGTAAGGTCTATCTATGTTTTGTTTCCTGTTTCCTACAGGTACGTTCAGGTTTTGTTTAGGGTCTATTTAAGGTTTGTTTACGGGGTTGTTCGGGGCTGGTTTAAAGTTTATTGAGACTTGGTTTCAACATTTCAGATGGCTTAGAGGGTTTATTCAGGGCAGGTTCAGGGTGTTTATTTTTGGGTTGGATTATGCTTGCTGGCTGGCTGTCCTCCCTCCCCTCCCTTGCTTGCTGTCCTTGCTTGCCTGCTGGCTGGCTTGCTTGGTGGCTGGCTGTGGCTGTCACCCTCCATCCCTTGCTTGCTTGCTGGCTGGCTTGCTTGCTCCCTTCCCTGCCGCAGTACCTTTTAGGATAGGTCGGTTTCTGAAAAAAAACTCCCGGGGGAATCTGAAAAAATCGCGGGAAAAATATGTAGCCTTTGTTTGTACTCTACTGCACGTGTGGTGCAGTCCTGAAGTGATAGTTCCCTTCCAAAAGCCCTTCCTCAAGTTCAACAGTACGTACATGCGACAACCGGTCAATCTCTGGTCACACTCGTTGAGACTTAAGAATCACTGGCTAGCCTACTGAAACGGAGCATGGATCCTCAAAACGGTTTTGTACTTGATGTACTTGGAACATGATTTCCAATTGAAAACTGAGTTTTCCTGCAAGGAGTTGCTCACGAGGTAGGACATGCTTACAAAATGGCTTACGCCATATATCTATCACCAAAATACTTGCGCCAACTTATACAAACCAGGGCCTTGCTTACACCGGATAACCATTTGACGTGACTTGTACTAAAGACCGCACCTTGCCAAAAATCTGGCAGGTCCAGAATGCGAGAACACCAGCAGTCCAGTGACTTGTCCAAGCCCAGCAACCTGCTGATTACTAAGATTGCTGAAACACGGCACAGCTGGGGAGTTTTTAGACCGCAAAATTTGTGAGTTTCCCAAGAAGAGTTTGAGCCACAGGCACATGATGCTCATTTCATATACTATGGGATGCTATGGGTAGCTATGTTTTTTTTCCAACATGATAAATGGTTTACATTTACACCCGTGCTAACTATAACATCGTGGCCGACAGTTGTGCCATATCCAGTACTCAACTGATTTTGGGGACACCATCTTTCCATGTTGCATGCTAAATTTAGGGGCTGTAAACCAACAACTGTTATTATATATCATTTTTCATTTAGTCTTATTTGCTATCAGAAATGCCATTATTATTTTTACATATTATGTTAGCAATGTTATTATATGTAAAAATAGTCCTATTGACCTCTTATTACGATTTCACCAAACTTTCAGCCACCAATGAAGCAGTGGTATCCCATAGATATTCCAGTCACTGGCTATTGGCCCTGAAAAAGAAGCACGATGTCACCGGGGATCACTTTGTCCAGTCGTAGGGATGGAACATCAACGCATGTCGGGTCGCTATCCACGCTTGGGGTTAAGGGGGAAAATATCCAGGAAATCTCGGCTTTTACCCTGTCAATCTAGGGGTTTCCTGCGGCATTTTACCAGCATCCAATTCTTGGATATGAAGTCACTGACTGGGCAAATAAATAGAGAGCTCATCATGTTGGATTGACATTTTATGGGCGTTGGCAAAAAGCGATGCAACACATTGGATGGTTTGCCCATCGAAATGACCAATGTCTGCAGGTTCCATGGCCCGACAAAAAAAATGTTTCGATGTACTTTGACCACCCACGGAGCATCAAATCATCATCCTGTCAGTGAAATACAAAGAAATATGAGCAACCAAAAGAGAAGCCATGGCTTGGGGGTGGTTCCACCTGGCCAATACAAACAATGCTGAGGCCTGGGGGGTCGCCATCACCCATATTCATCCACTCAAATTTGGCACTTTTGACCTTTAATATCGTGATTGATACCCTCTGGTGTCATCAACCATGCTTTGGTGGAAAACCTCCCATTTAGTACCATGCTTTCCCATTCAAACCTGCATTTAGTTCGGGGATTTCCTTGCTAGGCTCGGCTAGGCTAGCCATGTTGGATTACCAAAGAGTAACCCAATCTTTGATGCCCTACCCTCCTCCGGGTCCATTTCAAGCAGCAAATGTGACTGGGCGTAGGCGGCCGCTGTGACCAATGCAGAAGACGCACAGTAGGTGAGCAACGACAAAACGTCCATGCTGTTCAGCATCATCTGGCGACAACCCTGCTTTTTGGCCCAGAAACAACTTTTAAACATGAGAATCCGAAATCCCAGTTGAATTCAGCTTTCAAACCGATTGGCTGACTAAGGGAACCTCCCGTGGCAAATCTTTATAAACACATATCGTGCAAAAATGGCCGTGCAGTAGGTGGCCATTATATTTCCATCTCTCTCTCTCTCTCTCTCTCTCTCCCCATCACCATCTCCAGGAGTCTCATTACATTTCCACACGGTTTCGATTGATCTGGGCAAATTATAGTAAATATTTTCCACAGCTCAAATAAGTCTATTTGGAGTGTGTCCCCTACGGCTATCATTGAAGTCATTTTACTTTACCCAAATTTAAAGCTTGACATGGCCACTTCTTATATTCACAAACAGCGCTTAATAGATAGATAGATAGATAGGATAGGATAGGATAGGATAAGATAAGATAAGGTAAGATAAGGTAAGATAGATAGATAGGTAGATAGAAAGATAGATAGATAGCCAAATAGATAGATAGACAGACAGGATAGGATAGGATAGGATAAGATAAGATAAGATTAGATTAGAGTAGATGTAGATGTAGATGATTAGATTACAGTAGATGAAAATTAGATTAGATTAGATAGATAGCAGATCAAGTAGCCGATAGATAGATATATCACTAGTTCTGGCAAGAAACTTAATTAAACCCAATTAATTAAGATGAATGGACTAACTACTTACCCTTCAGGCCCTTCAGCAAGGTTTACCCAGTAAAAGTAGGTAGAAGTGGGCGACTAACATCCAAGGCTTAGGCAGCAAACAAGGGCCCATTAATCTATGACCAGTGGGTTTCCCCCTGCCTCATGAGTCAAGTCGAAGACGAAGCTGTTGGAATTCAGGCGATGCAAGGTGCCCAAGCAGCGTGTAGTGACCAAGCTCAGGACCATCATTAGCCAAACACCAGCGTATTTGCAGCCTTCTTTGCCAGAGACCTCAGAGTCTGACTTTTGAAATATTGTGGATTGGAATTGGCTTGAAATATGGACAAAATATATACACCTTTCTCAATATCCTCAAAAGAAAGTGTCCATGGAATAAAGGATTCTTCTCTCACCCAGAGGATTCCTGCGGACGTGTTCAACAACATATTGTTTGATCAACACCATCATTGTGCCCCCCTTTGCCGATAGGGTTTGTCCATCTCGCTGATGAAAATCACCGAGGAGATCTCATAGCTGATCTTAAGACCTGTTTACCCTGCCTGTGAATTATGGGCCTCGATATTT
>CAMXCT020000672.1:153501-224278 GCA_947184155.2 Cladocopium goreaui | reverse complement strand
GTGGGCCCGGCCTCTTGGTTCCCTTGTGTCGGTTGAGGTTTTGTCTGTTGTTTCGTTTGTTACTGAGGCTTCCGTAAAGTAAATTGCTCTGTTGTGTCATTGAGGTGACTATGTGTTCTACTGTCTGTGACTAAGGACCTGCCTGCTCTAAGGTGGCTCGTCGCTGACTCCTCTTGCTTAAGTGACCTGAATTCGTTTGGTACGGTCTTCGGGTTTTTTTTTAGTTGTGGCTTATTTATCGGGAGGGTCTTTCTCCTTCTGGTGTGTTTTCTGTGTTTGTTCCGAGAGGGGCGGTAGATACCCGGTTAGAGCCATGGACTGGGCTGCACTGCAGCGAGCTTTATTGGCGCTGTCCAGTAGAGCTCTCTGCAGTTCAGTCTGGTGCGAGGTGTCCTCGTGGCTCAGTTGGTATCGCGGCACTCTTGTGTCGCTGACAGATTGCCGGTGGTGATTCGATTCCCCGCTAGTCCGCGAGTAAGCCTCAAGTGGTGACCCGCCGAAAGGCAAAGGGCGCCGACCAAAAAAAAAAGCAGTTCAGTCTGGTGCGTCCGAGTGCAGCAAAGTCTGCCAACATGGTTCGGTGTGCGGATGAGATGTGGTGACTCTGCGGATGGCCCACTCGGTGGGAGAGTGGCCTGGTTTGTTATGCACTGCTATCCTCCGGAGTATCTGATTCGCTGCAGGTTTGTGCGGGGACGATGACGCCTTGGGAATTCTGCCAGTCAATCTGGTGCTGACTCAGCGAACCTTGTTAACTTTCCATGCTTGGGGTGTCAAGCACGACTGATGTGCGAGAGCGGCGCAAATGAGTACAGGTCGCTAGTAGCAATCTTTCTTTGCTGGAGCCCATACTATGCCTAAGTTTTTTGGTTTCGTACCTGCAATGACCGTACGGTGAATTTCAGTTTTTGCGTCATTTTTACCAATGGCACCCAGTCAGGGTCTCTGGCTTTACTACGGTATGACGGCTTCTGTGATGATCTACCCCTTTTTGTTTTGCATGTCCTACAGGCCGTCTGCACCTACCCCCCCACCTGTAGGGGGTAGTTGACAGTATTACTATTGCGGCAGTATTATTACGACAGAAACAGGATTACCTTTGCTCACGCTGGACGCTACAGAATCAACGGTGACGAGGAGTAAGTGGCAATGCTTATCAGTTGTCAGACACAGCGACTTCTGTCTTACTACATTGTCAGGAGCTTGCGTGACTGGGCTACTTTGTTTTCTGGATGCGAAACAGCCTACTTGAATTTGCACGATGTTTCGCGGACTGCCGCAATACAGAATTAGTTTGCATGTTTTTGACGTTGATACTGTGGCTAAAGTTACAGTATCCCAAGGCAAATCTGAGTGGTCGTTTTTGTTGGGCCCTGCCCCGTTCTGTGTTGCTTCGCTGTCGTTGATTTGCGGCGAAACGCAAATCTGGCTGGGGGATTTGCGGGTCGCTTTGGTTTTTGGTTTTGTTTTTGTTGTGTGTTTTTGTTTTTGGTTCAATGATTTGCCTTTACAACGGACCATACGTGTCCCTGTATTCACAGTTTTTCACTGCTTACGCAATTGTAAGGACCGAGCCTTAGTGCAATTTCGGCCAGACCAGAGGGAAAAAAAAATTGAGATCACCCTTCCTCTGTAACTTTGCGGTGGGAAACATATGATCCACCATACCAACAGCAGGTGTGAATATATGGTATTGGACCGTCGTGCTTCTTCCCAGACCGTTGTGCACCTCTATTTGGTACAATATTCATTGGATGATGCTTCTATGATACTGCATTTGACTTCGGTATTCCTTGAGATTCTGCACTTTTGATGAGCTGAGAATGTTCTAGAATGGATGGTATTTCATTGGATGCGATTTCGGTGACATTGCGTTTGACCTCTGTATTTGCTGGAATTTGCGTTTTCAATGAGACGAGAGTGTTTTCGAGCTTTAGGAATTTAGCCGATTTGATCACAGTTTGTTTGGAACGGTTTTGGAAACATTTGAACATTTTCGGAAACGTTCGGAACAGTTGAGAAGTATTTCAAACACTTTTGGACCGTTTGGAGATGATTTGACATCACGAAGTTGTTCGTCAAATCATGCTGTAAAGATTTCTGTGAATATCATCATTGGATGATATGGAACGGTAAGTTTTGATGCAACCAATTTTGTCGATGTTGTTAGCTAACAACATCGCCTGTGACGCTAAGGTGCTATGAGTGGTTGATTCTTTGTTTGGATTGGTTAAATCAACCACTTATGGTGCTAACTAGCTACACGATATGTGGAAGTTTGTATCCCTTAGGGTTGCAACTTGGCATTGGTGCGACCTGACCTTCATTGAGCATTCCGTGGTGAAACTGGACTATGGGAAGGTGTCTGCATCAGACATAAGTAGTTTCGATATTGCCTTGTAGTATCAGGAGCTGCATGAGCTGATTTGAGATGTCGACCTGTCGGTCTGAGTGAATCTACACGGAGCTCAAGTCATTTTGAATACAGTTTGAAGCTTTATTTAGCTTTATGACAGTGGGCGAATGCTTCCAGAAGCATTCGCTATACAGTTGAGTCGGGATGATATGGTTTCATCGATCTCGGAGATTTCTTAACTCCTTGTGGGAGTGTGAATCTGACGGAGATGGTTTTGGAACCTCCATTTCGATTCTCGACATTGCTTCGTACATCTGAGATGTTCGTGAAGCCCCTTTGAATACCTCTTGCAAGTATGTGAGATACTTCGGCATTGTGAGGACAATGCCTACGTATAGTATTCGACATCTAGATATATGATCTGGAAGTCTCATACTTCGGCGTTGTGAAGACAATGCCTATGCATTGCATTCGACCTCTGGGTATTTGATCTGGAAGTCTGCTTTGTGACCTTTGTCTTTGTGACTTATTGCTGACGTTTGGTTATTGCAGTGAACGAACTACTTTAGCGCTATGACTGCTGATGACTGGATATTAGCTGAGAAGTCGAACAGAACATTCTGTTCTCCACGATGGTTTGAAGCTATGAGAAGACATCTCTGTGTGAAGAACTGTTTTGGAGATGGAACATGAGGTTCCATGTTGTTCTGTATTGCAAGAGGATTTTGTAAAGGAATTTGAATGAATCATTTCGTTCTTGACTAGCCGTGTAACTAGTCTAGACGTTTGGTAGAGACTAGTGACACCGGCTAGCTGGTTACTTGCGTTTGGATGAGAACCAGTTTGACTTGAGAACTTTTGGAAATGTTTCTGACGTTTTTGTGACTAGGTGATTTGTATATCATAGCAGTTTGGAATTGTTTCAACAACCTGTGAGGGAAGGTTGTGTATTGGAAACCTGTAATCGAGTTTCCCAGTTGAGACATCGGCTCAAGGGAGTGGTGTCAAATGTTCCGAAGCGAACTGAACTGCAGTGTCACCTAGGGCATATGTAACAGAAGCCACACTGGAACATCTTGCTTCTCTTGGTTTCGTGGCCGTGTGCCTGCCTTGGTTCTTGTTGACCTGTTCCGTTGATTGTGGCGTCTGGAGAGAAAAGAAGGAGTCTGACGTGCACTTAGGAGTCGGGGTGGAACAAGTTCCTTTATTTGACATTGCAGAGAAGTAAGTAACTGCGGAGCCGCAACCACAGTAGGTGTTTGCGTCTGGCGTAGTGATTTAACGAAAGCATTGATTTGGGTACACACGAGGTGTACTTGGGATTGCGTTTTTCACATGGTAGCGGAGCCCTGAAAGAAGGGCTACCCACACCATCTTCCGCTGACCCTTGTGTGTGACAAGATACTAAGGACGTCATCTAAGGTGAGATTGGGATCTTGGGTATTGGAGCTCCGTGATCTGGACGCAGATGCAGAGATGAGCTCGTACTAAGGTGCACCTATGTCACAGGAGGTGATGGTCTGAGAATGTGAGGTCACTAGGGAGTAGGAAGTTGGTTTGAGTCTGCTTGGGTTCAGGTGACTTTGGGACCCTGTTTTTTGGTTTTGTATAGATTTCTACGGATCATGAGGATCGTGGACGTATCGTTTTATTTGAACGACTCTTCGTTTGCAAGTTGGGCAAGAATCGGCAGGGTTTGTTCTTGGTAGGCTGGACAGAAGTGAATCCATGGTAAGCTGTCGACAGTGGTACCTGTGGGAGAACATGTAGAATTAGTCAGCCCTGGGCAGGACTTGTGACTTGGACGGAGGAGTTGAGTTTGTAGTGACAGCGGATTCTGTCAGAACAAGTTTTCTTTTCACCTTGTGTAGGTGCGTAGTGTTTGGAAGTCCTTCATGTGGTCTAGGCAGTATTCTGGTAGGAGTCTGTGTGATGGCGTGACGTCTTGTTAGTGTAGGATCACTATTGCAAGGCTGTACTGGGGTAGCTGGAGATGTATGCATGGGTGGGACTTTCCTGGATGTAGGAATTTCGTTTCGGCAGTGTGAAGTGACAGTAGGTAACTTGCTGCAGGATGGTGACTTGGAACTCCCTGAGGGTGGGGCAGCTGATTGCCAGGTTTGACATCCTCGGACACTGAGGTATTGGATCAAGGTGCAAAGGTTGGGAACTGATGGGGTCAGGTACATGGTTCTTGCGAACAACTGAGGCACGTCTTGGGTCTTGAACTCAGTTGGTCTTTAGAAGAGGGGTAGTGAGAAAAGGTGTATCAGGTGGCTGGAATAAGCATGTGAAGAGCGCTTTCTGAGTTGTCATGGCAGTGTTATTCAATCTGAAGGTAGATTTGATTTTGAGCCCAATACGCATGAAACTTTGTCTTTGGAGTACACTGTGGGTGATTGAAGGTGGAAGTCATGCTTGTCACTGATGACGCCAAGTATTGTTCAAGAAGGTCAAAGGTAGATCTGGTTGCCATGTCCGATCGGGGAGACATTGTTCTCGATCGTCTCATTCCCCGACATGGCCCACTTCCCAACATGGGAGAACTTATCGAATGCTTTCAATAACTTCACGATCTCAGCACTCTGATAGGATACCGCTCCCGTCACGGCAGTAGTACCATATGACTGGGCCTTCAATTGCTCTCGAAGCTCGCTGAATCCTTTCGAGAGCTCTTTGCGGGCGTCACTAACATTGTCCACAGCCAGACCCAAGTCCTCTGTCAAGGTGGCGATTTTGCGAGAGCAATCCCCAATGCTCTTCGCCAGAGTTTTGGTGACCGCTAAAACTGAGCTTTCAGCATCTTCGGGTAAGGCCTCTGGTGGTAGGATCTCTGCTCCTGGTCCCACATCTTCGCCTCCTTCATTGGCTTCTGTCGGAGCACGGCCGCGAGACCTCAAGGAAGTCTCTAGCCAACATCAGTAACGTCTCGCGCTAAGCAACCAGTGATCAAGAATCGCTTCGACAAGAAGGGCCAGTCTTCCAAAGCTATGCGGCGTCGAGCATATCCCATTGACGCGCCTACCGCACCTGTTGTCACAGTCATTGATGCGGAAGAAAGTGTGGCGGGCGTCAGAAGGGAGCCACTGGGCCACCGTTGATTGATGCTGCGACAATGTCGACGTCTGGGAAGGAAGGTCACTGATACACGTGCCAACTCGGACGATGAGTTGACGAGTGTGAGTGACGTCCCGGAAATGACAGCTGAGGAAGACCTGCTCAGAGAGGTTGGGCTGAATGATCCTAGTTAGGTCATAGTTTGCTGGTTTAGGAGGAGACGTCAGTAGAAATAGCTTTTGTGCTCTGTGGTTGGCTGCCTGGACAGAAATGACCCGTTTAGCTCTGTTTTGATGCGGGAGCTTGAAACGTTGAACTGTTTGTGACCTAGAGGTGTATAAGGTCGTTGGCTGAGAGAGGTAAAGCTGGAAGCGACAGAGAAAGCCGTTGGGTCAGTTTTGTGATGTGTGAGTTTTGGTTTCCAAGAGTAGGAGCTTTGGATGAACCTCTACTCATGTTTCCGCAGCTGTTTGTGACTGTTTTGTGTCAAGAGCTCTGAGACCGTGGCCGTGTGTGTGTGTGTTTCAAACATGGAGTCGCTCAAGCTCTGGATTGCTTTGACGCCTAAGCAGTTGGAAGAGTTGAACAAGGGCAATGAGGTGTTTCCAGATGAATATTCTGGTCGCTTTGGCCTGCGCTTGGGACCTAAGGAGGCTGTGGATCGTGCCCAGTACTTTATGGATTGGACGCCTGAAGGTTTGAAGGGTGAACACCATCAGAAAGACTATGCGGTGATGGAGATGGAGATTTTTGCGCTCGGGTACCTTCAAAAGGTTGAGGGTGGAATCTTGGAGAAGACCAAACCCACCGAGTATCGCTGGCATGGGCCTGTGAAATGTGAAGAGTGGGACAGCAAAGGGCGCTTGTTGTACCGCATTAGTGAGATGGCTGTTAAGTTCATTTAACTGGTCAGGGTCCAAGTATAGCAATCGGGCAGACCATGGAGTCTTAGGTATAGTTTTTGAGTCCCAGTTTGAAATGCGGAAGGGAAAGAAGAAAGAGTTCCTTCGGCAGCCTGGAGGGTCTGCGTTGCTCGTGTGATGAACGGACAGTTTGCATTGCGGTGGGGAAAATGTGCATTTGGGCACGTGGAGTTGTCATGCGGAGTTGGAGCTTGACTGTAGGGTCATGGGTCGTTGGTTCAGAGGAACTGTATGCGGCAAGGATCACAGTCAAGAGATTAGCCTGTACTGAGATTTGCAGTGAGTGTTTTGTTTGCCACATGAAGCATTAGTTGCATTGCATGTCTGCATCGATGCCGCGAAGCCATTTGTTTTTGCTTTTGCTGAGTAAAGGGATATAGTTTTGGTTTGGAAGCCATGACGGACAGCATTCGTCTGTGGATCGCTGTCGCCCCACCACAGTTGGAAGAACTGCGGACGCTTCAGAGGATCTCACCAGATATCTATACCTCCAGGATCGATTTGAGTGCGACTCAAATGCCTCTTGGGCGTGAGACGGATGTGCAGTGGTGCCATACTTACAGCTACTGCGAGTTTAGCTTCTTTCAAGTGGAAATCACGGCTTTGGGATACTTTCGCAAGATGGAAGCAGAGGTACTGGAGAAAGTTCAGAAAGGTGAGTTCCGTTGGTATAGACTTCTTCTTCCTGAAGAATATGATGGCAAGGAAGGTTGCTTTCTCGGATCATCGATCAGATGGTTGTCTATGAGCCAGTTCGTGAACGTCCTGATCGAAACTGAAGCGTGGGTGAGTTGTAGATTAGTGTACTTTAGGTCTCTAGGCTCAGCTGTGTGAGTTGTTGCAAAATGGTGGAAAGTGCGGTTTGAGTGCGTGCAATCGGTGATTGGCACATTTCAGTATTTTGATGCGGTCATGTTGCAAGAGTGTGGAATGCAGTCATGTGGAATCTAAATTTTAAACGAAACGAAACAAACGAAACGAAACAAACAAATGAAACACAAACAATTTTGAGTGTTCTGTGCAATGCTCCTTGTTTTGCAATTAGTTTTTTAATTTGTCAGTTTGTCAGTTGGCGAGTGCAGTTTTTGCGAAGATGACTTGTTGAAGGGTTCTTGCAAAACCACGGAGACAGGCTCATTTCCAGAACATTTGCATGCCTGTCAATCGATTTGATTTTGAGTTTGTGCTGCATACAGCAGGGAGTGCACAGTGAACTCGCGAGAACTCGTTTTGACTTGTTTTAGGGATAGTGACTGTTCTGGCGTTTTGTAGAGAAGGACAGTCAGTTTTCCCTGTTTTGCTGTTTTGGAAATGAATCCAGACTTTGGTTGCATGTTGGGACATGTGCTACTGGTTCGCAAAATTCTGGTATGCTGGTAGCATCTGGAATTTTGGGAAACAGTCTTGTTAGTTGTCTTGTGTTGTTAAGCATGCATCTCATGTTGGTTGTTGGATTGATTTGATGTCTTGGTGGAGACCTGAAGAGTGCAGGGAATGCGGCTCTATCATCGAACAGGGTAGTGTCAGCTCTGCGCAATCGTCTCGAACGGGTGAGCAGTGTCTTCAGGGCGGTTTTGAGGAAGTCAGCCAACACCTCAAGGAGCTTGTCCGTGTGATGGGGACACCGGAAGGGATTCCTATGGACACACCGGAGACGCCTGACAGGATGGAGGTGGGCGGATTCTTTCCGCCGAACCCACCTGTCAGTGGACCTGGCATGGTTGGGCCGACTGGGACAGCTGCCGTGCCAGGAGTGGGGGTACCTGGAGGCACTCTGCCATCTGTGAGTATGTCTGCAGCACCTCCCAGTGGACCTCCAATGCATGCAGCACCTCCCAGTGGACCTCCAATGCCTGCGGCACCTGCTAGTGGACATCCGATGCATGCGGGAGCAAGTCCGGGGCGGCCTTGTGGCTCTGCCATGTTAAACGCTGGGGTCGTCCCTGTGTTCAAATGGCTCCCATCTCCAGAAACCATCCCTGTTGGCGCACTTGCAGAACCTCCAGGGTTCTCAGTGGTGTCTGGTAAAGTACTTGGACTCATTGGCGCAGTTCCACTCATCTTCGCAAGGTCAGATCTAAAAAAAATCTCTTCACAAACTCTCACAACAAACCAGTATCGATCTTTCACAGATCACAGCAACCCTTCTTAGCGTCTGCCCCTCTCCCTCAGGATCACTGGGGCTCCGCTACCATGTGAAAACACGAGAGCGGCGTGGCAGCTCTTTTTCAAAGCTCGGACTTGAGCCAAACCACACAGGTTTGACAGCTCAGTCACTCTTCTTCTTAGAAGAGTCGTGCAGAGTAAAACGCAGTGACACTCAAACGTCTTCAAACTTCTCAAACTACTTCAAAAAAGTTCTCAAGCTTCCAAAACGTTCTTCCAGCTTCTCCAAATAAAACGTCTTCCGCTCAAACTCACAAAAACTTACAAAACTCCTACCAAATAAGTTCACAAAATCAAGTTCCTAAGACATGGATCAAGCAACATCCAAAAACCACAAAAACCACAAAAACAAACGAAAGTCCCTCTCCAAGCTCTTCCATGCACAACCTGGTTCCATTTGGTTCCAAATTGGTTCCTACCTGGTTCCTATAGGTTCCTATGGGTTCTATAGTTCACAGATCGGTTCCTACAAACTTAAAATAGTTTCCTAACTGTTCACATGCACATGCATTGTTCCAAGATTGGTTAATTATGTTCAAGTGGGTTCAAGGTGGTTCAGTACACTGTACATGCTCTCACCAAACTTTCAGAAGATCACTGAACACATTTCGAGCGCTCTGCTGAATGCAACTACATGCCAAGACAGGTCAAAACCCCCTTTAGGGTCCGGTTTTGTGAAAATTTCCCGTTAGCGGTGAGATGAATCAATTTGGTTCCTACACCTTGATGGTGAGTTCAACGGTGATGGTTGACATCACCTTTGCGTGCCCTACATGATGCAGCTTTTACTGGAGATGACGAAACCCAACAACGATATGGTTTTCATCTCCTTTGCCTACTTTGATTGCATGGAGAATGCGATACAGCTTTGAATATGTGGAATGAAATGGAAAATCGATATATTTTCCATCTCCTTCGTCGAAACTATGGCAGAGAATTCATTCTTGACAAGTTCGAGATGAACGTTTTTTTTTCCCGATGATTCAGTTAGAACTTGAAGTTTAGTTTGTCTCTCGATGATGAAAGAATAGTGCATCGTTCTGAAGGCATTCAGAACTTGAGTTGCCAATGCATCTCAGGGAGACATCATGGATACGTTTACACCAGATTATTGCGTACTTCTTGAGATTCCAGTTGGGGGTCAAGGGAGATGGCATTCAAGTGACCAGTATTGGCTGCTTGAAAGTTTCAGTGACAGTGACTGGAGCTCAAATCAGACGCACAGGAGATCTACAAGCTGCGGGGTACACATGCTCAATGGCTCATTCCTCTTTGCCAGGTCAAGGTCTGAGCGCGTAGTAGTGAGTCTTTCCAGTTGTGAGGCAGAACTCCACTCCATGGTGAGCACCCTCAGTGATGGAATTTTCTTGAAAAGATGTATCCAGTTCATTTGCGGTGGTGAAATCAAGCATGTGCTATTCACTGATTCTTCATCAGGAAGGCAGTTGGCAATGAGACAAGGAACAGGGAAGGTAAAGTACCTGTCAGGAAAGATATTGTGGATTCAAGAAGGTTTGATCCAGTTGATCCAAATTCCTACTGTTTGGAACCTTTCAGACATAGGGACAGAAGCGTTGGGAATTCAGCGGATTCGGCTTTTGCTTCATGAACTCAATGTTGCTACAGGTGATGGATTCTTTGAACTTGAATATCAAGCCCAAGTTGAGCGACATGTTGGAGGCCGCCAGATGTCAAAACTGGTGAAACAAATTGCACGTGTTTTGATCTTGATGGGCCTTGAGTCATCGGCTCCTAGGCCAATGGCTATGGTGACTGACTCCATGTTGGATGATGACAGCTGTCATGGAGGTGTTTTTCAGTGTTCAAAAGAGCCCAATAGCGTAGATCAAGGAGGAGCATTTCCTTCCAACACGATGCTATTTTCATCTTGATGGCGGTCGTTTGTTTGTGCGCTTTTCTCTTCAAGACGTATCGAATGGCAAGAGACGCATTCACCAGTTACGAACACTCATACGGTCAGATGCCATTCTAGATTCTGCGTATAACCAGGTCCAAAACCAAGACGAGACACTGAGAAGGGAGCACAACGAGTTGCAACAGCTTGTGAACAGTTTGCGCAGGACAATCCATGAATTGGAATCCAATCAAGAAATGTTGTCCGACAGCTATGATGAGCTACACCATGGCTTGGTCATGTTGGGAGGTTTCACTTCCCACATTACATTCACAATGGATCAGAGACAACACATGTACTCAGTGGAAAGAGCCAACATGCCACGGTTTTTCATCAGACACGGGGTCTTACTGGTGGAGATGACACAGACATGGGTGATGCAGAAGCACCAGCTCCAGCCAGTTCACACCAGCGAGCAGAGAGTGAAGAACCTACAAGTGATCCATGCGTGAGGTTGGCGGCACCAATGGGCAGCTTGACTCAAATCCATGAGACATTGCGAAGTGAGTTGAACGGTTGCCTTGCACGTGAGGCTTTCAGTGATGCCCATGAGATCCAGAATTGCATTCTTTTGCTGTTGGGCTCTATGAATGGAGCCCAGCCTCTTGAGCGTCCAGCCAGGATGTTTTTGTTCAGGAGGATGGGAGACAAACTGGAAGTGTTGGCTGATCGTCAACGTTCACGTGGAGAGGAGCTGATTGCCAGCAGGTTCCAACACTATGCAGATCTTTTGAGAGAAATGGCATTTACAGAGTGAAAAGAAAGGTACCGGGCAACCCTAGATCCCGGGGTTTGCATGTGAGATTTGAAGAATTTGCGTGTCTTTTGAATGCAGATGCGGTGCAAATGGAGTGAACTTGCAGCTGAAGGCTCACAAGCTCAAGGAGGAGTACAAAACATTTTGGTTGCTGCTCATACATGGAAATACAGTTGCATGGCCAGTGCATAAGGATGACACGCACAAATCAGAAGAGCTTGGACATTTGGTTTCATTTGCATGGAAACATTCCATTGCATTGGACACACAAACGTGTGAATCATCGTGAGGCCCTGGTTCAAGGAAAAAGGTGTGTAGTGAACGCCGATCGTTTTGCACAGATAGAATGTCAGAAGATATGCCAGAAGATATGCCAGAACATATGCCAGAAGATATGCCAGGTAGAATGCCAGAAGATATGCCAGATAGAATGCTAGATCGAATGCCAGAAAATATGTCAGATAGAACGCCAGAAGATTTGCCAGTAACAAAATGTAAAAATGTCATGGTGGGGATCACACGAAGTAAAGTAATTTTGGTCCACCCTTCAATCAACTCAACAATTTGTAAGTTCAATTTTGCAGACCGTCTGTCATTTTGCATCTCCGGTGCTGTTGGCGTGTCTTTGCGTTTTCAGTGGGGCGCATTGGTTATATTTTGATGGCATGTACACTTGGACAAAAATCTGAAACATGTGGAGTACAACATCATTTCCCAGGCAACGTCGGAGGAGACAAAATGTCCATGTTAGGGGAAATCTTTTTGCGCACAAAATATTGTGGCGAACACGCGGCAAAACACTGCGAAGTACAGCCAAGACATATTTGAGTTGGAAGGCAGCCGGCATGCTTTTGGTATTGGATGTAGTGGATTTTACATTTTCCATTGCTTAAACGGCAACTTTGCAAAGGGAAAATGCCGCAATAGTTGAAACGCAGCAACAGCGGACGTGCAAAGTCCGGTTCGTGTTCGTGAAAGTACACTCAAACTATGTCAAAATCGTGGACAGTCGCAATTGGAGCTGGGTCAAAGACGAAAACATCTGAAATCCGTTGATCCGAAAAACTCGTTTCGAATCCCTTGATCACGTGCCAAAAAAAACAAATGGATCCAAATGGCGTGACAGTGTTGACGAACGACCTGAACATGCAACAGATTTAGGGAGAACTAGCGTAGGAAAACTGTTTCCAATGTTGCAAATTTTTGTGCAACCATGAGAACGCATGAGAACGTACTAAAACATATATGCTTTCAAATGTCTAAATGTAAAGTGAAACACTTTGATTCCAATGTGCCGTCCGCAGAAAAAAAACGGTAAAGGAGTAACAACTGCATGTCCAATGACCAACCCGATTTTTTTGGTCCGTATTCCGTTCAGATTATTGAGTTTTGGTGTGATGTTGATGTTGATGTTCATGTCGTGATGCCGAAAGACGTACGTTCATTGCCCATATTTAACAGCCCGCGGCGACGTCGAAACCGCAGTTTTGTAAATATGCGGACGTTGTTGGAGGACACAAACAGGGTTGATGACGAAACCACTCGTTGCAAAAATTTGACTTCAATGTCGTTCTTTTAGAATGATTGTCACATACCAAACAAATCAAAACTAGCTGCCGAACAAAAAATAGAATTGCGTGACAACATAATGATCATCAATTGTGCACGGTACCGTTGTGATAACTTGTCCACGTTTGTCTATGCCCACACTTTCATTTAAAAACAATCGCGGAACATGGCGGCACCCATGGTCCAAGGTAATGGTTAATTTTTTTTTGTCAACTTCCGATCTTGCATGCGAGACGACAGCGTTTTTGGGCGCAAGGAAGGTGAAACAAACAGAGCACAAATGAGCATGCCCAATGGATGAAACGAAATGCAAAAAAAATGCGCCAAATAAGTGCAACCAAGTGGTTGTCCCCTTCTGGTCATGTTTCCATCCCCACATCTTCGACACCGACTGTGTGCCGTACATCGCGCAGACCAACCATAACAAAAATGATGAACTGTGCCGTCCTTGAGGGATATCATGCACACGAACGAACCCACCGAGCCGCCAGGAAATTTGCAACGTAGCCAACCAAGTTCTTGATGTTCATGCACAGCTCGAAACCAATGGTTACATCATGTTCCCGGTCGTTCCAATGGTAGTGGCTTTGTGGCATGGTCGTGTCCAATGAATGATCCCCAGCGAGTTATTTGTCACACATACTCCGTGGTGAAAAGTGCAGCGGCCGGAACTGAACAAAGTCCCTCTAGTAACGATTGCATCGTAATAACGGAACAAATCGTGGCAGTCAATATGTGTTCAAACTAATGGTCACGAAACGCGTGACATGCCCAAGTAACGTCGATCTGCACGATGGATGCTCCGTTTCTGCCAGGACGACAAAAATACGAACGAGGCACCAACGCCAGAAACAACGGCAACAATTTCCAGCACTTGATGAATACAAATAGGTTTGAATCATGCCTGGCGATGTGAAGTTGAGCAAGTAAGATGGCAACCTGCGCTGTGATTGCATTTTCCTCCACGGTTTACGTCTAACAGTCTAACAAAAGGAAATGCTGCAATTAGCAACGCGTATGAGCAGTGAACGGTGGGATGGCAATCACTGTGCCGAACAGGAGACAATTTTTGCACTCAAAAAAAACCGTGGCAATAACCAGTGCGCAAACGTTTTTTCATAGCGAAAATGGGGGAAAGAACTGGTGGTGCCAATGGTGGAACTCACCACTGTAAACTTGCAACCGGATATTTTCAAAACAAACCTGTAGAATTTTGTGGTTTAACACAGCATTTGCGGTTTATCATTTGCAATTTTTTCGGGTACTTAATCAGTCCAAAAAGGGGTACCAGCTACGAAAACTAGCTTGTGCTAGCTCAAGTTACTCTTGCTTCTTTAGCAAGGAATAGGCAGGCACCAGGACCGTTGGAAACCTTGACACTTTTCAGTCATACCCTTCCGCTCTTCCCCGCCCTCCCTTCCCCCCTGGCCGGCCGGTTCAATCCCCCCCTGGCCCCCTGGATGTGCCCCGGTTCGACCCTGTACCTGCCCCTTGACCTTTCAATCCTTCTTCGACGCTCCCGCTTGCTGGACCGCGGGACCGCGGGAGCGTATCATTTCAATAATTTATTTTATCGCTAACATCTGCGTCACCTTCGTCAGAAGTATAGGTTTCTACGTCTTTATACTTTATATTTGCCTTCTTCATGTTCATCGCCTCGAGCGTTGTCATCATCATTGTCATCATCGTCATCGTCGTCATCATCATTGTGTCGTCATATCATCATCAACAGTAACATTTTTTTTCTTTCCGACCATCACCAGTTCTCATCAACAGTAACATCATGTTTTTCCTCTCCGACGATCATCAGTTCATCAATTTGCCCTTGCAGCTGCGCGGTTTCCGGTACAACATTAGCAGAGTCCTGCTAGCTTCGTGCCTGCCCCTGTGGCCTCACGTGCTGGTACATGAAGAAGGGTTTTTCCGCTACAAAGGCCATTAGATAATATGCACATGAATATGTTTGATGCGGAGCACCAGTTGCTGTTTCCGAACCATGCCACCTGCGACTTGTGAACCGGTTGTCAAATCATCTCGTATCCTTGAAAAAAATTCCCCACATACCTTTAAGATCCTTTAAGCGCTACCGAAGCGCTACTGTTCGACAATCTCATGTCCAATTGCCAGCCCCAGGTGGTGGGTCAAAGCTGATTGAACCCTTTTTTTGGTAGAGCCGAACTCCATCCCATGATGCGTATTTTTTAAATTTCTTTTTGATCAATGACCCCTGCCAATGGCGACGCGCAACCACATAATCGTCCATAATGTTTCGCGAACGTCCAAAGTTGAAAATTTGATGGCTAATTCCGTTTGCATTTGCAGTCCCGGATTGACAGCGAGTTCTTTGCTTGACAAACCGCGTGATGGGAAATTGATGACGGTTGTGGATGGGACTGCGTTGATTTGCAGGCAGGTCATTGGAAAAGAAACGGGTGAAACTCAACACGGCCGAGCGTTTGTGGTCGTTTTTTTTTTTAAAATGTTTTTTTGCCATTCCACTTGCCGAACCTGGCGAGAACATTCCATTCCAAGCCTTGTACCAAATATGGTGGTGAAAAAAAATGCAGCCCGATCGCTGGATGGTCTTACATGGCCAGCCGTGTAGCACAACAGGGGCGGCTAGCTGCCGTCAGTTCCTAAAAGGTTTGGACCATTATGCGGCCCTCCAGTGAAGCATAAAAATGAAACTTGCGTAGGATATGGAATGTTTGGCTTGATGTGGGTTTGCGAAACACTTCAAAAATCCTTGGGAGGGAGGGCGGTGACATGCTACTTGGGCACGTTGCATGTATAACAAATATCTCCCAAGCACAGGGCGCTCAAGTGTTAAATGGGGGCGGGATGGAAATTTAAGAAAAAATGCAACATAATGTCTAGTGTTTATAGACATGGTATAGAAGTTCGTACAACGCAGCATCAAGTGTCACTGGGCACGGCATGGAACATTTTACAGCGTAACATCATGTTAATGGAGACGGCGCGGAGGATTTTACAGCGTAGCATCTAGTGTTAGTGCACACAGTATGGACGATTTTTCAGCGTGGCACCAAATGTGAAAGGACACGGTGTGGAAAATTTTACAGCGTAACACCAGGCGTGAATGGAGATGGTACGGACGATTTTACAGCATAGCATCAACACGGTGTGGAATATTCTACAGCGGAGCATGTAGCGTCAAAGGGAACGGTATGGAATAGTTCCTGCCCTACCGCACCGACAGATCCAACAACGTCGTTTCGGACCTTTTCTGGGCGCGCGCCGGCATGCTAACTTTTTTATTCATATCTTCAGCCACGCGTTGTCGTCTGACGCTTTCCCAAATTTTTTGGGATCGCATCCAACCTGAGACATTCTGGCTTGCCGGTAGAAAACCATGGCCAGCAACAGTGTTTCTAATCCGGAACCATCCAATTTTTTTTTTGCATTGCCAAAGGAATTATGTGTGACTGGGATGGCATCATGCGACCTACTTTGTTGACACGTCTCAAAGACCGCTTGACACGTGAAAATTCTGCTTCACTGTAATTATTTTCTCCCACGATTTTGGCAACAGTTTTCTTTGGGTTCATCACGCAAGCTGGCTTTCATGGATGCACTCCGATTTAACATTTTTGGTTGTTCTTTTGACAACTTGCTCATGCGAAAAGATATAATCGGTGAGAGTTCGTGCAAGAGAAAATATTACAACGTAACATCACGCGTGTGTGCAAGTGCAGGAGAAGATGTTACAACGTAACATCACGCGTGTGTGCAAGTGCAAGAGAAGATCTTACAACGTAAAATCACGCGTGTGTGCAAGTGCAAGAAAAGATCTTACAACGTAACATCACGCGTGTGTGAGTGTGCCCCCCCCCCCCCCCCCCCCCCCCCCCTCTGTTCCCCACCACACAAAAAATAACATGTCATGCGGGCACAACTTCTAACTGACGGGCACAACTTCTAACTGACGGGCACGTACCATCACGAAACACTGCCGACAGTGAGCGAAATGAACATTAACGCGCCTTGACAGGCAGTTTTACGCTCTCCCCCGTGCGCGCCGACAGCGGTCCGGAAGGAACAACGTAGCATCACCATAGTGTGGAAGTGCCATTGGACGTTGTTACCGCGCCCCACCCCTTCGCACCCCACGCCGCCCGATTTCAAAAAAGGGCATAGACACGTACGGTTTCCCACGCGGTAGCAAAAACATGCAGCAACAGAAACGCCTTTGGGAACAACAAAAATTTCACCATTAATTGCTTGATCAGCCGGAACTCGACTCCTTGGATTGGACATGCGCACGATTATATATTTTGGTCTGCGGCGGATACCCCACGGAAACCTGGAGAGTGATGAATTCTGCCCACGCTTCACGTCCTGTCATTTGCATGATTATTTTGCAGCAGTGAGACGGAAACATGTGAAAAAAACAAGGCTCAAATTTTCACGCCAGCACCCAGTGTCATGGAAACCGTTAAGCGGCACTTTCACTTGCAAGCGGTGAATCATGCAGTCGTACATCTGGAACCGGCATAGCTTGCATTGTTGCATGGGCAAGACTTGCATTGCACCAGGCGATGCAGATATGTTGAGGCGCTTGCGACATCAGTACGGCTGGCCGGAACCGGCGTGTGATAGTAAAACATTATGGCAGTGCAATCCTGCGTTGCATGGCGGGAGATTGCCTCCGAGTCGCCGGGTACAAAAACCGTCTACTTTATTCGCCACGCAGAGGCCAATAGTTTGTATTCATGGCGAACTGAATTTTCTGGTTTGTTGGAGTTTGTGCTGCCGGGTTCGGAAAAGTGATGGACACAAAACGGTATAAACAATGGAAGGAATCAAACGGATTTGGTGCAGGCTTTGCGTTGTGTCAGCCGCAGGCAAATTTATTCGCCTGTGAACCCGGCAGGCTGAGTCCAACGCCGCTGCATACCAGCATCCGAGGCATCATTCGCGGTATGTGGTGGTTTGTGTTAAATTTGTGCCGCCTCCATTGTCACACATGCAGGCACACACCTAAAGATGTGGAACCTGTAGTTGAACCTAGCTGTTCCTCCAAATGGCTGACGGCGCGTCAGGCTAATTCGGTTATTTTGACGGGATACAAACATATAATTACTTATTTCTCCCGCGTGCGGTGTCCGCATTGTGCGTGGCAAACGCAAGAGTTTTGGCTGTTTTGGACGGTCAGTGCATCATCTGTGTGGCACGTTGAGCGCGGCAATTTTTTTTTCATGCACGTGGCGAACGCAAGGTGTCGTGACGTTATACAACGGTGGCCAGCGTGGATCGGGAAAGGTTTTGGCGGATTTCATTTCGCGCGTCAAACATGATATTTGGTGGACAAGGATCTTACCGTCTCTGACGATAATTTTTGAAGACACCCCAGCAAGAGTTGAAAATACGAAGTAACTAGTGCCAGTGAATGCGGTCAGAAAACAAGATCCGAGACGACATAGGACCACACAGTACGATGCATCACTTTCAACATTATTTTTTTTATAAAAAACATAAAACTGGGGCATCCAACTCTCGCACTTGCCACACCAATGACCATTTGGTGTCACAAAATGAGTATCTCCTTTCGACCCTGCCAGACCATCCCCGAAGATCAGGATGTTGTTGAAGATGTTGTGGAAGGGCCTTTTGCTAGGAGATTTCTTTTTGTAGATTTCGTTAGGATCTTTGAATGAGATTTTTTTGTGAAATCCGTTTTTTTTTTTAAAAACGAAAGGGAAAGTCTCTCTCCCTGTCAGCCTCGACCCAAATACCTTTTCCAGTTCTAATAAAGGGGTTAGTTGTAGGAAATTATTAAAAACGCTCACAGCCAGTGAAGAGCGTGGTTCTGAAAGCTATGTTGAAGGTCATAGGGTATGTGCGCATATTTAATACCCAATCAGTGAGGAGGATAAAGAGATCCGGTTGTGTGTTGCGCAGTTGGAACTCCATTGTGTAGTGTCATCCATTGTGTAGTGGTGTTCGCCTTCGGCTAAGGGGAAGGGGTTTGGGGTATTGTCCAGCCCTGCTTCTCGCTGGTGAAATCCGGATGAGATTGTTTAAGAGGCGCTTGGATGAGGTTCCTGAAAAGGTCGTCTGCTAGGGTTACCTATGCGACAAGGGACTAAAGTGTGAAATTCTACTTGCGATTCTTGTGTGAAAGCAGCAATCCTGGTCCGGATCTTTTGTCAGTAGATGTTCCCTTCCAAACTGCTTAGGGTCCCTTGTTATTTAACTTGTTCACGGCGAAACGTTTGGAATTGATTTCGCACAGCTGATTAAATCGTTCACAATACGGAACTTTTGTGCCGGCACGTGGTGTTGGCAGGGATTCTCCTGGCTATTTGGCTGCGTATGAAGACGCGCAATTCTTCGACTCTCTATTGTCCAAGACCGGTGAGGTTGGAACAGTCTTGGCGTGTCGAAACCCCGATCGAAACGGTAAACAAACAAGTTGATACCGATAATAACAACTAGAATAAAAAACGACCAAACAAAAAAATTACAAAAAATATTGTGTGTGACTGTGTGTGTGTGCGTGTTTGCATTCACAAACGCGTATGTAACATGTGTGGGTGTACTACGTTCATGTACATC
Source organism: Cladocopium goreaui (assembly GCA_947184155.2). Taxonomy (NCBI): domain Eukaryota; class Dinophyceae; order Suessiales; family Symbiodiniaceae; genus Cladocopium; species Cladocopium goreaui. The sequence goes on along the minus strand of CAMXCT020000672.1, from coordinate 204,956 downwards.
ATTTGTATCGTCCTGATCGTGTTGGTGCAATCTGGTGTTCTGCTTGGAGGTCCAGAGCCAAGAACTTGCGGAGCGCGTCAAAACCTTGCCATGTGAGGTACGTACGGTACAACCCCCGAAGGTCACTGTTTCGACCACCGGGGGAAAAAAACCAGGTCACACATGGGAAAATTATGGTGTCCATTCAAAAGTATTTGTGAGGAGTTGATTTTCCTTGGCCATGTTCATTAGCACATCATATACAAATCGGATAGAATCATATATATGCCCAGCAATACGAGACCAACGCGCTGACAGGATTGATGCATCATGGTATTTATCCTCCTAAGGCATGTGGGCCAAACATGACGAAAATTCCACATATGTTTGATTTTTTGAATTTTTCGATATGGCTAACGGAATTGGGCATGAAGTCGAGCAGGCTGTAACTCTGAATGCTTTGATCCAGTTTCCGTATGGGGCGTGCCTTAAATCCGAAGCGTATTTTTGGAGTGATCCATCCCTGAGGAGTCGTTCAGATTTGGCGAGCGCCAACAGCGCATATTTTAGTTCACATTCTTTATGGAAAATTGCCATGATGCCTTGATTATCCATCATCCACAGTGTTTAGCTTATACGGGCTATATTTGTAGCCTAAACTTTTCGGCGGCCGTGGTAACCGTGCCAGGCCATCATTTGCTCACCCCTGCGGCGCACTTTGCAGACAGCTGCGCTCGCATTAGCAACCCACTTGGAGAGGGGTGTTCCTTGCTACGCTGTGGAAGCGGCCTGGGAGTTTAGCCAAGGACGGAACCGCTGTGATGAAACGCAGGGGCAAACAGGGGGATATGGTGGCATTATATTTATGTATATGTATATATGGATAATAACTCTGGATAAATATCCGTGGTAGCTCTACCCGACAGAGAAGGTCACACAACTCCTTGCGTGAATATTTATGATTGTGACATATCAATCATGGATTTGTAGACACAGTTTTTGCAATTTTGGCAAACAACATCAGTTAGAAAGATACCGTTTTCACAAAAAACAACCCCTTTTGCCAAACCGATTCCAACGGATCATCATTTTTTTGATTGTCCCTCTTAGAGTGGTCAATTGGAGGTTACATCGGTACAGTCCATGACCAACCCAGGCCTGTCATTTTATTGCACGTTGATATCCCAATGATACCACCATCACATCGCCATCATTTTTGTTGCATACAAATCTTGATTGTATCCCCATAGGTTTTGATTCAATCCCAAAAATCTCCGTTAATCACCATAAACAGTACCATGAATCATCATAAACAGTACCATTAATCACAATAAAATCACCATAAAATCAGAATAAATTCGCCATGAATCATCAAAATCCCCATAGATTCCCAACCGGGATTTAAACAAATTGCTGTTTTGCCATCCAGGACATGCCCGGCCCTGCGACTATCGCCACTCGGTTGAGTTGCAACGCGCCAGCTTCGAGCGCGTGGATTTCAGTCGCGTGCCGCCCGGGGAGGACACCTTCGCGGCGCGGAAGGAGCACCGGAGGGGATGGGGTGCCCAGAAATGGGGTGGAAATGTGTAAAACTGTAAACCTGGTGTTTTTTTTGATGAACATGAGTTTAAATGATTTTTTTTGGATGTTTATATATTTGGAATGAAATTTTGAATCTTTGAACTGTCGAACATTTTGGGTGGTCCTATATTGATGGAGATATCGGGGCATGTGACCTTGAAACATTTTCCATGATGGAGGTTGGGTGGGACCATCAGCCATCGTGTTGGTACATTTGAAGGAATGGGAAAGGGAGAAGTTGTCATTTCTAGGATGACCATAGAATCTCTGTAAGTTTCTCCCCGACATTTTCGGTGGGTTTAGCTGCTATAGCTCATTTGTCTTGCCCTCTAGGTTCAATTGTTTTTTTGGTTCTAGGCGTGGGGGTTTATCACAATGTTTTACGAGAGAGACCAATTTTGTGAATAAGATCGAACATCCGCATTTTTGCATTGGATCTTGGCCACTTGGCCAGCGTTTTGGATGTGTTTGTTCATATTTCGGGAGCACAATCCAATTTCGGGGATGCATTTTGGCATATTTTGGGACCGCATACAAATCCTTTGATTTTTTGGAGTTTTTGTTTACATTTGCCTGTATTTTGCATGCATCTGGACACCTCCACGAACTTACCAACTTTGGAATCGATTTAACCAGCATTTTATCGTTGATGATCTCACCCCAAACCTCATCCAAATTTTCGGATTACATCCTTTTACTGGGGGCTGATTCTGAAGGCCATTGCAACCCTAAAATGGAGGGATGTGATGCAAAACAAAATGCTACATTTGTTCCCCACCTTTTTATCCCCCTACCAACCAACATAGTTTTCCGGATGAAAAGGTTATTCTCCATTTATATGGGGTATTTTTCTCGCATTTATATCCTTCATGATATACCCCTATTGTGGACAATAAAACGGTTTACTGTACAATCTTTTATGAATGGATGAACATCCCATTTTTTTAATGTGACCCACCTTTGTTCTCCCATTTTTTCCGAAATTTTTTTCAGGAGTCAGTCGAAGACCTGGACCTTCGATGCCTTGAGCTGCTGAAGTTGCTGAGGGACTTGCCTCAGCGGCAGCTGGCGGTGGTATCGCATACAGGTGAAGGGTGGATTTTCTTGGGGGGTTTGGTGCCCCAAAAAGCAGGGGTAGAAAACCAACAAGGGAACAGGTTCTTGGTTCTAACGGGGATGTGAATGATCCAACTATGGGGATTTAACCAATGCAACAAGGGAACGCAAGTTATTGGGAACGGGGAATGATGGGAATGATCCATGATTGAACTTCAATTTATTGATGTTACTGGGGATTCATGTGGATTTAAGACATAGCGATATGGACGAGGTAGAAAACCATCGATTTTATGGGGATATCATTGGTAATGATGGGTTATCCCATTGGAAGAAGTAGTAACTAATGGGCATAATGGGTATCACAAACCCATATGTTGCTATCCCCAAATCCACCAATCTTCAATTTTTTCTTGGGAAACTCATCCAAAGATTTGGTTATGTGATGCCCATCTTTTCTGCACATATCATTCGAGAGATTCGTATGGGGATGAGTCAAAACCTCTACTGCAACGTTTGTGGAGTTTTGGGGGGGATGAAAACTATTATGGATGTTCATCCGCCCCAAACTATTATGAAATATATAGGTATTTAGATTATTTAGAAATTTATGACATATATAGGTGCATCATAAATCGCCATTTTTGGTGTTTACCAGGGTATTTTGATCCGCCAGGTTTCCTGACACACCTCTTCAAGAGCCACCTCCATTGGCCAGAAGAATGTGCCTTCAGCAATGCTGAGCTGCGTTCGGTGCTGCTGCAATTTGAGGATGGCTGGGGTGGAAATTGGTTGATACCCTCTGGTAAACGCTTACATAACTATGGAAAGATCCACCCATTTTTCATGGGAAAATCCACGAACTAAATGGTGATTTTCAATAGCTATGTTAAATTGCCAGAGGGTAGATGATGGAGAGATCTTGGATCATTTTGGATCATTGGATGGGGTGAAGTCCTTTCTGAAACTTGTGAGACTTGTCGACTTGTCTGGCTGATGCTACTGATGCTTGCAGGAAGCGGACTGTGGTGCTGGTGCTCCTTGAGAAAAAGGGCGATGGGGCCATGAGTGACCAGAGATGCACTTTGGATCATTGGGTTTCTTGTGAAGATTTGTGAAGGGGGAAGCTAGCTCCAGGACCTGGGTTTTTCTTTGCCAAGGGCCAGGGATACTGGGTTCACCTGGCGGTGCAGCACGTTTCGCCTGGTGAACCTCACGCCAACACATCCTACCTCCAAGCAAAACCCTTGGAACCATCCTGGGTGAAGTTTGGATTTCAACTCATTTCTTGTGTCAACCATGTAGTGACTGGTATTTGCCCTAGCCATTGTTCGCTTGGTCAGTGCCATGAGCATTGTTTTGGAGATTGGAGTCTGGTCCTCGCCTCTTTTGCTTGGCAATGGTTTTGAAGCTCGAAACACAAAGCCGCATTTGTACCCACATCATGACAACACTTTGAACTTTGAACCCCTGATGTAGTGATGAACGATGAACACATGTGTGGCGCCTTTCAATGGATTTTGTGGGTCAAAAGTTGAGATCCCTCGATGTGACCGGTATCACTGCCAGTGCCAAACTTTGATACCTGAAACCGAAGCGTGCCATGCCATGGATGTCGTGCCTTGCGCTGATTCTTGAGGCTTGGCACCTGCTTTGAGATACTTTAAAACTGTAGGTTGATACGCGGAAAGATAGGATATATCTATAGTCTATATTTATATTTATATCTACATCTATCTCTAGATTTCCATGTTTAATTGTGTATGTGCATCGTTATTTTTACTATGTATACAACATATACAATGACAGATGTGTAAATCTCGACTGGTTATCCTCTTCAGCTTCTTCTCCGCAGGTCATGCCCAGAGCATGCAGAGTGCGGTGGATGATGCCTTGACGGTGCCTCCAATTTCTGTCGTGAAAAATATGGTACTAACCGGTACTAACGTACTTCTAGGGTCCTGAAATTCCCATTGATTATACGTGTGTATGGTGGACAGGATGGACAGCGGCTATATTTGGACAGTGTGGCTGGTCATGCAACACTCGCACATTGTCAGAGTGTTCTTGTACTATACGATCTATTTATGTACATTGGTGCTGTACAATAGCCAACAACAGTGTACACATCACTGAACAATTGACAAATACATAATAGATATAGATATAGGCTAGGTATAACTATTCATAACTATTCATAACTATTCATAACTATTCATAACTATTATCACATAATACGCAGCCATCAGGTGCCGCTGCCCAGTTGGGCGCGGACCTTGCGAGAGCTCAACGTGCGCGATGGACGTTCCAAGAAGGCCCAGGTGGTGCGTGACTCGGCAGGGGATGGAGGGATTTGGATTGGGATGTTGAGAATATGTTGAGATCCCAATAAAGATGGGATCATTATTATTATGGTGTTGTTTATTTACTTTAGAATATGTTGAGCATTTGACATTGGGATATTTAGTGGGATTGGGATTGGAATTTGTCGTGTTTCTTTTTGGGGCTTTCTTATTTTAAGTTGTTCATGGTTGGGATTCCGCGTGCTGGAGAAGAGCAAAAGAGGCGGTTCTTTGGTGATAGGATTTGACCTTCCCAGGACTGCTCACCATTGGTGAGGATGTCCACATCGTGCACCTCAGTGGAATGCGAGCCTCTTGGCAGCTGGTAATGGGATTATTGTCCAACTTTGATTTTGAAACGAGTGGAACATCCACAGTTCGGTTGAAACCCTGTGGTTAGGCTCAGATCGATTCGCCTTGCGATGGATGGATCTCGACCATGACATCGGCAAAGGAAACCGCGCAGCGGTGGGCTGTTTTGTTGGAAGGTCGGAGTTAATTTATTATTCCCCTATTGAGGGACCTAAGCCAAAAAAGATCAAGAAATACCTTCCAATCTTTCACCTATGTGATCAGACTGCCAGTTCTTTGAGCCTTAGATGACACATTGCAGGAGGTGTGCCTGGAACTCCCCGATGGTCCCTGGCTGCTGCCCGACCTCCCGGATGCTCCCGGTGCCGCGGCCGGCACCATGTCGCAGGAGAACGAGGATGCCGTGAGCCTGTACGATCCGCCATTGGATGCTGGGATGGCATGTGCATTTGTGGATTTGACGGCAGAAAATTGGAAACAGGTCTTGGCCCAGCATCCAACTGCATCCAACTGTGAATTTGGGATATGCCATGATATGTTTCCAACCTCCCGGGTTTCGCGGAGATCTTTGGAGATCTTTGGAGTTGGGGTCGATTTCCACCCCCTGGCACCGCCGAGATCCGCCCGGGCTGGGCCATGACGCTGGTCCAGGTGAACGTGCGCGAGGGCCGCAGCAAGCGCAGCGAATTGCTGGGTGCCGCGGTCCGAAGCGGCTGGGGGCTGGGGTTTCCATGAGACTCATGGAACTGCGATGTTTGAAACACATCCGATTTTTCTGGGTAAAGTCATTGCAGGGCGGTCCAACCAAAACACCTAAAACCATCACTTTTCCGCAGTTGAACGCCATGGTTTCCACAGCATTCTTCCAGAAAATGACCTGAGGAAGTTTGCCGGTGAAGACCCGCATTTACATTTTGGAGGTGGTGGAAACCCGGGTGCCTTGACCGAGTTGCAGAAAAGCGGCAAGTCTGCAAGTTGCGAAGTCATTCATTGAACATTCACCCATCGTTTCTGCTGCATTTTCATATGCTTTCCATACACTTTTCATCATTTTTCATATCTTCCCATCCATGTTTTCCCATGATTTCTGGCGGGTTTCCCATACTTTCCCATGTTTTTCATAATTTTTTCTCATGATTTCTTGGGATTTGCCATGGTTTTCCCATCTTCCTTCCCTCCAAGGCCCGCATCAACGATCCCTACGAGGGCTGGGTGTCCGTGCTGACGCCCGAGCGCCTCTTCGCAGTGGAACCCTTGGAGGTGCTGGTGCCGGTGGGGGGGATCTTCGGTCACCGTTAAGCCTCCAGTAAACCAACAGTTTGCTACTGAACATATGGCCCATTTAGAATTTATGGATACATATGGATATATGGATACATATAATTTTGCTATCTGGATGATATATGTGTTGGAACATGTGTTGGATCTGGATGGTAGATCGATCTGGATGATATATATATTGAGGTTTTTAGATGTTTTTAGGGATATCTTACCATATATCTATATATATCTTACCTCAGATGATCAGATTTCGAGGTTTCCGACTTTGGGGATATCCAGTGTCTTCAAAATGGACCGGTCGTGATTAAAGCGTGGAACCTGAGACCTTAGATGATCACAGGGGATATATGGCTTTACCACACCACTATCATTCGATATTGTTATATATTTGTTATATAGTAGGACCTTAGGAGGATTCTCTCTGTTTTTTTTTTCCGGGTGCTATGTCCAAAAAACAAGTGTGATGAAATATTGTTAGAGAAATCCTCTTGGTTTCTTTGAGGGCAACATGTTTTGGTATCGCTGTGATTCTCGATCTGTTTTCGTCAGTCGAAATTCGACGAGATGGGGCTGCGTTTGAAGAATTCGAAACTAAATTGGAAGATGCTGCAATGGGCGATCTCCAAGGTAGGTGGAATTGGCATTCATCAAACATGTTTCTTTCACGCCCCATCGATTGTTTGAAGCGCTGCGGGTTGCGGTCCTGCTCATTTTGGCAGGTGGAAGAAGAGCCGCCTGGAGTTGAGGAGGGCGTTGGCTGGTGAGAAGGTTGATAAGGTTGATATTGGGTTCTTGAGGATCTTGAGGATCTTGAGCAGCAAACGGTATGTCCGACTGTCCTTTGGAATCTCTGTGGAGGGCTTGGACGATGATTTCCCTCTTGGACGATCGCCGTGTGCAGGATGTGCCCCCGCCACCGCCACCGCCACCACCGGTGGAAGAGCCAGCTGAACGTTCCTCCGAGGAGCTTCCACCGCCCAACGAGGCCCAGTTGGGAAGCTGGAGCCAAGGGGCGTTGAAGTTCAGCTGTCAATACTGTGGATGGAAAAAATCCTGCACCAGTTGATAGATGGTACTCGTAAACATCCCATTATCTATAGGGTTTCAAGCATCTATCAACTGGTGCAGGATTTCTTCCATCCACAGTATGTTGAAATATTGCTTCCAGTGCTGGGGTTGAAACCCTCCACTAAGTCCCACCACGGCCCAATTTGATATTGCCGTAGTGACTAGGTCAATGCATGGGCCCCACGAATGGTCTACCCGGTCTACCCATAGATTTTTTCTTTAAATGGGAACATGGTCAGCGGTACCTCTTTAAGCCATGCCCCAAACTGGGCCAGGAGCTTCCGAAGCAGAAAGAGCTTCGCATTGCGGAGGCGGAGCCGACTTCACCCTCCAGTTCGAAGGAGCTGCGGGGAACACTTTTTTCCGCAGATGATGTTTGATGTTTCACTGGAGACTGATGTTTGATATTTCACTGGTTGTGGATCAGCTGACATGATCTGAAAGGCTGGAATTTCGACGCGTGAGATAAGCTTACTTGTCTCACATGGCTGGAATTCAAGTCGCACAGCTGGTGATGAGGACAGCGATAGCAGTGGAAGTACCAGCAGCGACAGCAGTGAGGTGCTGGCTGTTCCTGCACTGCGAATGGTCAGTGGATTTTCCCATATGATGGTTTCCATAAATGGGGGTACCCCAAAATGGATGGTTTGTAGTGGAAAATTCAATCAAAATAGATGATTTGGGGGTACCCCCATGTCAGGAAACCTCCATATAGGTACTTAGAAGGACCATTTGGCCATTGAATAACCCTCAGTCTAGGTGACGTGACAATGGCCACAAAAAATACTTACTGATTGGGCTGAGCTTCGCGGTAGCCATTTGATCCCTCATTGTACGATTCCGTTTTTTCTCCAAGAGAAAAACAATCACCACCAAAATGTTGCCCCAAAATGAACAGATTCACTAAACCAAGGTTTCTGGAGGGTTGAGTTGTTATGGGGGGAAAGGGCCACCAATCTTCATGGCCATTCCCTTGTCAGGCACAACCCGCTCCCAAAGTTCAAGTGTGGAGGCTCAGTTTCGTGGGGAAAATGATGATGAACCATTGGTTTAGGGGTACACTATTTCCAGACAGACCCATATCACGGTTTTGGTTTTTGAAGATCCGTGAAGATGTGAGCTTCATGAAGAGGACATTCAAAAGGATGTTGCTTTTGATTCTGATCGATTTCTGGCATGAAAAATCCCCAGGTGCCCAACTTCTTGTGGCCAAATTAGGGTGTGGCCGATGGACCGGTGGACCGACCCAGGCCAAGCCTACTGGGTCTGCTCCACGAGCTGCATCAACATCCTCAGAGGATGGCGAGCCTTGGATGCTTCCAAGCCTTTAGGATCCCATTATAAACCACCCATGACTGGGAATGGTAAACATACCACCTATAAAAATGGTGAAATTGGGATGGTTTATTATTGTTGTACCAACATTATCCACAATAAGGGATCCAAAAAATGAATAGATCACAAACTAAAGGGTTTCAGGAGAGGTATCTACTATTTGGGAGGGGTTATCTTTGGGAGTATAGCCTTGAAAAACAGCAGCGTATCCCAGAAGGCCCACGCCCAGCCTGACGCCGAGAGGACAGTGCCTCAGACAGCTCAACATCAGAGAGCTCACAGGCAGAGCTGCGAGTTTTGGATTGGCTGATTAGCTCTTCCTGTGAAAACATGAGGCTTTTGTTGAAAACAGGGTGTCCACTATCATCAAATTATGGAAAGGTTTTGGCAGCTAGCATTTTTACGGGAAAAACATGGTGAACAAAATGGTGCTCATAGAAAAAAAGGGCAGGGGTAGAAATTTCAATTTTGACGAGTGCAACATTTGCAACATCTAGGGGTTTCTTAAACTGGGGTATCCCCAAGTCGCTATGGGTTTCAAAACTAAAATTGTCATCCATGACTTGGATGATTTGGGGGTGCCATTTCAGGAAACCTCCATGACCTGTTGGAAAAGCACAGGACTCGTCTTTCGCCGCCTTTTTTTGTATCATTTTGGCAGGCGACTTCCTCTTCCAGCCCAGTCAAACCTGCGGCTGTCAAACCTGCGGCTGCAGAAGATTCTGTCAGGGCAGCCTGGGTCGGCCAAGCTTCCAGTGTTGGGACATGTTTGAATGGGATTGATTCTAATGTGCGCCACGGTCTATTGAGTCTGTTATCCCATAAAAGGGGATCATGTTCCGATTCATGAATATTGCATGGTTGAATAAACCCATTGCAAGGAGTCCCCAATGATGATGTCATATACCATATTACCTTTTTTTGACCATGGCGCATATGACTTTATCGATTGGCTTTATTTTGGCGGGGGTGCTTGCCATGTCCATTGTTCCACTTGGGTGAATTCATAGGGGCAGCTGAGGCCCCCGTGGGACCCGTGGCAAGTGGTGAGAACTCGCCCGGGCTGCCAGTGCTACCGTGGGGATTTACCCGGGCCTCTGCCATGATGTGCCATGATGTGCCATGTGCCAAGGTCAGAGGAGCCAGGCAGGTTTCCAGCGAGCGGTGGAACGTTCTGAGCTTGTGAAACGAGCTGCGGCCGAGATTATCATTCAGTGGAGGGAAACAGATATCCATTGGAAATCATTGGAATATGTTGGAATATCTAACCCAAAGTAACCCAGGATTTTTCTCCAAGTCAACTGCTGGACGGATGCGCGATCTTCATTTTTTCACCAAACAGGGCTTCACTGGAACTGATCAGGCTGGTGGTGGACTCATTTGAAGGCCATCGTTTCCAAAGGCTGGATGTTGGGAGATTGCAGTCATCCACCCAGTCAGGTAATGCGCCCCAACAATAGATGGTAACTAAGCCTTTGTTATTGGGGGGTCACCAGCAAAGGTTGGGAGAACCTATGACAATTATGAAGCTGGAGATGAATTCTGGCAACTGCGCTTCTGGACCCACTTCGAAGCATTTTTGATGCTTCATTTCCGGCTCGACACCACTCATGGGTTCGCACTTGCCAGATATTTGCAAGAATCAAATGGTTCCCAAATCCACCAGTTGATACTGCAATGTCAACTCCAGATTCATAAACCCCTGGTGTGTTTTATTTGGGGGGTACTGCATAGTGCCATTTGAAAACGGTGTTCCACTATTTTAGCAGCAGATGATCATGATGATCATAGGTCCTATAAGGTTATCATTTGGGTACTATTTTAGCAGTTTTAGCTCATCATGATGATCATAGGTCCATCATAGGTTCATCATAGGTTAATCACATGTTATCACTATTTGGGGGTTATTTGGGGGTTAACCCGGTTAACCCACCTGTGCTTCACCCAGGGTTAACATCAAGGACTCCGCCTGACGCCAGGTGAGTCACGTCTCACGGAGGTGGTGGGGCAGATCCCACCAGGCACCACGGTCTTCGTCCTGGAGCTGCGCAACGAACGTGGCTCGGGTGCAAGGTGAGGTGAAACGGGAGCCATGGTGAAGGGTGACGAAAGTGACTAAACTCCCGTAAGTTGGGATGTAACTGATATAACCCCTCTATATGTATGTATATATATATATATTATAATTATATATATATATATATACACATAATTTATAACTATACTTAAATAATATATCGCACTTCCAAGAGATAGCTCCATGATGGGATAGATTTACTGTAGATTGAAAGGAGCTACTGTAAGTCTTCTTGCTGTCAAAGTCTTGAAGTTTTTGTGTCACGTGGGAAGCATTTCAACCTATATACTTGGTGGAGGTAGACAGGCCCAGGCGGCAGAAGTGAAACTTCAGAATCAAAATGAGCCAAGAAGTGTTTTGGGGGTTTAGGGTTTTAACGGTTTTAAGCATCCTCAGAATCCTCAAAATTCTCCAACTGAGGCGCCTTCATCCGAGAGCCCTTCGAGGGGTGGACCTCCCTGCGATCGCCCAGTGGCCAAATCGTCCTGTCCATGGAGGCGCGGAGGGTTCTGACGACCTCATGGATGATCCAAGTCGGATATGATGATATGATGATAGATCCAGCAGACAGGAAGGATGGCAGATTATGATATAGCTGTTGTGTAAGTTGTAAAATGTGATAGATATATATATATATAACTGGTATATAACTGATACAATACTTACCCACTTGGAAACTTGCTGCTTGGCTGCGAAGGCACCGGCCCACGTGGAAGGCGACGCCGATGCCCACACCGCGGAAGCAGAAGCGAAAGCAGCCGAGGCGGAAACCAAGAGTGTGGAGGCAGGGCGGGAAGGAAACCAAGAGTGTGGAGGCAGGGCGGGAAGAGAACTTGACATCATTTGGTGCTGGTCATGACACTGCCACTCTTGGCCAGCTTCGACCCATTTTTTCCATAGAAATTCATGGATTTTGTCTCTGCTGGCAGAATCGGCAGGTGTCCACACCGGTGCCTGGTCGATTGCATCGCGCTCCAAGGAAGAGCGGAGTGGAGCCGGTCCAGGCGGTTCAGGCGGTTCAGGCGGTGGATGAACCACAGGTGGAGCGGGTGGAGGTTTCCCAGGCGGAAAAAGCGATGGCGAAACCGGAGATGGAGCCACTGGAAATCCAGGATGTGGAGGCTGTGAAGGAGGAGAAATTGGAAGAGTTGGACGACGCCAAGTCAGAGCAGAAGACGGTGAAGACCGGCCCAGTAGACCACGATGAGACCAAGACGCTGAAGATGCCAAAAGATGGCAAAGATAGCACCATCCCAGCAGTGCGGGTGTGGGAGCCGGATACCTTCGACCAAGATGTCGACGAATTGAAGAAGCGGTTCCAGAAGGCTTCGCAACAGGCTGACGCTTCCAAGTCCAGAGAAACTCCTCAGCTCGCTGATCCAGTGGTTGACACATCAACTGCCAGATCCGGTGGCAGATTGGATGCAACTCAGGTAGTGGACCTACCTGGCTCCGCAGTGGAGCCTGGAACGGAAGATCCACCGGATCCACTTGCCACCGCGGTTGCCACCGCGGTTGCCACGGCCACATCGGAGTTGAGGGCGACGCCGGTGGAGGCCGTGGAGGCTGAAGTGGGAGGTGCGGTTGGCCGGGTAGCTTGGGTTCATGCCGAAAATCACTGGAATCATATTTGACCTCACGTGGCCATACCTGGGGAAGGGCCAAAGAATCGGATCTTTCGAAAATCTTTTTTCAGCTCCAGGCAGTGAGGCTAAGGATAGCCCACCAGGAGCAGGAACGGCTGCGCCGTTTGGGGTTGCTGGGTTTGATCAATGCTGCCGCCGTTGCCAATCACGTTTTGCTCTGAATGGGACAAATCGGATAGTTTGTGTCGCCCACATATGATGGATCACGATTGGCCATGCTTCTGAAAAGGTTGCAGATTGATCCAGATTGATCCGGGTCGCCTTGGGAAAATGTAAGTTTGAGACCGGCCCATGGAACGACAACGATGACATTCAAACAGCGGTACTTTTCCCGCAGGAGTCGCAGCGGTCGCCGAGACAACGCTGCCGCCAGTGGAGAGGCGCTGACGTTGACGTTGCGCCAATATTCAAAGTATGGCCCCTCCAATTACCAATGGACTCTCTGCCAAATAGATCCAAATAGGGGATGGGAAGATGAGCTTCCACTACTTCCACTATAAGACGATTTTTTAGGGTCTATGTTAATTTACTGGAGGGTAGTCATGTTCAGCATGTAGGTACCGGATGGGATGCCAAACGTCGCCAGGATGGAAACAGTGAGGTTGGAGGAGGAAACGCCAGTGGTGCAGAAAGACAAGGCGCCAGGTTGATGATGGGTTTAATCAAAAATGTGGGATTTATAAATGATTTATATATATATGGATTTATTGTTTTTATAACCCCAATTTATGGCAATTCCTGAGGGTGAAAATGATGGGCCATGAGAGTTTGTACCTTGTTTTGAGGCAGCCTCATGTATCCTCTGAGAAGTGAGGGGTGGTGTCTTGGGGGATGAAAGGGGAAGAAACCCTATCATATACATGACCTGGCCAATCAACAGAGCAGCCACATGCCAAGGTTTTCATTTTACCGTTGGTTCTGAAATTGGTGGTGCGACCTCTGGATGCACATGGGATTCTACCTTTTTGAACACTCAAGACGCTTCGAAGACGTTGCTCGCTGCAGCCGTTCACAGTCCCTTTTTGGGCCATCGTTCGCTGCGTTTTTTTTTTTCTTTTTCGCTGCGCCATGTTGCGACTTCTCTGCGGGTTGCTCGGCCGCGTTACGCTCGGGCTTTGTTCTGCTGAATGGGGCTGTTGTTGATGGTCGTTTATGGAAGGATCATGTTCAATCCGTTTGTTTACGGATGGCATGGGCAACATCCAGGGAGATAATAAACATGTTTGTAGAAGTACCTGATTGGAACGCTCCTCGTACCAACATGATGTTCATCATATCAATCCCCATTGTGTTGCACAAACCTTTTTCTGTTGGTTCTAATTTTCCTCACTTTCTTGAAATCTCCACATGGATCGGTTTCTATTCCCCTGTTTTGTAAAAGAACTTTGTCCAAGTTTGATGGTCTAAATTCCATTCGCATCCCCTCTAGGTCCCTTAAAAATCCCAGTTGCAATTCCCACTAAACCCGTGAAATCCGACAAAATCCAGATTCACCACCATTAAAACCAGGAAATCACCACAAAACACCACATGAATCGCCATTAAATCACCATAAAAAGCCATGAAAGCCACCCGCAGCTTGAGGCTCTCCCTGGCTTGCTGCGGCCTAGCCGATCTCTCCCTGAAGCTGCAGCAGGGATTGATGGAGGTGGTGGCATACCATGGGGTCATTGGTGATGGGTTGATAGGTGTTGATCATATGTTGATCTGGTTGGTGGTTTAGAACCATGGAATTTATTTTCCAATATATTGGGAATATTTTTTTTTTTTAAATGAAGATTTACCCTCTGGTAATGACTGACATAGCTATTGAAAATTGCCATTTATAGTTGATTTACCTCTCAAAAATTGTGATTTTCCATAGTTATGTTTGTTTACCAGAGGGTAATATGTTGATGCTTGATATTTTTATGTTGATGTAATCATATGTCACCTGTGTGATTCCAATTTGGAGGTTTCATATGATCCGCTTCCCTTCAGCTAGCAATCGGATGGCTCACATGTTCTTCCAAAATCGTGGCCATTTATGGTGCATTAGTTGGGTAGAGGGCCAACTTTGCCAAGAATATATTATGAGACTTACCCTCTGGTGAACTAACATAGCAATGGAAAATCACCATTCTTAATGGGAAAATCCACTATAAATAGCCATTTTCCATTGCTATGTTAGTTCACCAGAGGGTATAGGATTGGAGGATTCAGAATCCAGGATGATACCAATCCATCTTTGGTCCACGAGTCCACCATGGATACCACCCGAGTCCGCGCAGCATTTCCTGCCGCGTAGGTGGCTCAACAGAAGAGTGCCGAGTACAACTGCAGCGTCAGCATCGCAGCCCCTTGGCGTCCAGGGGGAACCAACTTCAGGTGTTTTGAGGTACAAAATATCAAAACCAAAATCCCATCATCATGATAATCATGTTCGTAAAGTAATTCACCAGCCATATGGATTGATGGTTTATACCCATAAAAATGGAGAAATTGGGGGTGGTAAACGTGGTAAATCCTTTAATCCTTTACTCAACCGCGCAGGTGCGAACACCCCAGGGCCGCGCCAGCGTGGCGGCGGGTGTGGTGAACTTCGAGCAGAAGCAGCCGGCCAAGGTGGAGGATGTCTACCCTTGGGGAAGCGCCTTGGTGGTTGACTTGTTGGTTGGTGGGGGCTGAGGGTTGGGGTGGATGGTGGGGTTGATGGATGGTGGGGTTGATGGGTTTTGGGGTGAAGGTTGGGGAACTCCACTGACATCCTTAGATTTGATCATATTTTTACGGGATGTCATTAGGTAATATCCGTAACCTCCCTGTAAAGTGTGCCCTGTAGTCTACTATATATTTCACCTGACTTTATGGCTCAAGAACAAAATAGCGTGTGTTTTGCTGGCTGATTGAGGTTGGTACACCTGTAAACATAGGTTATCAGCCGTATCGCCAGATACTTTCCTTTCGTAACTAAATGTCTGCTCCCTTTGGAAAACCATCTCCAGAGGGCTCGCGCGAATCCGGGAATCATCAAGCCATGGCGATTGAGAATGCAGACAATGGTCAAACTGGAAATGACGTTCCAAGTCACACAACTTCCCAGACTCCTTCGGAACGCTCTCGGAGTGACAAACGTGAAGTCAGAGCCCCGCTCCCTCCAGGCGCAGTAATGCCCCAAAGTGGAGCGTCCAGGTGGTTATGACTTTCACGCATCCCGGGAGGGCATGCCTGCCGGATCACATCATGTACAGTCGAACAAGCTTGAAGTTCACCACCATGAAATGACCGAAGTAAACAACACGATGAACCTTCAGCAAGTTCAAAATAACGAAGTGTACGTGAATTCACATGACCCTGCAATTACACAGATGGTTGAGCAGGTTGCCGAAGCACGTCATCGAGAGGCCTTGGCCAACACTGAAAATATGGTGCAATCGATGATGTCCGAAATGAGCGGTAGGTTCCATGCAGAAGAACAAGCTGCGAGTGCCCGGATGCAACAAATGATGTTGCTCGCAGAGAGTCGGGAAAATCAATTTCGTGAAGAATTGGCCCAACAAGGGGAAGTATACAAAAGGGTTTTAGACGGAAATGCCAGACAGTCAAATGCAACAAAGGATCAGCAAATCCAATCACTTAGGGATCACTATGAACGCCAAGATGAACCGTAGGATGCAGATGTCTCAACTCGAATCCATCATCAAGCAACAAAGCGAGCAAATAAAGGCCCAACAGTTGCAAACCGAATCCATGAACATGAGGATGAGTAAGCTCCTCGACACAATAGGCCCAATGCCGATTCCAATTGTTCAGACTGCCACTGCCGTCATACCGCCGTCCACTGAGGTCAAGTATTCTGCACCGTTGCCGTCATTTGCATCAGCAAGCGCACCCAAACCAACGGATCACAACCAAGACATATGGGAGATGCTTGACACGGATGGAAATGTACCAGTGGACAATAATGATCCTGTCACAGAGATTACAGGCCTTAGGTCCCCAACGTATCCACCAACCAGTGTTGCACAATCGGACACGGGGGGAAAGCCACCAGGACCTGACCCTCCAGATGGTGACAAAGATTCAGAGGCGGATCATGACAGCAGGCGTGGTAAGGACAAGCGTGGGAAGAAGCCCCCTTCGGGGAGCCGACGCCCACCGGGAGGTGGGCCTGGGGACGGTGATGATGGTGATGGAGACGGGGATGGGTACAACTCTGATGATAGTGACCATCGCTTCATCCGTCGCATGAGAGCCATGTTCGGCAGTTCCAGGGACCAGTCACAGGAAAAGAACAAGGTCAAAGAAGCCGATACTGTAAAAGTACCAGCCTTTCCCCATGCGGAGTCATACAGAAACTGGAGAATCCGTACCAGGGAAGCTATAATGTCGGCTTCAACTGACCCCTGACAAAGCCTTTGATTGGATAAGTGAAACCTGGAAAGAGGGCCAAACAATTGGTGCTCTTCGAGACGTAGGCAAGTTCACTACATTGGATGCTAAGTTGCTTTCCGCACTCACCAACATTCTCACAGGTGACTTTGCGAGAAAGGTTGATACCTACAAAGAGACTGAAGCAACGAACCATCGTTATGTGAGAGGTCGACAGGTGCTATTTATGATGCATGAACATTTCAGTACCAACATCAAACATGGAGCGACCTACTCACTACAGGATTTGTTCAGTGTCAAACTCAAGAATGACAACCTACGTGGATTCATCAGCAATTGGGACCAAGTAATGGCTGGTATCCCCAAGATTCCTGAGATTAGCATTCTGGAGACTCTGTTCTTTAACCAGGTCAAAAACAGCAAAGCAATAGCACACGACTTGCAGGAATATCATCGTGCTGAGGAAGGGACCGACAAGAAGTCCTACGATTTCCTAGTGACAGCAGTTCGCCGCTACTTGGACAGGGAGCGACTCGAGTCCAATCGTGAACGAGTTGCCAGGACCCTCGGTGCCTCGTCATCCAGCGCAGCTCCGGCTGTGGGCGAGAAGACTGGGTACATTCAAAAGGGGTACTGTGTCAAATGGAACAAAGGTAACTGCACGAATGATGCCTGCACATTCAAGCATGAAAAGCCTCCACCAAAGAAAGATAGAAGTCAATCACGACCCTCATCCGACCGTGGCAGATCACCATCAAGGGGTAAAAACGATAAGAGCAAGAAGAAGCAGCCATGCAAGTTTTGGAAACAGGGAAGATGCAATAGAGGCAATGACTGTAGGTTTAGTCACGAGGGTAAACAAACCAAATCTCCTCGTGCTGCCACTCCTGCTAGGCCTTCATCCAATGACTCGAAAGGATCCGGACGGAGGAATAGCAGAAGTCCAGGAAAAGGCAGGGACCGCTCGCCAAAGCAGAAGGGATCAAGGAGTCCCAGGAATAGCCGCTCCCCAAAGGGGAATAAAGGCAAACCTGACACTCCCAAAGCTTCCCCAGCAGCTGTCTGCCTGATTGCCTCGATGCTCGCATCCGTATCCAATGCATGCCTATTGCCACCCATGGACGTGATCGGTTGCCCAGCAGTGACATTCAACACCAACCATGATGTGTATCAAGTCATTGCCAAGGGGGACCTTGAGCCTATCAATCCAGCTTCAAGAAGATACAAAAGGACATTCCCAATCAACTATCCATTCGAGTTTGACCGAAGGGACGTAGAGGACGCATGTTTGTCAGCGAACATGTTGGCAGGAGCAGTCAAGAATTCGTTAATGAACAATGTCTGCAAATGCAACTACGAATGTGACACCATGTTTGGTTGTGACCACAGTATTCCAAAGGAAATAGTTGCAATGCCTGCCAAATCTGAGGAGTACGTTGATGGATGTTTCGAAGCCTCTATTGATTGGATTGTTGACACCGGTAGTGCACAAGATCTACTCACTGATCACCATGTGCCGGATCATTACGGTTATTTTTCCGATAATCCAATCCGTCTCATCACTGCAAATGGGGAAAGTTCATCTATGAAGCAGGGCAAGGTAAGAGTCCCAGAGCTGAATGCTACAGTATCACCGTACCTAGTGCAAAGTTCACCTCCTGTTTTATCAGTTGGTCTCAGGTGCGTTGAGGATGGGTTTGACTTCGTGTGGAGGGGCTCCAAGAATGAGAAGCCGAAATTAGTATCACCTGATGGGAAAGTCATTGAACTTGAAGTCAGAGACTATGTCCCATATCTATGTTCCAAATCAAATCAACCAAGTGTGTCCACAGTGGCAAAATCCAGCAGCAATGGTTCTCCCATGAAAAGAGTTAAAGTGATGGCTAGTTCATCAGGGTCCGAGTCAGGCTTCATAGAAGAGGAGGATTCTCCCCCGTCACCAGACCTTTACGACGAAGAATATGAAGATGACGAACCCGCTATCGTAGGTGGTAACTCATCAAAGATTGATGACGACCTTGTACCCGACATCTCAGGCGATCCCGGTGCCGACGCGCCCTCCGATGAAGAAGGCATTGCACCAGCTGACCGGGAGGTCCAGCCTGATGAGGTTGATGATACAAGGGATGAAGTCCGTCGTGATCCGGAAATGGAAAGACGTAGGGAAAGGGGTAAGGCTGCGCTCAAGGCTGAAGCTAAGAGTAAACGACACATGCTTACCCATATTCCTAAGAATCCCTACTGTGATGTCTGTGCAAAGGCCAAAATGTACAAGCCACCCGGTTACTCTAAGGGAGGATCATCCATGGTTGATGCAAAGAAGTTTGGGGACCATGTCACTGGTGACTACCTTATTGCCAAATCAGACCCTGAAACTGGTGTAGACGGAGATAGGGTCGCGATGGTATTCAAGGATGTTGCCACTGATTTTCGATATGTTTACCCCGTTGCACGCCGTGACACTTCCAACACCACACTGGCCATGAAACATTTCGTTGATGGCTTGGAGAAAATTAGAATCTTTTACAGTGATAATGCCCCAGAGATTGTAGCAGCTATGAGAGCTATGAAGATCAGGCATCAAATCAGTAAAGATTACATTTCAACATCCAATGCCATCGCCGAACGAGCCGTACGGTCAACATTGGAAGGAACACCTGCCAATTTGCTTCAAGCAGGACTTCACCATGGATACTGGCCCTACGCTGCCAGACATTGGTGCATCATGCATGACACAGCACCAGATGGAACTGGAAAGGACACACCATGGAAATTAAGGTTTGGGACAGACTTCGAAGGACCACTTATCCCGTTTGGATGTAAGGTGGACTATTGGACTGGACCTCGGAAGAAACCCAAGAAACAGATGAAGTTCGAACCGACCTCTGAACCTGGTATCTTCCTAGGATATGTCATCCATCCCGGCTTCCATTGGAGAAAAGAATTTGCAGTAGCTTCTCTAAAACAAATCAATGATGCAGATTTTGACCAATCCGTCACAGTATTGAGGGTGTTAAAGGTTTCAGTACCCGAGAAGATTGAGTTTCCCTGTCGCAAACGTGCCGATGCCATCCGAGAAGGTAGCTTGAAACCAAACCAACTGTATGATGACCAGGATGCACTACCGCCACCGGAAGAGCAAGATGCTCAGCCTGTGCGGGAGCCAGGCCCAGTCAAGAGATCAATCACTGACATCGAAGCTGGACAACCTGCTCAACAATCCAGTGCATCCGCAGTTTATCACCAGGGATGGTTGGAATTTTTCAAGCATGTTGACCACAAAGAAGCATGGTACGAATACGCCAATTGCAAAGTGAATGTTCGGATCATCGACAATCAGTGTATAGGTCCATCTCCCGACTTTGATGCAGCCGACTTTCCATTTCGAACAACATGCATTAAAGATGATGAATCATGGCATGTCCACGAAGAAAACTTGAAGATTGACCCTCCGGTCGAAGACCTCGAAAAGGACATTGAGGTTCATGAAGTAATCGTCACGATATTTTCAAAAGAACCGATCGACCTGAGGAACCGCGTGGACGAGCCCATCAGAGGAGTTGTACCTGATGCCGAGGTCGAGGTAATCAATCCGATTACGGGGGAGCTGGAAAGAATCAGAACCAATGACCCCTCATTCTATGACGCAGGTGGTTTTAAAACAAGAAAATACAAGAATTCAAGTAAGCCAAAAGACATCCCTCCATTTGTATGGCAAGCAATGTCTCAGAAAGAAAGAAGGGCATCAATTGCAGATGAGCAACGGAAGTTAGCCCTGGAAGAAATGGAAAAGAAACGCGCCAGAAGAGTGAAAGCTGTGCCCATGATCGGAACTCTCAAAGAATCACCAAACGAATTGGAAGAGTGTCTATCCTACGAATTCATCCCAGCTATGCCTGTTTGCCAGATGAACCCTCAAAAGCATCGAGTTAAGTGTATTAGGCTTGGAATCCAATCTGGGGAGAAAGCCGTTAACACTTTGGTGGCTAGGCCAGTGGGGAAAAAGGAAATTCGAGCCAATCCCAAAGCCCAGCAAGCCTTAGATGTAGAGTGGGAAAAGCTTGTAAAGAAGAAGGCTTGGCAATATGAGACAGTGGCCGAATGGAAGGTCATTGCCGACAAGGCCAAGAAAACTGGGAAGAAGGTCCATGTAGGAAAGGTCTTTGAGATTTGCGTTGAAAAGGGAAGTGAATTACCCGAAGGAGATAAACTCCGAAAGTTCAAGGGAAGAACAGTTTTCCAAGGCAACAATGTAAAGGACGAAAGCGCCGATGTTGCACTGTTCTCCGAACTAGGTTCATCCCCTGCCACTATGGAAGCTGGCAAAGCAGTAGATGCCTACGGAGCTCAACCGGGATTCATAACCCAACAAAATGATGGAGTACAAGCTTACACTCAAGCCTTATGGAAGGGCGTGGAGACGTGGGTGGAACTGCCACCCGATCGATGGCCTAAAGAGTGGCATGGTAAGTTCATTAGACCAGTTGTGTTGCTTCGCATCGCTCTTTACGGTCACCCCGACTCGGGGGGACTTTGGGAACAGTACTGTGAAGCCATGTTGAAACTAGTGGGCTTTATCATGCCAGACCCGGAAGGGTGGCCTTCGGTGTTTTTCCATCCAGAGCTCAAATTATTGCTTGTCGTGTACGTTGACGATTTTAAGATGTCCGGCCCCAAAGAAAACATGTCAAAGGGATGGAGTTTGATTGCATCAAAGATTGACATGGACACTCGCGGGGAAGTAAATAGATATCTTGGATGCGACCATGTAGCTCAACACAACGTAAAGCTCAAGGTCGAGGATCACCCTTATGCTCATGTCTTTGACAAGTCACTGGCCGATCCGGCCGCGCCTGCCGCCGCCGCGTGCCACAGGACTCAGGATTTCTGGGAGCTCGACACCGTCAACGATGTCTACATGAGACACCATGTGCAGCCAAGGAAGAAACTGTTTCTGCCTGATGAAGAAGTAGTTAAGTCCTGCCATTTAACCCCATTTAGGTTCACGAATGCAATCCCATGCAACAGCAACGCAAGTGAAGTTGAGCAATGGGACACTATTGGAATTGGATCCAACGTGAACAAAAGGGGTAGCCTAAATGATTCATGGGTTGGCACGACATACTTCTTCCCAACATCATGCAAAGATCCAAAGACTGCCATGGCCACCATCAAAAGGGACAAGTCCGGAGCCAAAAAGAAAGCTAGAGCGGAAGGTTTTTCTTATATGGACCAACTATTCGAGAACCAACCCTGCATGCAGAAGCCTGTGACTACTTTCACATATGATATGGAGCCCTTCCTGAAATCATGTGTTGAACGTTACATATCACTTGCTGGCAGGGATGCCAAGCCTTTGAAACAAGTTTCCACACCATTTTATGAAGAAAGAATTGCACGGCCCATTGCCGATGAGAAGGAAACCAAAGGCGTATTGGCACCAATAGCCGCAAGGGTCCTAATGAAAGTGCTATTTGCAGCCAGGATGGCACGTTTTGACTTGCTGCGAGCCGTCCAAGGCCTGGCAGCACGTGTGACAAAATGGAGTGCAGAGTGCGACAAGGCACTGCATAGACTTATTTGTTACATTAATTCCACCCTGGATCACAAACAAAGGGCTTTCATAGGGGACAAAGTAAGTGAATGTAGGCTTTGGCTATTTGCTGATGCAGACCATGCAGGGGAGTACGACAATCGATCCACCAGTGGTTGTTTGTTAGTTCTAGTTGGACCCAACACATGCTTCCCGCTCACAGCATTCAGTAAGAAACAAACTGCCGTTGCAATGTCAAGCACCGAAAGTGAAGTTGTCAGTGCAAACGTGTCCCTCAGAGCTGTCGGTCTACCTTCCTCCGGTTTGTGGGCATACCTCCAGAACGCGGGGGGGGAGAGAACACCGAAAGACAGCATACCGGGAGGTTTGCCAAGACATGACATTGAAACCCAAAAAGAATCCAATGGGGAATATTGGCAATTCATGAGAAGTAGAAGATTGCTCGTCCGAGTCCACACGAAACCAAGGTCACATTTGTTCACACCCATTGACATGTCCAAGTCACCCATTAACCTTAAGCGTATCGGATGTGCTCGAACCACCGTGATGCTAAAGGACGGAGTGGTTGACTTCATGCAGGACAATTGGAAGGTCAAAGTTGACTACCCGATCAATGGGGAGTGGACCGGCAAGACTTTCTTCAGGGTTTATGGTCCCTATGAGTCTGACTACAACATCGAATCCGTCGAAATCCGTGAAGCCATCACCGACTACGAGTTCGTAGGACGTGAGAAAGAGGGAGAATGCATGATTTCAATGTTTTCCCCACGGTCCATAAAAGGTGTATTTGTAGAGGACAACCAGGCTACCATTAGAATCCTTGAGAACGGAAAATCGCCCACATTCCGACACACCGACAAGACACAGCGTGTTAACCTATCTTGGTTGGAGGAACAATTCAAAAGAAGATGGTATAAGCTAGTCCATGGTCCAAGCATGCTTCAAGCCGCAGACATTCTCACTAAGCCATTTGTCAGTGCAGAAAAATGGAAACTAGCTGTCAAACTTCTTGCATTAACCCCCACCAAGAAGGTTTCCCCACAGAAAGCTTTGGCGTCGGCAACGGAGGCCATCACACCTCCAATCATTGCTGCACCAAGCACGGGGGGACCCGCTGCCAAGTCTGATGCCAAGAGACTGATTGTTGAAGTTTGCTGTCATCCCGAGCCCAAACTCAGCCGAACCAATCGAAAGTGGTCTGAAGGTTGTGAAGTACTACAGTTCACTGAAGAATTTGATCTTAACGAAGTCGAGAACCAAATGAGGATTGCAGAGTATGTCAACTCTTTCAAAGGTGATGTGAAACCATTTATATGGATCAGCCTACCGTGCACGGGGGGTACACCATGGACATATATCAACATGAAAAACCCCAGTGCACGTGAAAAGGTGTTGAAACATGTCAGAAAGTTTGACCGACTTTGGATTTCCTTGAAATCGTTTCTCCGAATGTTGAACTGTGAAGTACACATTGCACTTGAGTGGCCACGAAAATGTCGGTATTGGAAGTTGACTAAAGTTGCAAAGCTGTTGAACGTTTATGGGATGATTGCATATCATTTTGACGGCTGTGCTCTTGGAATGGTAAATCAAGACAACGATCCTTTGAAGAAGCCTTGGACAGTGGCCACAAACCATGCTGGAGTCGGTAAAGCATTATCGAAGTTCCAATGCACATGCAACAGGCGTCATGCACCAGGTAGAGGTATTGCACTCAAGAAAACAGAGGAGTACACTTTCCGCATGACAGACGCCATACATAAAGCTCTTACCCGACAGCATCCCGCTCTCAAGCTAACTTGCTGTGCACTCATCGCGCCCTTTCGCTCTCCCGTCTTCGTCATGTTGACTCGTGCAATCCAAATGGCTAAGGCCTGTGCGGTTGCCGGGAGGCCCGCCATCCTCGAACGCATCACCCAATGGGAAGGTGTGGTCAACACCCTGAAGGCAGCCATTGCGGTTGCGACCTTGGACGGCCCACAGGTGCTCGTACGAGAGATGGAAGGATGCCGCCTACCCCTGGCGAATATCGTTGAGCCGATGCTGGGTGGAGGCAATGCTGAAGGGGCATACGACACGCTCGCGGAGGTCTACAAGAACACGCCCGATGGCTTTTTGGCAATGTGCCCCTACCCGCCGGGAGGCGAGGTCGACCTGCTGATCGTATCAGACTCATCACTTGCTCTGGTACCTGACCCCAACGCAGGGAAGGCTTCGTGTTTTTCCGGAGGCGATCTTCTCAAAATGTGGGGAGACATCCGTGGCATATATACCAAAATGTTGTGGGGCAAGGGATTGAACCATATGGTCCAGTATATCCCCGAGGCCATCGATGACATCGAGTCCACCAATCGTGCACATGGTCGCCCGGTTTTGCCGGTGTTGGTCATCGTGGGGTGGGCCGGCAATGATGTGTATGGCGAGGGGGGTTACAGAGGTGTCCATTGGATTCACAGGGCTGCCTACAACAAATCTGCTGCCGACCGGGAGGTCACGGCCAACTGGTGTGAGCGGCAAAAGGCAAGAGTTGAGCGGTCCGTCAACGAACTGGGCCAGCTCAAGCGTGATGAGCCCCGGATCCTGGACATCGTGGTCGTTGGGAATGCTGACGCGGACATCTTTGCTCTCCCGGCAGCCTACAATGAGACCATGCGTGTCCACATCAGGGCACTGCGTGAGGACCATGGTATTCAAACTCTGGATACTACATTGATGCTTGCCAGGACTGTGAGATATGACAAGGTGCATTTGGAAGACGATGCCATCAACCGGAAGTATGTCACCAACTTCCTCCAGGCCGTCGCTGATTGCCACCTTGCCTACCTCAAGCTCATCAGCGTCGACGATCACTTGAGGACGCTCCCAAGAATCGAGGATCTCCAGGAGCAGAAGAACTACCCGAACCTCACCATCCTCAAGGCCGCGTACCAGCTTGAAATCGATTCGAATGTATCCTCTCCAAAAGATCTTCCTCAACGACCCGATCCTGAGAAGATCATGTTGGATGCAGACATCGAGATTTTCAACTGGGTGCTTCAAGCTGAGGAGAACGCCGCAGCCTCTGCCGACCCGGAGGTCGAGTCCTGGATGCGCGACATTCCTGAAGAGGACCAGGCATTGGAACCCATGCACCATGACAACGCTGATTCGGACGATGAGGCTGTCAAGGTTCAGGCCCTCACGATGGATGATCGAATTTTGGCAAGGCGACAAGGCCTATCCGAGGAGCACGACCAAGAATGGCAAGATGCCACCTATGCGGCCGAGGATGAAGACGAGGATTTCAAAGG
This sequence comes from Cladocopium goreaui, assembly GCA_947184155.2. Taxonomy (NCBI): domain Eukaryota; class Dinophyceae; order Suessiales; family Symbiodiniaceae; genus Cladocopium; species Cladocopium goreaui. The sequence continues at coordinate 179,064 of CAMXCT020000672.1, read as the reverse complement.
GTGGGACCTCATCGAGGATGACAAACGCCCGCCGGGAGTCGTGGCCAGTGACCCAGTGCATGAAGAGGAAAAGGAGCTGGACCTTGACGACCTCGAGACGGTAGCTTCGGTGGAGATTGTCGATGAAGAGGAGTTCCACGACGCTGAGGAGGGGCAGGCCGAGCCGATCGATGATGATGACGATGATGACATGGCCGTGATCGACAAGGTCTCTTCTATGCAGGCCTCGAAGTCTGATGCACGGGGGGACCCGGAGCCCATGGATGTTGATGATCAGGGCAACAAGATGGTCCAGAGTACGGCATCGGCGAAGACCTGGAAGACGGACATGGCCCAGAGCTCATCATCGGCAAAGACGTGGAAGACTGACATGGCCCAGAGCACCTCATCTGCAAAGACATGGCGAACGGACACCACTGCAGCTGCGTCGGCGGGAGCCACGCCTCCTGACCCGACTTCCAAGCTCAAGCCCAAGAAGAAGGCCATGCCAAAGAGATTGAAGGTGGTGGATGAGGGACATGGGCCAAGTGCTGAGCAGTTTGACACGTCGAAATTTGCCACAGCACAGGATCTGGTTTGGATTGAGCCGGACAACATGGCAGGAGTTCCTGTGCGCAAGGTGGACTACGGAAGGCTTAGCTCAATTTCCCATGCTATGTCCGACTACCTCCGTGGCCACCGATTGTTTCACAGGAGGCCTTCACCAGAGATTCGGAGGACTGATTTGTCTATGGACTTCAAGACATTGGTGAGGCATCTCCAAGGAGATTTTGCGCATCTTCGAGAAGAAGAAGTACTGATGGTGGTAGTGCGCAATTCCCCAATGCGTCGCTTCCGTGTCCAGGTGAACGGCTTGTCGTCCGGAAAGCTCAGGTGGACGCCAGTGAGGATCAGGGCCATTCAGGGCCATCGGGCCTTTCTCGTGGAGCAAGGGGGGATGTCGTCCATGATCAAAACGATGTTCACTTTTGATGAGAACTTCGACGAGACCAAGGTTGACGACCCATCGGTTCACCCCGCTTTCTCCGCGATGCCGGAAGGCTCGCCTTTGTGGCACAAGTTCCCCAGGGTGGTGTATCACACCTGTGACCAAGCCGCCTTCAATTCCATCATCAAGTTCGGCCTCATCCCTGGCGGATTCCCGTACAAAACGGGCAGAGCCCACAACTTTTCAACTCCACTCCGCCCTGGAAAGCGGAAATGAAAAAGTTGCAAGGTACGCGGGCCGGGAGGCCAATCGCCATCGCGTTTGATATGGAGCTCATGATGCAAATGGGCTACAAACTTTTCGCGACTGACGAGGCCATCCTGTCGCCCGATTGGATCTCGAACCTCCCGATGATCAACGCCTTTGATATGCGTTCGGGCGAGTTTTTCTATATCAACAGGGCTTATGTCAACCATCGGAAGACTTACCAGGAAGTCCTCAAGCAGGCCAAGGCCGAGTTTGATCCGACGGACATTCTCATGAGCCGCATGGAGATGTTGATGGAAAACGCCCAGTTGAACTTCGAAGGCATCAAAGAGCGCATCGAGTTTGGCAAGCTCCTCCCCTTCTCCAGGCGTGAAGACATTGAGGTCGAGAAGAGTACTGCCACCCGGGAGGGTGAGCCGGCATCAGGTTCTCAGCTGGTGCCCGGCTACACCATTGCAAAGATGGCCGCCATGACGAGCACTGATGCATGTGGCTTTCAACGTCGTGGACGGAATGGACCCGGTGGTGGGAATTGGAACCGAGGGCAAGGTCGACTTGGATTTGAGTTGCAATGCAAGGACATCTCCTACAACCAGATTCAAGACTCGCCTCAGGTGCGCTGCAGCCATCCGATCTGCGGATATCTGATGATGGATGGACATTTGAAGTGCCCGCGCTGTTTCCGGCAAATGGAACCCGTGACCGATGCCAACATCGCCACGGAAGTTGCCCGCCGGGAGGCGATGGCCCGTACCAGAGGAGTGCCCTTTTCCATGGACAAGGTGATCTTCAACCACCCACGGAGAGGCCGAGTCGCCAGGCAGCAGGAGAAGGGATCTTCGTCTTCTTCGACAGCCGTCCGGACCAGAAGCACCTATGGCAACTTGAGAGATATGGCCCGCAACTACGTCAGATCTTTCAAGAAAAGGGGCTTCAAAGACCTTGTTGACAGACTCGTCCGCGACCCATTCTTTCAGTTCAATGCGGCGAATCAAAACTTGGTGCCGGAGGCCTTGCTCTTCATTGAGCGCTTGGCTGGCTGCGTGAGTCCGACCATTGAGCGAACCAAAGCTCAGGTTCTGGGTGAAAAGCTTGAGATGGCCACCAAATTGATTTTTGTGCCATCGTCGGAGCGGGAGCCCGACCAACCCTTGGATCTTCACACCGAGGTGTTTGTGTCACATCGGGGCGTCTTTCTCGACATTGGCCAATTCGCAGTCTATGTGGCGAAGTTCATCAAGCCAAAGCAAAGGCCTCTGCCCATTGTTTATGGATGGGGCAACCGTGACTTTGTGCCTGATGCTTCGGATGCCAAGGAGATCGCGAAGGAGTTGGTGGAGTTCAGCAAGCTGCAATGGTCGAACTATGCCTCACAACAGACGCACAAGGAATCTGAAACCACCGGCGACGACCGGGAGGTCAGTCTTCCTCATGCAAGTGCAGCCATCAGCCGACCTGAACATGAACGACCCCATCATGAGCAATTCGAGCCAAACCTTGGCAAGCCTGCTCGCGGCGGTCCTTACGGTCAGGGCTATGGTGGGAAAGGCCATCACAAAGGTGGAGGACAGACCAAAGGAAAGGGACAGCAGAAGGGAAAGGGCAAGCAAGGCAGAAGCCCACCGGGAGGTGTGGCCTATGGTGACTTTGAAGGAGATTCCTACTGGGTTCAGGGCTACCGCTACACGTGGTACTGGAATCAACAGCGAGGCTGGTACTGGCGCTGGACCTGAACTACGGGATGACTCGCATTGACGCTTAGGTCATATCTTTCTTTTCAAGTTTGCTTGCCGGGAGGCATGCCTGTCTATGACAAACTTGGCAGGCATCGCACCCATTGAACAAACCAAAGCTTTGACGCATATTATGCATCATTCCATTTAAATGAACTTCAATGCACAAATTTCCGCACAGTTTGGATGAATTAAACTTTTACTTCAATGACTTCTCAAGCCATAAGATTGGATGTTCAAGGCAAGAACTCAAATCGATTCACACTTTTCATGGCTGTACAGTTTTTCCATGCCATGGTATCCACTTGGAGTGATATTATAGGAATGGTAAAGTTCCTTCATTCCATTTGAAGATGCCTGGCGGGAGCCTTGGCCATGCCGTGTGCAATTCCGAGCCTATCTCTGGCAAAAAGAGCCCTCGACGCAATGCATGCTTTGCATCCGTCCATCGCCTTGACATCCGATTCCTTTATCCCTACAATGCATCCGCACCGAACCAATGTATAGTTGTACAACTGTCTTACTCAGGTCTCATCGCGGCGGCAGACTGCAGGCACTGATTTACCGGGGCTGCCAAGCAGCCACGGTAAACAGGGGGTATTTTTACGGGATGTCATTAGGTAATATCCGTAACCTCCCTGTAAAGTGTGCCCTGTAGTCTACTATATATTTCACCTGACTTTATGGCTCAAGAACAAAATAGCGTGTGTTTTGCTGGCTGATTGAGGTTGGTACACCTGTAAACATAGATCAGATCCAACTGCTGCCCAGCTTGTTTCCCCTTCCTGGTGCGGTTGGCTGCTGGCACAGGTGTCACCAAGATGTTCACTGCGGCCACGATAATGAAGATGGTAGCGGCGGGGCGTTTCCGAACCTGGGCTGCTGATAATTTTTTTCAACCTGTGGGAGATGGTTCGAGAGTGAAACCCCCAACACTGACATTCTTGGCTCCGTGCTTTGAAAGAACATGGGTTTGTCTGAAAATACGGTACCTCTAAAATCATCATTTTCCCTGAAAAATTTGAAGATAGCTATTTATTTCCAGAGAAACCTACTGATTGATGACTTCCAAGCCGATAAAGGACTAGACGATGCTATCGCGCCTTTGGTGGATGACTTGCTGGGCAAAATGGCTGCCAAGGACCATCCCATGGAAAATCGAGTCATCCCGTAGGATGGATCAGAAATCTGTGTACCCAAAGATCTTCATTTTTCGCCAACAGCGTAAGCTAATGGGTTCTTCAGCCCAGAATTAGCTCCGGTGTGCACTGGTGCAGGCGCCGGGTCAGGTTCAACGAGGTTCCGGAGAAGGTTCCGAAGGTTCCGGAGAAGGTCTGGGAGGCTTCGGTGCAGAGCCAGGTCAGGTTCAACAGGGCCCCGGAAAAGGTTCCGGAGAGGGTCTGGGAGGCTTTGGTGCAGAGCCAGGTCAGGTTCAACAGGATTTGCGTCCATTTAACTCAGGGAAACCCAGCTGAGGCGTTTCCAGCGCTTGGCTTCGCAGCACGCTTCAGAAAGATTTGTAAAAATAAAACGTTGCAGCTGTTGGGGATACCACCGAAGTTTTTTTTATGATGGATATTGATGGATATGGCTATCGGATATGATATCACATGTCATTTGTTTTTTATGATGCTTTATGATATCGTGTCATATTTTCCATATGCTATGTTTTCATTTTGCTGTGTATGATGGCAGTGGCCCCCTTGATAAACATAGATCAACACAGGACCCCTCCCAGAAGTTCAGAAGCATGGAAGAGCTCTGGGGACCCGACTTGGCGAAGACGACCTTGCGACAACTTTTGGGCATGCAGTTCCTGGCGAAAGCGGAGGGCGTTGTGTGCTGGTGGATGTAGAAGTATGATGAAGTACAGGGGTTGGGTTATGGTAGGTATATGTTGAGATTGGCTTGATTATGTTTGATTACACAGGGAAACCCAAGGGCCGGTTTAAAAACACATTTGAGGAAGGTTCCTGAAAACAAGTTTTTTTTTTTCGGAAGTAAACAGTCGGAAACATATAAATGCAAATAAACAGACACCTGTGCACACACACACACATCACATTTATAATTTTATATATATATATGAACATACGGCATAGATATCCCATTGGCAACTGCCATCACTTCAGCTCATTCCGTGGCCCGTTTTTCATAGCGATCAAATTTTTTCAAGGTCCAACATCCCGGACTTTGACACGGCCACGCCCTCTAGGGGCCAAGGTATGTCCAAGGACACTAGGGCTGAGAACCAGTCCATCTTAGATGGAGATTTTGATGGGGACTCCATGAACAAAAACATGGATCCAGCCAGCCGCACCATTCCATGGATCATGGAGCCTTAGGGAAAATTCACCGCCACCAGATATCATCAAACTCGTTTGTGGCATCTCAACGGCAGCTTCACGGCAGGACCCGCTGAGGGCTGAGTTGTACAGCGAGCCGACGCATTTCTACAAACCCACCGAGCTGATGAGCGTGCCGTGGGTGGCGAACCACTCCAAGGACTGGGATGGTGGGATCAGGTGCTGGGGGCCTGAACCTGTGGTGAGATCCAAGTGAGAAAACCACTGCAGCACCATGGCCATGGGAATCTCGTTGAACAGCCCCAGATTTCTGCCTGTTCTCATCCGGCCCAGCGGAGAGGACTGCAAGTCCCAGCTGATGTTTGGAAAGTTCTGCTACAGCAGCACCAATTTCATGTTGCTGGGCATGGCCCTAGCGCAAGCCACCGGAGCACCTTGCTTTGACAGTGGGGGTTGGGGTCATCTTGTGAGCTGAGGAATTGACCTCATTCTTGATGCAAATCATTGAAGATGGAGTCCACCAACCTTCCAACCTTCTAACCAACCAAAATTTATTTCGACTGATTATCGAAGATTAAACTCTGAATCCAACCGATTTGTTTGGACATGACATGACTGATGAAGGCTCAAACCCACCCCAGGTATGCCTTGGCTCTCACCAGGTGGAGAACTGGTCGGATTTCAATCAGACAGCGCTGCTGCCGGAGTATCTGCAGGGGAAGATCCGCTTCGCCAACTCCGGGTCTCCCAAGGAGACGGTTGGAGGGGGAGGATGCCAACTGCACATCTGGATGACATAATGGTCACTGACGGGCAGATGATTGACCAATAGGCGCCAAAGGAGTGGCTGTCCGACATTTTTGCAAAACCCAGGAGGCTGGAACTGTGCCGGGTTATGACCGCACCTCCTACAACCGGGCTCCTGGTACCTTGGGAATGGTTGGGTTGGGGGGCCACCTGAGCTGCGGGAGCTGGGAATCTTTCGGGAAGGGAAGGAACGGCTCTGGCTTTGCTGAGGCAACTTGAGCAACCATAACAACTGGGAGGTGCGGGGGGTGCGGTCTTCCTGCAGGTTTCACCCTCATGGACATTTCTATTCCTCGTTGACCAAGTCAAATGCAGTCACGTCTCTGTGATCGTTGGGTCAGTGAGGTCATTTTGTCCTCAAAGGAAGCTCGTCACTGTTGCAAAAATGGGTGAACTTCAACAGGGTTGAACTTCAATGATACGCATTTATATGGTTATTTCATCCAATCCGAATTTTCCCCGATGTTCACCGCCAGTGTTCCCATATGGTCCTGATTTTGCAACTTTTCCTGTCAGAAGTTTTCCCCAAAGTCCTGGAGCTTCCCCACGTTTGCCCATCATTTATCAACATTTTCCCAGAACATCCCAAGATTTCCTCATTTTTCCCTTGGGTTTTCTAATTTTTCCCATACTTTAACCATTTTTCCCATGGTTCCCCCGTGGTTCCCCTGGTTCCCCGTGGTTCCACGGGGTCTCTGCCGGCAGGTGGACGGCGTCTTCGCCGGCTGGACGGCCAGCAACGTGGTGGCCAGCTCCGAGCATATCGCGGATCTCAGCTGGGAGATCTGGCAGGCGCACTCCGTGGCGCCCAAGGCGGGGATGGGATGGGATGGGAATGCCATAGGTTGATATGAGATTTTTGTTGATATATACCCTCTGGTAATTTAACAGTTTGCTATTGAAAATGACCATATATAGTGGATTTTCCCATTAAAAATTGTGATTTTCCATAGCTATGTTAAATTACCGGAGGGTATAGATATATATATATGCCATATCCCATATTTATCCCAATATTTATCATATCTACCACAATGCCATATGTTGATATTTATGATAGATATGGGATATGGGATGATATTCTGGTAAAGTAACTGGATTTATCACTGGTGGGATGATATTTATCACTGGTGCTAAACGTAGGGAATTTTCGGGAATGATCCACTGGCTAACTATCAATAATAGTCCCAGCAACCCCCAGCAACCCATCCATTCCCTACGTTTAGCACCAGCAAGTCATGGGAAGATTTTCATGGGAATATCATGGTCGATTCCTGAATATTGGAAGATTTATGGGAAGATCAAATGGTTGAATATTCCCAATATATTAGGGAATTCTTATTATTGTGGATATTGTGGCGCGAAGATAATGAAAAGATCCAATTGTTATTATTGTACCTCCATAGGATTCTGACATATCCATTGACTAGATATCCCATGAATAAGAACTTGTCTATAGTCCATATCTTCCTAATCAAATATCCATTGATCATGGGCAGATCTCCAGGAATGGGTGGACCAGATGATCCCTGGGACCATGCGCATCTATGGCCTTGGCGCCTTCAACGTGGCGCGGCTGATCCCGAAGATCGGCTGTGGGGATAAGGGATAGTGATCCCCTCAAAGATGATCACTACTTTAGTGGGAATTTTTTCTCTTTTTCATTTTTTTGGGGATTGCCATAGCATATAGTACCCCCCAAAAAATGGGATAGACATCCCAAGCTACGTATGTTGTTTATTAATATGTGTAGATGACATCCCAAGATCAATGGGTTTTGGAATCTTGGCAACCAAAACAGGCTTGGAAATAGATCCACAGCATTGCACATCACAGAGAAGTGATGACGGGATCCTCAGAAATACCTCATTAAAGACTTAAAAATCCATGACAAGAATATCCATTATAGTATAATGATAATAATGGGATATTAATGGGATACTATTATATATAGTGATATTAATGGGATACTATAAAATATCCAATTATATCACTATCACCATTTACTACTTCATATTCCACTATAGTATCCCATTATATATATATGTATAATATCAACATCCCCAGAAATACTCCAGCAAGGACTTAAAATTCCATGATGATAATACTCCGTTATCTCACTATCACCATTTAATAGTTCATATTCCACTATATATCCCACATTATATCAATATACTATCAATATACTATCAATATACTATCAATATACTATCAATATACTATCAATATACTATCAATATACTATCAATGTACTATCAATATACTATCAATATACTATCAATATACTATCAATATACTATCAATATACTATCAATATAATATCATTATATCAATATTAACAATATTAATATCCCATTATATCAATATATATATATACTATCAATATCCCCATTACTCCCCATAAATATCACCAGTTTGTCCGGCGTTTGAGGTTGGCCTCTTTGCTGGCGGACAGCGTGGTCCGCTAGGCCTGGGACGATCGTGGGATCGCGCCTGGAAAAGATCTGTTGGAAAATCTGGATTTTTTTGGAAATTTTGGAAAAAATTGGAAAATTGGAAAACAATTGGAACACTTTGGAGAATTTGGATTCTTTTGCAAAGAATTTTGGGATCTTTTTGGAAAACAATCTTGGGATCCAAAACTTTTCAAACTTTGGAAAACCACGTTGGGGTCATTTTCAAAAAATGGAACCAGCATTTGGAACATGGACGGCTTCTTATTTTCCTGGTTTGATGGGCAATTTCCACTTCGGGTCCATTGGAGGCAAAGGCTATGGCCACTTGGGCGCCACCTATGGAGCCTTGCCGAAAGACATGAAATGGGCCCCTGGTTCCATGGGGTTCCATATACCCTCTGTGTAAACATACAAAAACTATGGAAAAATCCACCCATTTTTCATGGGAAAACTCACGACATTTCAATGGCCATTTTCTATGTCGCAAACTGTTTGTTAAATTACCAGAGGGTATTTGGCTGAGGCATGACATACTGTAACAACTGAGAATGGATATCAATGGGTGCTCACGTACACTCCATTCCACCCTGGCTGAGAGGAGGATATTTTTTGGTATGACAGGAAAATACCCTAGATCGTTAGATTGCTTCATATTTAAAGCCATCGCCCTCCGGCGCCGCCTCCGGCTCCCCCTGCCGCTCACAACAGCCAGGTGTGGACAAGTGCCAAATACTCACGGCTGTGGCCGCCTCGTCGACCCGTTGGGCGACCACCTGGCCGCCTGCCCTCGAACCGGCGCTCTAGCTCGCCGCGGACACCTCATGGAGCAGGCTTGGATCAAAATTTGCCGTGAAGCAGTTGGGCCAGAGGGCCGCGTGGTCCCCCAACAATGGCTCAACAGAACCACGGCGCCAGGCGTTCCTCCCGAGGACCGGCGCCGGCTCGATCTCGTGGTCCACGGGGCCACCGCCTTGGGCGTGGCCCTATGCTGCGACGTGACAGTCGTCTCGCCCCTCACCAGCACAGGGCGACCTCTCCCCCGCGCGGCAACCCACGACGGGACCGCATTGCAGCTGGCACGAGCCCGCAAGCACCGTCGGTACCCAGAGCTGCTCCGCGCCGGAGGCCACCGCTTCCTCGTGCTCGGCGCCGAACTCGGCGGCCGCTGGGACCAGGAGTGCCACGATCTCGTGCGCACCCTCCTCGCTGTGCGAGCCCAGCGCGAACCAGCGGCCATCCGGGCAGCCGCCATCTCTGGCTGGCGCCGCCGCTGGTGGGCGGTCCTCGCCTGCGCGCTCCAGCGTGCAACAGCCAGCACGTTGCTGGGCGGGGTGTGGCTGGCTCCGGCTCAAACCACCGGCACCGCGCCCACTTTGGCAGCCGTGCTGGACTGGGCTGACCCTCCAGCCCTCAGCCGCTTGCCGCTGCGCTAGCTGTCTCACCCGTTTCACCCGCTCCCGCGCCACAGAACCGGGATGGAGGATTGTCGCCGCAAAAAAAAAAAACCGTATAAAGCCGTGGGCGTTCCTGTGCATTCCTTTCTCCAAACGAGCGCTTCCTTGTCCCCCAAGGTTATCAGAGCATCGTGGGATTCTTCCCCGAGCTGAACGTCTCCGTAGCCATCGCCACCAACATCGAAACTGACAAGCAGGTCTGGAAATTGTCCATGCCCTCTGGTTGGATGGGTTGAGATCACACACTGGCAATCCTGGTAATGTGGCTCTGGAAAATCAAGCAACTAATGGGAAATCAGGTGCGATGAAGGTGGCCAAGTTCTGGAGATCCCCCTTTTGATACGGGCCAATGATTGGCCAGGTGCAAACCCCTGATAGCCTCTGCTTCAGCTACCATGTGGCGGCAGGCCATGGTTGGCACAACCATTTCCTGTGTTGGGGAAGCTGTGAATGAAGGTGAACCCCCCTCCGGAAATTATTGTTCTGGGTTGCTGGGAAGACATGAGAAGAACCATCCATGGCATTTTTCCTCCGGTAATCAAACATGGCAATGAAAATTCCACCATTTCGTCCCATGATTTTTCCAGAAAAATTTCGTTCTTCCATTCATATTCCATTCTATGCCCATTGTATCATCATTTTTGTTGCGTAAATCCACCATTGTTGCCGGTCCCAATCCCTGCCACCAGGTCTACTGACCAACAAGACCTACCAATGCACTTTCGCGACGCAGGGCTATTACGGTGGCCGTTGCTCCTGTGTTGAGAAGCAACCGACCGGTTTCACCAACGTCAACCTGGTGGTTTGAGGAAGATTTTCGGGGGCGACATGCCTCGCCTTTTGATGGCAATATTTTCATAGATTCTTAGGTGTTGAATTTTTCTAAAGCTCATTTAATGATTCCCTTGGGGGTGTGGAGAATGTCGGACAGTGATTCCGACATTTTTTCCCCTCATACTCATATTCTTTTCAACCCAACTGTGTTTTTGCGGATCTTTCAGGTGGGTTCTGACCCCTACAACGTACCCAATCATGATATCCCAATGCTCATAATTATGACAATCATTAATCTTCAATTGTCATGTCAATCATCATATGATTATCGTCACATCCTTTTGAAGCCAAAAATCGCTCCCTCGCCACCAGATTTGCGCAGTTGGCAGCGTCTGGAGCAGAGGGGAGCGGTCCAATTCATCCTGCCTTTGGGCTGTGCGGGTAATGATGCAATCATCTCTCCCTAATGGCAATGATGTGTCCATAAGAATTGTAGAAAGTCATGGCGCGCGTCCAAAATGATTGTTTAAGAGTTCTTTAGTTGATTTTGAGGAAGTGTTGGTTGATCTTTGGGATAGATCTCGGATATTCGCCACTAACTGTTCCATTACGAGTGGATATTACCACGCAATTCTTCGATGCTTTCTCCCTGCGACCACAAGCGTAATGGTTCCAAACCAATTCTACGAACTATAACTCTTCCATCCCACAAAAAAAAGCATAATTCATCACTCATCACTTTCTTCCATCACTTTAAAAATGGCCGAATTCATCCCACTGATGCACAGAAAATCTGCCATTGCAGTGGACATCCCCTCGATTCACAGCTCCACCGCGCCGTGGCTACCAGGGCTGCGGAAATTCCACGGCGCAAATGGGAAAGGAACACACACATATGGGGGTTTTCATAAATGGGACATCTCCAAAATGGATGGTTTTTTGAGGGAAAATCTGATTATGGATGATGTAGGGGCTGTTGCTCGGACCCCTTTTTTGGGGGCAAACATCTCGGCTTTTTCTTTTGGGGACTTTTGGGGTGCGTAGGTATGCGTGGATCTGAAAGGTATTTGGATGGGGCCGCAGATCACCTGCTCTGACTGGGTGTGGGGGGTTTAGATGACATATTGAAAAGGCCCATGCAGATGTGGATTGGTTCGCGCCGTGGGTTTGCACTGTGGTGGATGGTACGTCAGAGACGAAATTCCTAGAGAACTCAAACCATTCGAGCACAAAAAGGGCGGCAGAGTGTGAGCCGGGTTGGAGGCCAAGGCTGGAAGGAGGTGATCATTATCCTGGTTGTAACAGAACTCCGAGTGAGGGATGATCATTTCAACATAATCCCTGCCCCGAATATTAAACACCCCTTAAAATCATGGTTTCTTAGGGGATTTACTCGATTTACTCCAGTTTAGGGGGTCTTTGATATATTTCATATGGGGGATGGGATTATTGCTATTCAAGAGGTGGATTTCCATGAAATTCCCATGATATTTTTCCATGTCAAACCCGCCAGGACCTGCAGCCAGAGTGGCAGGTGGAACAGGTGAATGGCCGGCAGTTAACTTCGCTTTTTATTTGGGGGGTTTGGGAGTTCAGGTTCTTGAGATGGTGGTTCAGTTGGATTCCTCGAACATATTTCAAGCCTTCTTTGGCATTTGTATCATTTTGTATCCACATTCCAATTTTTGTCCACGATTCCCATGTCAAAAGCCTCCAAGAAGAAACACACCATTTGGTTTTCAGTTGAGATTTCCATGGATTTCCTGCGCTTTACCATGACTTTACCATGACTTTACCATGACCCTTGGATGACTGGATGGTTTAACCACCATAAATTCCTCTGCCAGGACTCCTTGCTGCGACGCCTGGAAGAGCAGCTGAAGCGTGTGGAGGCGACAGTTGATGACATATGGAGCGAAACCAGGGATGTGCCCGGTAAAAATGATGCATGCCGCGGCCGGGCTCAGTTGCTTAGGGGGTGGCTTAACCCGCAGAGACATGGTAGCGCAGGAACTTCTTACAGAGTTGGCATTTCTTGTGGAGTGGCACTCATTGAGGATGGTCCAAATGGTTTCCATAAATGGGGGTACCCCTAAATCATCAATCTTAATAGGATTTTCCCTTATAAACCAACCATATTGGGGATGTTCCATTTATGGCAGCCCGCCAACGATTGCCGCCCCCCGGCCCTGTGACCTGATGTTACCAACTCCATGGAGAGCGGCGTGGCCGACTGGGGCTATCGATTCCGGCAAGTGGAGCTGTACAACCACCAGGTGGGAAGGTGGAGCCTAGTGGAGCGGCTTATGCTTTTTGTTTTTTTTGAGTCACCAAAAAACCCACTGTGACTCTTCAATCTTTTCATCTTTTGGTGATCATTTTTGTGGCCTGGGTTCTGTAGTTTTTTTTTGGGGAGATGGCTCTTGGTAGATCATTGGTGTGCAAATTGATAGCTGCACCCTCACGACATGGGTTCAGGAGTGGCTCAGCTTTGACTTCCCGCAACATCCAGCCAAATTCTATGCGACTTGGGTGGAATGGGAAGGAAGATCGCTTGAAAGTGGGCGGGTGCTACAATAATATCTAGCACATTCTGACACAAAAACTGCCATGGGCTCTATGAGATCTATAAGTTCAAGCCAGCACAGAAGGCATTCAGGATGGGAGTTTGCTTGGAATCTCAATATTTTTTTGGCTCATCATTGGTCCGTCATGGTGCTGAAATGCCAGCTGTGCACTCGGCGGCTTTGAGGTTTCAAAGTTGCAGCTGGATTGGGATCAAAAGCAGTCGGGATACTCAGCAATCAGATGGCAGCTGGTGCACATAACAGAATATAGCAGAATCCCAAAGATGACGATGAGATTTTCTATTGCACATAGCGCAATCCCCAAGATGATGATGATATTTCCATGGTTTTTCCAATGTTTTTCCTTCATCATATGGTGGGTGCCAGATGTTTCTCAGTTGGGATCATGGCACCGATGGTGACCCTCTGGTGACGTCAGAGGTACACCACACTTCGGCTGGTGGATACTGGAGGCATCGACTATTGGCAGGGCGGAGTGCACTATTGGCATAGCAAGGCCATGGAAAAGCGACAGCAGTGGGATGGCGGCCCGTGTTTTGCTTGTTGGATCTTGGTTTTGAGCGGTGCCTGGTGCCTTGCTGGTCCTGTTGAGAGTGAGTGATCATATTGACGCTCATGCTGATGAAGAAGAGAACAAAAAACCGATGACAACGAGCATTCATTGAAAGTTGATAATTAGTAATGATTTCACGAGCATTCATTGAAAGTTGGTAATTAGAAAGTTGGTAACTAGCAAGTTGGTACTGTAATTGGATGTAATTTGTACTTAGTCTCTAGTCATTCTTGGCATCATCTCATCAATCCCCAGCCGCAGGTGATCTTTTTGGGCGCTCCGCCGGTCGAGGTGAACTTCTCCTCGACCGGCCGCGCCCAGCGTGGCCAGGGGGAAGTCTTCGACTACGCGCAGGCCACGGGCGGTGTCGGGGGTGGAGGGCTATGTCGGGCCCAAAAAGCCAGGAAAAATTCAGGAAGATGGCTGAAAAATATCGGAGAATGGTAGTTCCGATGAGGTTAATCATGTTAAACGTGAAAAACCATCCCAAAGAAGCGGGGTGAGGATGGGCCAAGGCCGCTGAAGGTTTGTCGTATTGATTGGTGGAATATGGTGGAAGGGCCTGTTTTTTTTTGTGGGTTTTAGCCGTTGCGGCACTTTCTGGGAATCTAACATAAATCTAAGCTTTAAAGGGGAACTTCCCCAGAAGGATATCAAATGTCATCAAATATCCAGGTACAGATAATTTTTTGAATCCTACATGATAATTTCCCATTGCTATCTTGGATCACCAAGGATACCAAGGGGTCCCTGCAGATTCTGCATATTTTCCGTGGAATGTTGCCACTGGCGGCTGCAGGTGGAGGTTAAAGAAGCCCGGCAGCTTCATGAGGAGCACGGCTGGTGGGTTTGGTTGGTTCTTGGAAAGGAGGTGAATGGTAAAAGGCTATGCCGGGGGGTTTTGACCATCGAATCATTATAATCCATTGTATAAGACTATATCGAATGATGTTCCTGCAATGCGTTCTCCATGTTTTTGCAACTGGATGTGGCTCATTCCTCGCCGTAGGGGTGGGGCCAAAAGGAGAATGGAGGGGATGAGAGCTGGTACTCCTTTCAGCATACCTTTTCCTTGGCACCTCGGCTGTAGCCGCTGCCAATGTGCTGTGCCAAGGTTGGGCCCAGCTGCACATCCCAATCATGTCCAAAATGATCCCGAAACCTCGGAAAACATCAAAGTATCAAATCATGTTTCTGGCCTTCGCATCATTGCAAGGCTTTAGGAATATCTTCAATGAAGGGGCCACCAGGGAGTTTCAATGATAAGGGGGGGTCATGCAGGACTGAAGCCACCCAGCTCGTGGGGTTGTGGCCAGATGTCCACCATGATTTTGAGGCCGGTGCCATGTCATACCACGACATCGTGGCGGCAGTGGCTGCGATGGCATGGGAATATCCCTACTTCACCTGGGATGAAGCGGGCCTGGGCCTTGGACGCCTGACGCTGAGAATATGGGGACGGCTGGTTTTAGCATCTGGGGACAGATATTGACATCCGTTGAACCAATGCATTAAGGATTATTAATGATTAAAACTCAGGACAACAACAATTCAAAAGATCAGCAGGATAGCAGTGTCAATGGCACACATGAAAAATGGGTGAGTTGCTGTCCAGGCACTTTTGAGACGTGTGGCCAAAGCATGGGCATCAAGGAAAGCCACTGCAGGAGCCATCACACGGATCCGACTCTTGGCATCACTTTCCTGATGTGATTCCGACATCGTTTTCCATGGGTTTTTCCCTGTGATTCCGACATAGCTGGAATTTGTGTATATATATATATATATATATATCTATCATATATATATATGTTGTTGTAGTTCTCCCCACCCATTTTCATCCCATTTTCCAAGGCTAGGATAATCCCTGTGAGATGCCGCAGGATCTTTGCGGAGCGACTGCTGCGACAGCTGGTGGCCATCGACGAGTTGGCCAAGATCCCGGGGGATCCTGGGCAGCGAAGGCTGTTGATGCCACTGTGGGGATCCCATGGGAGACCTATGGAGACCTGGTCCCCGGTAGCCCGAGGACATGGACGTGGCCTCCCGTCTGCCCAACGTCCTACGGGTACGGCAGGACGACGTGAAGTTGTGCGCTGGTCCACTGGGCTGCTGGGAGATGATCAGCAGGTGGCTGAAGAGTTGAGCCCAGCAGCCACTTGGCAGTTGTGATAGGGGCGTGCTATGGTGTAGTCCCTTTAGCAACCATACAACACTAACTCGCACTTCGACAATCTCAGTGGACCACCTGAGATTTGATATGGTGTGATGGGTGTTTTCTTGGCAGAAGTTGGGATGAGACCTCTTTTAAAAGGGGAGTTGAAGCTCCAATGTTCAGGAGGCAGTTGCACGTTCCGTGCCCAGGTGTCAACACGTCAAGAAGGAGTTCGAACGCTTGGCGCAGATCAAGTCTCGACAGGGAGACAGAGAAACATTCAAGACCCGTGGTCTTCAGATTGGCCTGAAAATTGAAGTGCTGAGTAGTGCAAACAGGTCCCATGGACTCAACGTCAGTTTGAGGAGCGAACATGCAGCTGGATAATGTGCAATGCACAATGGGAGCACAATGGGAGCTAACGTTCTTGCACATGCCTGGAAGAGCAGAACTCAATCCCGCGTTGAATTTTCCAAGTGGGCTTGGATAGAAGTAGTGGGTGGCAC
This sequence comes from Cladocopium goreaui, assembly GCA_947184155.2. NCBI lineage: Eukaryota > Dinophyceae > Suessiales > Symbiodiniaceae > Cladocopium > Cladocopium goreaui. The sequence continues at coordinate 162,537 of CAMXCT020000672.1, read as the reverse complement.
GATTGTGGTGGCTGTGCGTGATGTCGCGATGCTGTTGGGCAGCCGGTTGGGTGAAAAAGAGTAGACACTGATTGGGAAGGGCTGGGGGTTGGATCCCCTTTCGAACATTGAGGAGGAAGACTTGGACACTGGAAATGTAGATGACTTTAGGGTCCTCCTTGAAGTTTGTTGGAATCCCAACCTTACCTTGTATTGTGGTACAACTCTTTTGGGGTTTAGGAAGTTGGTTGTTGGTGATGGGCAGCCATTGTACAACACTACCATTCTCACCTGAAGACACCGACGGTGTCGAGTTGCCATTCCACAAAACTTGATAGGTGAAATCATAGTTCCTATCATTGCAGCAGTGCTCGAAGTGATACCATGAGCGAATCCCATGTATGATTCTTGCAGCCTGTGGCTCAACTTACAGCCCGCGTGTCGCTTTTCAAGGGGTCTGACAATGCAGACATCATCAAACATCCATACCTGGCAAGTCAAAGATCGCTTTAGGCAACGTATCGGTATAGCCAACTCTGGACACCATACTGGCCCACCAAACCCCATCCCATCCAGAAGCGCAATTTTCCATGGTAATTCGGCAATTCCATTGAACCCTGGAGAAACACCACAAATTTGTTGATCAAATCCATCCTAAAATCCAATGGTTTGCCCATGTTTTCTCCCCATTTGGTCCCCTTTCAGCAGCCCCGTTGCGGCCATGGGCCATGCGCCACGGCGGCTATGCCGAGGAGGACGCGCGGCTGCGAGGCCGCGCGGAGCGGCTGGCGGAGGAACTGCGGCAGAGCGAGCGGCGGAATCGTCAGGACGTTGGGGAAAACCCGAGGAGTGGGGAATTTGAATTTATAGGTGATTAATGGTGGTTTTATCAGATTTAATGGGATTCCTTTGGGATTTATGAGAATTTATGGGGATTTTGATGGGGAATTTATGGTGAGTAATGGTGATTGAAATGGGAATTGATGACATGTATGGGTTTTGTGGGGCTCATTGGAGTTAATGGAACTTTATGGTGATTAATGGTACTTGATGGTGATTTTATGGGATTTAATGAGAAACCATTCGGATATAGCGGGGATATAAGCCAGCATAGTGGGATATAAAATGGCTGTAGTGATGATTGGGTAATCAAACATTTTAGCTGGGACAATCATCGAACTGAATGGCTAATTTTCCAGCAAGCCAGGTTTGATTGTCAGCGGGTAATGCGGTGAGGCCCTGATCTTTGAGCAGCACAATTTCCATCTTCCGCCACGGTGCAGGCGCAAGAAGAGAGAGAAGAGGCCGACGCCAGGGAACACGAAAAGGCGGTCCATGCCCGAGCGGAGGCGTGCCGTTTGGATCTATTGTGCCTGTGGGATGGTGGGAAAACATGATGTGATGGCGGCCGTGCTGTTTTTTTCCCCTCCCCTTGGCAGGATCTGTTTCCGTGACGTGCAACGCATGACTTCCAGGCTGCGGCAGTCCTGAGAGCCCATCAGCTGCGAAGGGCTGAAGAGGAAGCGGAGGACGCGGTAGTTGGAGCGGTTGGATTCCATAACATAAAGACATCATGACGTTCCGCAATGATATGACAATCCCAAAAATGCATGACTATTTAACATCATTTATATAATATCATTTAAATGGAACATTCCATTGTTTTCAGGATTAATATCATTTAATATCATTAATATCATTCCATACAGTAATAGAACATTCCATTTAATACAATGGTTTTCACATCAGTCAGGATTCATCCCATTACTGGAGCTGAATGGAGTCACCACAGCTGTCAGGAGCAGCGCCTGCTCCACGAGGAGGTGGAAGAGCAGCAAACGGCAGCAGCGGAACGAGCTAAGACCATCAGCCACTGGGATTTGGGCGGTGAAGTTTTCCGAAAAAAAAAAGTGGTTGGAACATGGTTGGAACTTGAAACCCACAACCTCAGTATGCCAGATTTTCTGAAAAACATGGTTGGAACCTATAACCTCAGTATGCCAGTTATATGGGTATGGATCAATACCTATTAATACCATTTTTAGGGGGATGAACATCCATAAATCCCAGCTATTTTGATGTGAACTACAGGGGTACTATTGGTTTTGACACACTGCCATATGGAACCCAACATCCATCTGTGATGTTTTTGGATTTTGGGAGTTCTACAACCCGAGGGAACAACGCCCCAAGGCGCCTTGGTGGCGGCCGCCTCCCAGGCAGCAGCCCGCGCGGAGCGGCTGCATCTGAAGCTGCAGGGCGCGATGCGAAGGAAGCAGATGGAGCTGCAAGCGATGGAGGTTGGGTGGGATATATGCCACAAAAGTATCGAAATGATCCAAAAGAACCACAGATCTGCTAATTGAAGCCAATTGATCACTTGGATTCACTACAAAATTACCAACATGATCCAAAATCTAGCAAAGATATGCTACTGTACATCATCACTTGGATTGTCTCATTTCCAGCCAATGGCCAACAGAAACTCAGGCGCGTGCCGCCCTGGAAGATCGTCGTGCAGCGCAGGAGCAGCAGCTGAAACGTGCGCAGCTGCAGGCCCCGTCACAAGGGGATGAATGGGCCGTGAAGGACCAATGGGTGGTATAAACCATCAAACATGGGGTGGTCTATGACATTGTTTTTACCCACACTACAGTACAAATAGTACAAGAAATGTTCAAATTGAAGCTTTCATGTGTTGGATAGTTGGGTTTCTTAAATGGTTAGGGACTTTGCTGGCCACCCAGCTACACGCATCTTAGAGACGTCATGTAATGGGAGGTGCTAAGAGCAGAGGTGGCCGAAATGGAGAAGCTGGAGGAGGACTGATATGTTTGCTACCTGCTACATGAAGTCACGGTAAGATACAGTAAGGGCGTGTGATTCTTGCGCTTATGGAAACCCAGTGCCCATGATCTGTCTCTGTTGGACACATCCAATCAGTTCATTCAAAATCATTCTAATCAAACAGTCGCTTGTTGGAATCTAGTTTTCTACCAACAAACCCTTCCTGACCTGGCCTAAGCACCGAAAAAATAGTGGGTTTCTTCCACCCAGCCGTTGCCACCCCAGGAGCACCGCGCCGCCCTGGCGCGTGACGCGCGCGAGGCGAGCCTCCGCCGCGAGGCGGCGGCGCGGCTCCGCCCGCCTGGCGCAGCGCAGCCAAGGCGCCGTGGAAGCGCCGGTGCAGCGGCGGAACACGTCGTTTGGCTCGGGTGACTTGGAATGGCAATTGGATGGTGATTATGATATTTATGATACATCATATACATCATATATGAATGATGATGGTGTTTATATTTGAAGATATTTGATGTGCCAACTGAATAGAATTGTAAAATTTGACCGCAAACATGTGGGGCGCTTGAATGTTATCTGGTATAGGAACTGATGCAAGGGATGAAGGTTTGTGGCTTGAGAAACGGCACAGGTAGACAGAGAAAGTAACAGTTTTGCAGATGCCTGAAAGTTTTTGTAGTGGGGCAGGTCCAGGTTCAGGTGAATTTTGCCATGAAACATTTGACTGAATGCAGAACAGCTTGGCCCATAAGAGCGAGCCACTGGATTTGGACCTCGGGATCATTGTTCAAAGAAGGGCAAATTTGACATTATTTGGAGCAAGATCTAAAGTAGTTCAAAAGAACATCAGATAGAATTCTGCATTTTCAACTCCGAAATGAGGTGATTCCGAAACACGCAGCCTCATCACCTTGCAAACGTTGCGCCAGCAACTGGCAGACGACAAGCAGCGTGGGGACATGGCCAAAGGCGAGCTGGAGCAAAAACTCCTGGACCTCCGCAGCGAACGCCAGCAGCGCGCCGAAGAGTTCGAGGCCACCGAGCTGGAGATCGACACCCTGCGGCAGTTGACCACCGAAACCATGGCAGCTGTGGAAGCCCAACTCGCTGAGGACGCGGCGTTGCGGGCGCAGTTGGAGGCTGCCACGGCCGAAGAGGTCCAACTGCAACGGGCTGAGCAGGACGCCTGGCGCGCTGCACTCTGCGCGGCGCAGGGGCGCCGGGAGGCTGCTGCGGCGGAAGAGGCGGAGGCACTGGCGGCGCAACGGTTGGGGCAGCAGCAGCTGGAGGGGACGCGGAAGAGGGTGGCACTGCTGCAGGTGGAGGTGCAACAGCTGCAACAACAGCAGGGGTTGGGACCAGCTGCTGAGGAGGTGCAGGAAGTGAGGGAAGAGTTTCGGTCGAAGGCGGAGGCTCTCGAGGAACAGCGCCAGGCCACCTTGTGGATGGAAAGGGAACGGCAGCAGAGGGCCTCCAGGAGGTTGGAGCAATTGAGAATAGCTGTGCGAGGGCTTCATGAAGCGGAAGCGCATCGGAGTGGAGGCTGAGGAGGAAAAAAGTAATGCAACTGCTTGAAGTGGCTGGATGGCGAGGGCGGTAGAGAGGGTTGAAACTGCACCTACCGTGCCACCACAGTACACCAGAAGTAGAGTCTTGTAGAGCTTTTTTATTCACATCGATTCACATTGTGTTTATCAGTTTCTCCTCACACATCTATATCAACTCATACAGAGTGTGGATATTACTATAAACTCCCCAAACATCATGGCATTTCAGTATCCCATTGTTCCTGGATCCGTGCACCTCAAGGGTTGGCCATTGAACCGATGGGATGATGCCAGGATCCTACCGTGGACCTGGGAGCTATCGCCTGGGTGGAGCCCAGTGCCCCTGTGAGCGCGCTGGAGAGCATGGAAGGCGCAAGGGGCGAAGGTGAAGATGGAAGATGGCAACACTGTGCAAAGCTTGGAAGATTGAAGATCGGATCAATTGATCCTGTTGGTTGTGCCAGATGGAGTAGATAAAGCATTGTAAATCCTTTGATAAAGCTATGTTGTCTTTCTTGAGGGGCTTACTGACAGTTACATGCAACATGCCACAAGAGGCAAAACGAAGATCATTTTATCAAGAAAGTTTATAAAGTTTGCAAGATGCAAGATTTGTCATTCTTTTTTCACAGGAATTTACTCACCAAACCTTCCCATGGCAACCTCCCAGCTGCCACCAGGTGCCGTTCCGGCCACCTTCGCCGCCGTTGCCACGGTCCCGGCCATCGCTGCTCCCAGCGAATTGGTTCCGCCGTATCCATCGGACACGTCAGATCCATGGCCATCGCTGCGGCTCTTTGGGGATGAGGACCCGGGCGTCGCTTCCAATGGTTGGCTCGGGGGGGACTTCCAGGGTTGAAACTAGGGTTCCTTTCATAGCTAGGCTATATCTGTATATTATGTTTTATCTATACTGCTATATCTATAGAACTATATTATACATTCCTTTTATACAGATTCATACATGAATGTAATCTGTGAAAAGGCATTTTCTCACGTATTTTGATGTCATACGGAGTCATGTCATATCGGCCATGAGTCCTCCACTTGGATTTCAGTCTGCAGGATGTGGAGCAAGTGGCCACGGAGCTGTTGCGAAGAGCTGCGGATGAGGAGCCTGACCGGTTTACCCGTTGGCTAAGTTTCAACCTCAAAGACGAGTTGGATGAAGGCATCAGACCGGTCACTTTCCCACAGGAAAACCCAAAGGCACATTCAAAATCAGTGATTCGCCATGGACGGTTACCATTTTGAAGCAGTGCCCAAACCCTGCTTCATCACATGTTGTCTTTGGAGGAGTGGCGTCGCGGACGTGGTGGTGTGGGATCCGGGCAGATGCCACTTGACTTGGATGTTCCAGGATGGTAGCTGGGATGATCCTCAGTCCTGGATTAAGATATTCTAAGTAACTTGCCCCTCAATGACCAAGCTTCTGGCCAAGCCAAGCGGTTGCTCCAAACACGGTTGGATAAGCCGCCGCGTTTCCGGCGTCACGGTTTCGGTCAACTACTTTCATGTGAATTGAGGCCACCCGTTGAAACTGGAGAGACCAGCCAGCGACCGCCTGAGTTCGGACCTTACATTCTGGGCGAATCTTCTGCACTCCAGAGATGCAACGACAGCTGCAGTAGATTCAAATGAGGCGTCTTCTTTGTTAAGTTTGTATGCAGCCTAGTGTCACGCACCATCCTTCATCCGCAGGGTCTTGGCTCAAAAGTTTGCAGTCACCATCCACCGTCAAACCCTTCGATAGGAATGGCACCCAGATGTTTTAGATGATGAGAACGAGAAGAAGTCCATCGCGACTTGCGGCAGTACTGGGGCTCTTTCTCTCTGCTCTGCCGTTGAAAGGGCTGTTATTGGTCAATCCTCGCAGAGGTGCTGAAAGGACATGTTGGTGACGGGTGGTGCTTGTGGCTTGCGGAAGTGCTGCCAAGATAGACGTACTTGCCACAAAAGAACAGAGAAATAATTGAAATAATGAATTGATAAAGCAAAAAACAAATCACATCCATTGCTCCATATGAGTATTGACGTGTTTCTCAAGCAGACCTGCACCGGAGCGGTTTCAAGTCCATCTCTGTGCTTGCCAGGATGCAGACCACAGCTGGGATGATCATGAGAGCTGCGCCGGTGCATTCAGCTAGCACTCCAGCTGCGTTTGGCTAGTGCTGTGGCTACTTGAACAATCTATCAGTTTTGGTGGAGATGATGTTTTTCACGTCTTTTACGTAGCTTTCCGGGCTAGATTTTTTTGTGCATGTGATTTCGCAACACCCTGCTCAGTGAGCTCAGGCCCCGACGAGCGTGACGCGGCCTTCATGGAGCGCCTGCGGAACTTGGCTCAGGAGGCGCTGACGTGGCCCCACCTGGGGGAGAGGCAGCGGTTGGTCTGGGCGGCTGCGCTGGAGCTGGATGCAGTGCCACTGCAGGAGCCAGCTACATATCACATGCAGATATTGAACATATCCTATAAAACTATATATATATATAGAGTACACACATCCGTCATTGTGGGGATGAAAGCTTAAAGATGTGCAGTTGCCAAGTGTTGCGAAGTGTTACCGGAGACTGATGGCAGGAGCTTCCTCCCTGGTTTTGGGAGCGCCAGAACATCACACGTCGACATCCAGGCAAGGAAAAGGTGGTTGACTGCAAGGCACATGTGGTTTTTTGCACAGGTGGATTCCTATAACAATCGTGATACCATGTGATACCCCTTTCTGTGTCAGCTACACTCACTGGGAGAATGCCGGATGAGTGAAAGATGGTTGTAGGCTGTTGTTTGCATATTCTACCAATGCTTGGTCTTGACCAACAGGCCTGGACTTGCTGAGTTTGGACGGTTCGCATGCCGTTGGCTGCTGGAACGCATCGGTTTCCTTCAAGGAGGTGAGGCGTTTCCTGCGCATGGCACGGTGGGTCTACAAGGCCAGGGTGACGGATGTCAGTGATCCTGTTTAAAACATTTTGAAACGGTGACGACTCTGTCAACCTGATCACAATGGTTTTAAAACACCCCAGAAGGAAATGCCTTGATTTGTGACCCACTCTGTTGAGGCCGAAGGTGTCCATGTTGCGATGTCAGACTTTGCAGCACCCTGCAAGGCCGAGAAATGTACCGTGCTGACCAGCAGCCGTCGGTTGCCGAAGAAGGTCAGAGCCTGGCTGCAGAACTCCGATGCCCAGCATCGGGTCATCACAAACTGTACGCTGAAGAGGTCGCGGGTGGGGTTGTGGAACAGCGATCGAATATGCCGTTATTGGAGAAGTTCGGCCCCCCAATCCCCTGCATGAAGGGCTTCAGTTCACAAGTGGCATGAATGCGATGCTCGAAACGTCCAGCCCGCAGTTTTGGACTGGTAAGTAGGTGGGGCACCCAGTTTATGCAGATGTTGTTTGTGTGTGGCCATCATTCAAGCTGCGTGTTGCGCACCATCGGCGTCAGGTTGAGCGCCCGGCTTCCTTCCGCAGCCACTGACGGCAATGGTGATGTGCAACCGCTCAGACCATGTCAGCGCGACTGTCTGGACGCATGCGCCAAGGGTGCTCGAGTCCTGGAGATGGCGTGTGGCACGGGGAAGACGAGGGTGATCCAGGAGTTGGTGTCGAACGTCACCGGAAGAGCAGCCCGATTGGTTTAAGGACATTCTCCATCCTTTTTGGATCTTTTTGGGTCAACTTTCAATACTAAAATGCTCCAATAACCATCCTTATGGATGCTGCAAGATGATGCCAGATGATGCAAGACGTTTATGCATCAAATTGTGGCATCCACCCACCAAGTTTTCGGCATTGCATTCAGTTCCACAGTTTCAGTTTTATTTCCCCACATTGACGTGTGGGGTTTTTGTTTTTAGTTCTGTATCCGCCTCCCGCCGCCGCACTCCTCCCGTCCCCTCCCTCACACTCACTCACTCTCACTCACTCACACTCACTCACTCACACACACTCACTCACTCACTCACTCTCACTCACTCACTCACTCACTCACACACGCACACACTCACACACACACACTCACTCTCATTCACACACACACTCACTCACACTCACACTCACTCACCTCACACTCACACTCACTCACTCACACTCACTCACTCTCACTCACACTCACTCACTCACACTCACTCACTCACACTCACTCACTCACGCACACTCACTCACACACTCACACTCACTCACTCACACACACTCACTCTCACTCACACTCACTCACTCACTCACTCACACACTCACCTCACACTCACACTCACTCACTCACACAGTCACTCACTCACCTCACACTCACTCACACACACTCACTCACTCACACACTCACTCACTCACACTCACTCACTCACTCATGTGCATTTTGCGTGGCAGGCGTGGGACAATGTGAGCAGCCAAGGGGTCGGATGTACGCCCTGGCGTCCCTCGGGCTCCGCGTCTTTCTCACACAGTCACTCACTCACCTCACACTCACTCACGCACACTCACTCACTCACACACTCACTCACTCACACTCACTCACTCACTCATGTGCATTTTGCGTGGCAGGCGTGGGACAATGTGAGCAGCCAAGGGGTCGGATGTACGCCCTGGCGTCCCTCGGGCTCCGCGTCGTTTGCGTGGCAGGCGTGGGACAATGTGCACTGCCAAGGGGTCGGATGTACGCCCTGGCGTCCCTTGGTCTCCGCCGCTTTTGCGTGGCAGGCTTGGGACAATGTGC
>CAMXCT020000672.1:112756-153085 GCA_947184155.2 Cladocopium goreaui | reverse complement strand
TCACTCACTCACTCACTCACTCACTCACTCACTCACTCACTCACTCACTCACTCACTCACACTCCCTTACGCGCTCACTCTCACTCACTCACACTCACTCAGTCACTTACTCACTCACTCACTGACACTCTCAGTCACACACATACACACAAAGATCGATGGATGGATGGATGGATGGATAGATGGAGAGATAGATAGCTCTCACATCACCACACTCACTCACTCACTCACTCACTCACTCACTCACTCACTCACTCACTCACTCAATCCCTCTACTCACTCCCTCACTCACTCCCTCCCTCCCTCCCTCCCTCACTCACTCACTCACTCACTCACTGTACTTGAACATACATACACACACACAAACTCACCTACCTACATACATACCTACCTACATACCACCATCGTCCCTCCATCACTCTCATACTTCCTCTTCCCTTCTCGCTTTCTCTGCTCAGTCTAAGTCTAAAGAAGTTGGTAACATGTGGGGTTATCCGGTCCTTTAATGTTGACTTATTTGCCTCTATCTGACTCTATCTAGTTTGACTCTTGATCATAGCGATTCCTGGACATGCTTCGCAACTGATAGCCGCAGAATAACATACATATTTGCGTGCATACTGCATACTGTATTGATATCCAGAAGCCAACCTTGAAAGTACTCTCAGCAGGACAACTGCTTCTGTGCCAGTCCGAGCCATCATCCCCAGGTTTTGATCACGGTGCCCTTGCGTGCCCTGCTCGACCAGTTTGCTCCCGATTTCCCCAGCTTCTGCAAAGTGGGCACTGGCCACAACAAGAAGATCGACTTGGATGCCAAGGGGTTCCTGGCTGTGACAGATTCGGTCCACTTGCTGAAGAAGTTGAAGTTTGATTCCGTCTTTGTGGACGAGGGGCATCATCCGTTGCCACCCAAAATGCCCCGGTCGACCGAGTTGTACCGCTTGTCCGCCACTCACAAGGACCAGCCAGATTTCCGATACACCATGGGACAGGCGATTGACGATGGGGTCTTGTGCGATTACGACATCACGGTTCCTGCCCTGACAGCTCACCATGCATACGTGTGCTTGGCAGATCTGCTTCTGAAACAAGTGGGGAGGTTCAGGCGGGTGCTTGCCTATTGCAATTCTGTTGCTGAAGCGAAACGCTTCCGGATGGTGTTGAGGAAGCTGGGGCTGGCGGCATGGCATATCAATGGCAAGACACCTTCGAAAAAACGAGAAAGTGTGATTGCAGAGTTCGCTGGGCCATTGCAAAAACCGGTTCACGTGCTTGTGACTGTGGAAGTTTTGGGAGAAGGGATCAACATTCCCAACGCGGACACCTGCATGTTTGTGGAGCCCCGAAGTAGCTACAGGAGCATCATTCAAGCCATCGGGCGGGTGTTGCGCCACCACCCGGCCAAAACTTTGGCACATATCGTCCTGCCAGCTGTAGCAATCCCCAACTCAAGATCAGCGTCCGTGTCACTATCAAGTTTCGGAACTAAACCGATCGAAGGTGCGGAGCAACCAAATGCCAGAGAGGCCAACAGCCTTCACATCCACAAACCTCAATTGCAAAGCCGAACTCCTCCGGAAAGTGACTGTGAGCTGCCGCCTGCAACTGTGCAGGTTGAACAACGCTGGCAGGCAAGAACCCCACAAACATCTGGTGGTAAGGAGGAGATGGCTTCCACAACTAAGTCACCTGCTGCAATCATTATCGCTGGCACGCCTGCTGCAGTGAAAAGGAAGGCGTCCGGAGTTCATCCAGCAACTCCCACACATGATCAGCGAAGAGATGAAGTACGCAGCGAACCAGACTGGGAATTTGAAGCAAAGGGGCTCGAGCGAAAGCCTCGTCACTGCGGCAACGAACCTGAGCGGCAAGTCGGTCCAACAGCTCTAGTTGATCGTCAGCAAGACAGCGTGCAGCAAGGTTATTTGCACAAGACTGGTGGATCTATGCGACGCTTGCATGGGCACAAGTCGATCCAGACACTTGAAAAACAACTTCAACATGAATACTTGGAACGATTCCAAGCCAGTACCTCTGATCCAATTAAACCTGAGAGGCCTGTCATAGTCAAATGTTTGTCGAGGTTTGATCAAGAACGAACACTTGTGAGGAAAGGGGGTGCGATTCTTTCGAGGTCCCACCAACGATTCAAAGTGAAAGCATCTGGCGGATCTGCCATGTGCGATCAGCATTTCGGTAGCCAATTGGAACGTTTTCTGGCCACGCTGATGATCGCAGATCACCGCCTGGTTGGTGCAGCTGCAGGGCACAGAATTCAGGTAGTAGACTGCACTTTGGCCGATGCCGCTGCAAGCATCACGGAAGGGTGGGCGACAGAGATCTACAGTTGGCTCTCTGCAGTTCTATCTCGTGAGGACCACTGGGAGACTCGCTTGAAGGAAGTGGAGATGTTTGCCAACAGAAATGGGAGGCTCCCAGTTCGCGAGCGCGATTCTGCCTATGAACGCACATTGGGGAGATGGCTCAACAGCCAGAACACCGCCTTTAGAGAGCAAAGACTGCTTTCGTACAGATTTCAAAAATTGCTATCGGCATCCTCAATTCTTATCCGTCGCCGTGTTGGAGGCTGGCAAACTGGCGACTCTGATGGGCGTTTTCGGAGCAACTGCGAAGCGCTCAGAGCATACGTGCAGCTACACAAAAGATTGCCAAAAAGGACGCGTCATCAGATCACATCCTCGTCCTGGAAGCTGGCACAATGGTTGGAAAGTGTAAGGAATGGGTCGATTATACTAAGTACAAGCAAGCAAGAGATGCTACAAGAAACACATCCATTGGTCAAAGCCGCGCTCCAGAAGTGGAAGGACGCTCCCAGAATCGATCGGTCTCGATGGGAGCAGAAGCTCAACGAGTTGTCCGTGTTTGTGACGGCAGTGGGGCGCCTCCCAAAAAGTCGCGGAGGAGAGGACTTTGACAGAAGCTGCTACCAGTGGCTTCGTGTTCAGTGTTGGAGGGTTCTATCAGGATACCTGCCGGATGAGATGACCCAGCGGCTTCGGAATGCCCATCCTTTGATTGCAGCACATATTGAGACATTTGTCCAAGAGAGACATGGCAAATGAAAAGATGCTTAGAGCCACGTGCGAGCAGTGTGTGCAGCAGGGATTAGACAAGGGTCAGGGCTGAGAAGTTGGTGACACAGGCATGCTCCTTTTCCATGGCAATTCTGTCCTTTTACATTCGGCGCGCAATTTTGGGATGCCGCAGGATGCCGGTACATCCATGATAATGCTGGAGTTTAGGGCAAGCAGCCAGTTCTGTCATGTTCTGCCAATCCAAAGACTATCCAGCAACATCATTCCAGAGAGGCCCCGGTGACACTTTTGCGGCTTCTGCGCCCAAAATCTTTGATGTTTGACACCAACTTCTCATCCCTACAAATTCATCCTCTTTCTTCGTGGCGTTCCAGCTAGGGGCACATCTAAAACCCACCTGACATGACAGTCGGTGTCCGTTCTTTCACCTTCCGAGGCTGCCGGTTGGAGGTGGAGACACGAGTCGGATGCCGGAGCCTGAGCAACGCGGAGAGGTGGAGATGGCTGGGTGAATTTGGCAAGTCGGACAGGCAAACTGTGGTGGACCACCGACTTCACCAACAAATGCTGCAGTGATTAGAATGTTGAACTCGCAAGCGTCACATGAAATTGCACCATGTCATTAGAAGTTGGTGCTATTTCCATCATGTCACATGAAAGTCCTCCTCCCTCAACATTGCTTTCTTTCAATTTTCCTTCTCAAGGGGCTTGGCTCAAAGCTCGGCCTCCTCGATACTTGTAGGAATTAGATTGAGCCCGCATGACTGATAGAGGATGAGAAGACGGGGAAGATGCCCAGTGCTTCTGACATTGGCAGGCCTGCTTCATGTCTTTTCTCGGCTGAGCCAAGCATTTTCATTCATCAATCCGCCAAGATTTTCTGGAAGGACAGGGGGGTCATCGATGAGGAGGGTGGATGTGGGACGCTGAAGCGCAATAGCTTGGGTTGAGTTTGTGAGGATATGCCACGATCAATGCATTGCCCATCTGCCTTGATGACTCATCAGCCTCAGATCTCGTCAGGATGCAGCTGAGACAGCTGGGAGCTTGGACCATGGGCGTGAGAGCCACGCCAAAGCATGTGGCCGGAACTTCAGCTGCACTTGGGAAGAAACATGATGAACTCGCGCCGTTGACGGTCTCAGTAGTGAAGGGGCACCTGACCACTTTCAACAGTTTGGTGTTTTGACAAAGTGTGTGCAGATTCCAGCCGTGTACTGCCAACTTGGCACATTCTTATCATTTACCTCTGATCCCATTTGACTTTCCTCGCTTTCTGAACGACGACTCCTCTGTGAGCCCAGGCCTTGACGACCGAGACAAGGCCTTCATGCAGCGCTTGCAGAACTTGGCACACGAAGCGTTGAGCTGGCCACACCTGGGGGAGAGGCAACGGCTGCTGTGGGCTGCCGCGCTGGAGCTGAATGCAGTGCCCATGCAGGAGCTCTTAGATCAATGGGGCTGATATGATTCGACATAACGTGACAGAATCAGTGGCGTGTGGTTTGATGACAGGAGTTGCCTCCCTGGTTCTGGGAACGCCAAAACATCACACAGCGATATCCAGGCATGGCAAGACCTTGGCAAAGATAGGGCCGGGAATATATGGTGGCTCTTTCGGGTGAGATGTAGCAGCTCAGAGCTCTTGGCTATTTTTCTTCTCTCTCACAGTTTCCTCAACCGTTCTACTGAAGCTTTGGACTTTTCTCCGTTGACTCCTTCTCTTCTTGGAGACGTTCTTTTCTTGACTGAATCGTTGCATTTCCATCATGATTCTTCATTTTCATTTGCCCGGTATAGGCCTAAACTTGCTGAGCTTGGACGGTTCGCATGCCGTTGGCTGCTGGAACACGTCGGTCTCCTTCAAGGAGGTGAGGCGCTTCCTCCGCATGGCACGGTGGGTCTACAAGGCCAGGGTGACCGGTGGCCAGTGAAGGGATCTGATGCCAAGAAAGTTTCGCCTGCAGTTCTATCGGGCTTTCTGTGTGGCTTCCGTCACTATCCACTAATGGGTTTGGGATTAAATGTGCAGTTTCATTTGAAGTAATTATCTTCATGTTCCTGTTTGCCATGACACTGACGCTCAATCCAAACGTGGTGATGTATCTGTCTTTCCAGCCCGTGCAGGCCCCAAAATGCACCGTGGTGACCAGCAGCCGCCGGTTATCCGAGAAGGTCACAGCGTGGCTGCGGAACTCCAATGCCGAGCATTGTCTCATCACAAACCGTACGATGAAGAGGCTGGGAGTGGGAAGGACATTCTGGGAAATTGCGGGCAATTGAATTTCAGACGAACTTTGTCCCGAGAAGACCTCGTGTCCACCACTTGGAGCATGAACCGTGTGGTGGATGTACAGTATACAGTATCAGTTTTGCCACTTGCAGCACATTAGCAAACGGACTTTCGACAGCGCCCTTTTTGCCCTCGATGCCTTTTGTGCCAAGAGATCTTGTTAGGCTGAGTGCTGGACTTCCTTCTCCAGCTGATGGAACTGGTGGCGTCCCGCCCTTGAGACAATGTCAGCGCAACTGCCTGGACGCATGCGCCAAGGGTGCTCGAGTCCTGGAGATGGCGTGTGGCACTGGGAAGACCCGGGTGATCCAGGAGTTGGTGTCCAACGTATCCGGAAGAGTGCTTTGGACATTTTCGGACATTTTTGATGCAGGTTTTGAATCAGCAGTCATTTTTGAAATCCAATCTCGATCCAACAGTTTGCTCCCCCAAACTCATACGCCTCGCCGACCAACTCATGCAGAATAATCGAAGAAAGTTTAGAAGTCAAACTTCCGACAATATGGACAGATGAAAAGCAGAGTAGGAAAGAGGCAGAGAGAAGAGAAAGATTAGAAGAGATAAGAGTAGAAGAGAAAGAGTAAGATGCGCGAAAAGGTAGGAAAGTCGCGATTCACTGTGTTTTTCCAATGATTTGTGAAAAGGTAGGAAAGTCGCCGTTGTGGCGCGAAGCACATTTCGAAGTGAAAATGTACAAAGCACCTCAGCCTCGGACCACTTTTGGAAGTTGAGCTGTCCAAAAAGTGCACGCCGTTGTGGCGCGAAGCACATTTCCAAGTCAAAATGTACAAAACACCTCAGCGTCGGACCACTTTTGGAAGTTGCGATGTCGAAAAAGTGCACGCCGGTGTGGCGCGAAGCACATTTCGAAGTCAAAATGTTAAAAACACCTCAGCCTCGGACCAGTTGTGGAGGTTCAGATGTCCCTTCGCTTCACTACACTACACTACATTACACTACACTACACTCCAGTACACTCCACTACACTGAATGACACTACACCACACTACATTACACTACGCTACGCTCCACTACACTACACTACACTACGCTACGCTACGCTACACTACACTACATCACATCACACTACACTACAGTACGCTCCACTACACTTCATTACACTATACTACCTATCTTCCACTACACTTCACTACCTTACACTACACTACACTCCATCACACTACAACTACAACTACAACTACGCAACTACACTCCACTACACTAAATTACACTACACTACACTACATTACACTACACTACACTAAGTTCCGGCACACTCCACTACACCACACTACATTACACTACACTAGATTACACTGAATGACACTGCACCACAGATAGACAGGTAGACAGATAGATAGACAGATAGACAGGTAGACAGCTAGACAGATAGACAGGTGAAAGGGAGAGATAGAGAGATAGATAGATAGATAGATAGATAGATGGATGGCTAGACAGATAGACAGATAGATAGATCGATAGATACATAGATACATAGATCGATACATAGAGAGATAGATAGATAGGTAGTTAGATGAAAGAGAGAGAGAGAGGCCAGCTGGGTAGATGGGATAGATAGATAGATAGATCGATAGATCGATGGATGGATGGATGGATAGATAGATAGATAGATAGATGGATGGCTAGACAGATAGACAGATAGATAGATAGATCGATAGATACATAGATACATAGATCGATACATAGAGAGATAGATAGATACATAGAGAGATAGATAGATAGATAGACAGACAGACAGATAGATACATAGATAGATGGACAGACAGACAGATAGATAAATAGTCAGAGAGACAGCTAGAGAAATAGATGGAGTCAGTGGCTTCGCTCTGCCATCCGTGATTCACAACAACCAACGTCTCCTATAGGTTTCCTATTTTTGAAACTTCCGCCACCGCCTTGTGCGGTACTACTGGCATTGAATAATCGCATACAAGTTATATAGGTGCGAAAGGACAAACATCTTTTGGCAGCGGGAAGCAACACATGTATTTGCAGCCAGATTCAATACATCAATTTCGCATTATTTTGCCAAGAGTGTATGCTAGATACATAAATAAGTACTCCCACTTGTTTTCCCCACCATTCCCGTTCTTTTCCCAATCTCATACACCTTTTGTTAGCCTCTCTCTCAGGTCTTGATCACGGTGCCGCTGCTTGCTCTTCTGGATCAGTTCGCTCCTGACTTCCCCAGCTTCTGCAAAGTGGGCACAGGCCACAACAAGAAGATCGACTTCGATGCCACAGGTTTCATTGCTGTCACGGATTCGGTCCACTTGCTGAAGAAAATCAAGTTTCACTCCATTTTTGTGGACGAGGGGCATCATCCGTTGCCACCAAAAAAACCGCAGTCAGCGGAGCTGTATCGATTTTCCGCGACCTACAAGGAAGAGCCGGATTTCCGATACACCATGGGACAGGCGATCGAAGATGGAGTCTTGTGCGATTACGATATCACGGTGCCTGCCTTGACTGCTCATCATGCATACGTTTGTTTGGCAGATTTGCTTCTGAAACAGGCTGGACGTTTCAGGCGTGTGCTGGCCTACTGCAATTCTGTTGCTGAAGCAAAACGCTTCCGGATGGTATTGAGGGAGCTGGGACTGGCAGCATGGCACATCAATGCCAGGACACCTTTAAAGAAGCGAGTAACCGTGATTGAAGAGTTTGCCGGGCCCCTGCAAAAACCGGTTCATGTGCTTGTGACTGTTGAAGTTTTGGGAGAAGGGATCAACATTCCCAATGCCGACACCTGCATGTTCGTTGAGCCACGGAATAGTTACAGGAGCATCATTCAAGCCATCGGGCGGGTGTTGCGCCACCACCCTGCCAAGACTTTGGCGCACATCGTCCTGCCAGCAGTGGCGATCCCAAACTCCAGATCAGCTTCCATATCGCAGTCTCATTGCAGGAATACAGAGAGCAAGGGTGAGGAGCAACGGAATGCTAGGGAGGCCGGCGGCCTGCAAATTCATAAACCTCAAATGCGCAGCCGAACTCCTCACGAAAGTGACAGTGAGCTACCAACTGTCCAGGTTGAACAACGACAGCCGAAAAACCTACGCACATCTGGTACTGCTGGAAATGGTGAAGATGAGGCAGCTTCCAGATCTGCATCAACTGCTGCAATCAGCGTGGCTGCCCCTCCTGCAGTCACCAGGAGGCAGGCGGACGCATTTCCAGCCATTCAGTCAAATGGCCTGCAGATCGACCACGGGCGCCGCAACCGGAACAAGAATTTTGACGCAAGCCTGGTGAAGCGAAAGCCAGGCAGCGAGAACTGTGATAAACATGAAGCTCAAGTCTGTCCAGCAGCTACGACAGACGGTCAACAAGAACAGTTGCAAACGATTTCGGGATCTATTGAAAGGGGGCATAGGCACCACCCAACGCAGACACCTCAAGGAGAAGTTCAAGATCAATACTTGGAAAGATCCAAGCTGGCGAGATGTGACCCAACTACACTTGGCAGGCAAGGAGTCTTTGCAGGTTTCGGAAGTCCCATTGATGATCAAGTGCCCGCCATGCAGAAGAGCCGGGCCACGATTCCCATTCGACGCCAAGGATTCAACTTGAAAGTATCTGGCGGATCTCCTATGTTCGACCAGCAGTTCAGTAGCCAACTGGAACGCTTTCTGGCCATGTTGATGGTGGCAGATCATCGTCTGGTTGGGTCAATTGCAGGGCACAGAATCCAGGTAGCAGACTGCACTTTGGCCGATGCTGGTGCGGGCATGATTCAAGGATGGACGGTGGAGATTTATAGCCGGCTCTCCGTGATTCTATCTTCAGAGGATGACTGGGAGACTCGACTGAAGAGTTTGGAAGCGTTTGTTGATGAGCATGGCAAGCTCCCATGTCGCCGCCAGCGCGAGTCTCATTCTGAAAGAGAACTGGGAGCATGGCTCAACAACCAGTGTGCTGCTTTCAGTAGGCAAAGGCTGCCGTTGCACAGGTTTCAGAAGCTGTTGGCATCCTTACCTCTGATTCGCCGGCGTGCTAAAGGATGGCAGACGGGTGACCCCGATGGGCGTTTCAGGCAAAGATGCTCTGAGCTCGGGGAGTATGTGCAGCTGCACCACAGGCTGCCAGGCCCCGGGAAACTGGCGACCTGGTGGGCACATGTGCGCGGAGGAAAAACCAGACTAGGTCCCGACAAGATGAAGATGCTGCAAGAGGTGGATCCCATGGTCAAAGCTGAGCTCCAGAAATGGCAGAATGCGCCGCGACTCCTTCGGCCTCACTGGGAGCAGAAGCTTGGTCAGCTATCTGGGTTTGTGTTGGCAACAGGCCGCATCCCAAAAGGCAGTGGAGTGAAAGCTGAAAAAAGTTGCTACCAATGGCTTGGGATTCAGCGCCGGAAGCTCCTAGCAGGATATTTGCCGGATGACATGGCGCAGCAGCTTCGGAACGCTCATCCCCTGATTGCTGCATATATTGATGCGTTTATATAATAATTAGATTGGGAGCTCTGTGTGAATGAAGCTGTGCTGTAGAATCAACGCGCTCCGTTGTGCAGCTCGTGGAGCAAGGGCTACGAAATAGAAAGGGGTTTGGGATGAAAGTGAGTGAGCTTGACCAATGAAGGCTTGCAGCGCTAGTTCTGTTCCCTTCTTGTATCCAGCATGCAGTTCAGAAAGCATTAGGTGAAACTCCCCTGATCAGACAAAGAACGAGTTAAGCGGTTAAGCGCTGCCAGCTTGTTCTGTCATGTGCCAACAGTATTAATAAGACCATCCAACAACATCATTCCCGAGAGGCTCCAGCGCAGATGCTGCGCCTGGTGACAGTTTTTTTTTTGGATGTTTGAGGCCAGCCTCCAATTCTTTCCAAAGTTCTCCATCCTTTTGCCCTTCAAAGTCCCAGTTTGAGCATGTGGTTGGGAGCAGACATTCAGCCCGATTGTCAGGGCTTTCGGTGTTTGTTGTTTCACCCTCCCAGGCCACCAGTTGGAGGTGGAGAGACCAATCGGCTGCCAGAGCCTCAGCTGGGAGCCTGCAGAGGTGGGGATAGTTGGGTTGGGCCAACACAATAACGAGTGATTCTCAGCAAAAATTCTAAGTTCTCAGAAAGTACGAATCCAGTCATGAGGGCCAGCCTGTTCTGCCATGTTCCAACAATTTTGTTAAGACTACCCAACAACATCATTCCATTGAGGCCCCAGCGCAGGTCCTGCTCTCCAATTTTTTCCAAAGTCATGCTTTTGCCCTCCAAAGTCCCAGAGCATGTCATTGGGAGCAGATATTAAACATTATGTTAGCATTGCCGATTTTTTTTCGCTGCCCAGGCTGCCAGTGGGAGGTGGAGAGATTGGCCGGATGCTAGAGCCTCAGCTGTGAAGTTGCAGAGGTGGAGATGGCTACGTGGACCTTGCACAAGCTTTCCATGTTGAACGTTGCTAGTGATGAAACTTTTTAGCTCTCAGAGAGTCAGATTCCAGTGGTATCATGAGGGCGGTGGTGGCAGATAGGGCCAGTGAATTAAGACATAGAAGAATCTTCAGTGTGGTCAATATGGCTGAGAGAGGTCATGCAGCTTCAGTTCAATAGACATCCACTTTGTCACATGGACCATCACGGACATCCTCTTTTTCAATATCAATATTGCTCTTTTCTCCACCGAGTCTTGCTCAAAGCTCGAGATGGCTCATCATCTGCTATGCCTTTTCGACAGGAATTGGTTTGAGCCTGCATGCTTTGCGTAGACATGCGTAGACAATGAGAAAGGGGGGAAGACGCTCAGCGCATCTGGCGTTGGCAGGGCTGCTTCTTGTCCCTGCGCTGCTGAGTCAAGCGTCGTCATTCATCAATCCGCCAAGATCGGCCAGAAGGACAGGTGGATTGGGATGATGAGGGCGGATTGGGAATGTGCCAGCAGCTAGCATCACATTTTGGTGCTGCAGTGATCATTTGATGCACCCTTCACGCTCCGCTGATGACTCACTGATGGATCTGACTGAAGATGTTTCCAGGACGCAGGTCAGAGCTTGGACAATGGGCATTAGAGCCGCGTCGAAGCATGCAGCTGGAACTCCAGCTGCACTTGGGGAGACGTACGACAAACAAGCACTGTTGATAGTTCCAGTAGTGAAGATCTGACCACCAGGAACAGCGTCTGGCCTTGCCACAGCGTTGCCTTTTGTGATTGAATTGGTTGACGGGTGCATGCTGTTACAACATTCCAGCGACAGTAGTCGATCCTGATTTGTTGGATGGACTTCATTCATGTTTTCACATGATTGACCTTCATGAAGCCTTCATCACCCTTATCGCCCCATTTGATTTCCATCATTTCTGCGGACCTTTTCTACCCGATTTCCTCTTCTCAGTGAGATCAGGACTTGACGAGCGCGACGCGGCCTTCATGGAGCGCCTGCGGAACTTGGCGCACGAGGCGCTGACGTGGTCCCATCTGGGTGAGCGGCAGCGGCTGGTGTGGGCGGCTGCGCTGGAGTTGGACGCCGTGCCCTTTCAGGAGCTGTTGGGCGATTCCAATGATGGTAGGCCTGGTGGATGGTTGGAGCGATGGCTTAAGTAGATCCCCTTTGCGAGTAGTGGTGTCGTCTATTCTTTCAGATTTGCAGTTCATAGGTGTAGCTACAGCCGGGATGGCAGGAGCTGCCTCCGTGGTTCTGGGAGCGCCAGAACAGCACACGTCGACATTCAGGCTAGGCAAGAGTGGCGCGAGTACCTGTTCAAATAGACAATAGAAGATGAACTGCCACAACTGCATTTTCTATTCGCGTCAGCCACGCTCTCACATGCAGAACGCTCTATCAATTGAAGACAATTGTAGGCTGACGTTTGCCCTTTGTCGGAAGCTTTTTGTTTGTTTGGACGCTGTCCACGTTTCGCACCGTGCCAACAGGCCTGGACTTGCTGAGTTTGGACGGTTCGCATGCCGTTGGCTGCTGGAACGCATCGGTTTCCTTCAAGGAGGTGAGGCGCTTCCTGCGCATGGCACGCTGGGTCTACAAGGCCAGAGAGATTGGGGTGAGCACTGAAGGGGCGTGATGCTAAGGGAAGGGAAGAAATCACCAAGGACACATCTGAAATTCATTTTGATTCTGTCAGTGAAGCTTTGACTTGAAACTTCTCACTCTGTTCATGCTGTGAAGAGCCACCACCAAGCCCGTTTTGATGTTCGTGTGCAGCCAGCTTTCTGCAGGCTCCAAGATGCACAGTGGTGACCAGCAGTCGCCGGTTGCCCAAGAAGGTGAAAGCCTGGCTGCAGAACTCCGACGCTGAGCATTGGGTCATCACAAACCGTACCATGACGAGGCTGAGATCGGGAAGGGAAGAGCTGCAGACTCGAATGCGGATTAGTTTGAACAATTTGGTGAGTGCAGATGGTTTCTCCTGGATGGAAAACTGGATGACACGCAGGTCTAGGTTGAGCAGTAGCCTTTCCATCTATCCACGCATTCCCCAAAGCACCGGTGCCAGGTTGAGTGCTGCAGCTCCTTCTGCGGATGCTGAAAATGATGACATGCAGCCGCCCTTGAGGCAATGTCAGCGCGATTGCTTGGAGGCATGCGCCAAGGGTGCTCGAATCGTCGAGATGGCTTGTGGCACTGGGAAGACGAGGGTGATCCAGGAGTTGGTGTCGAATATATCCGGAAGGGTGCCCTTGGCCATTGATTCAATTTAGTTTCGGTTAATACCAATGCCTTGCGTTTTTTTCCCTATATTTTATCTGTTTTGACATGGTTGATATGGTTGTTCTTTGCTCTTCCTGGTCATGTTTCGTAATTGCGAGTCGATGTCATTTTCTTTGCTGACGAACCGTCCTGAAACTAGCGAACGAGTCTCAAGGGGAACCTTCAGTGTGACATTTTTGTGCCATTCTCAGGTTTTGATCACCGTTCCCTTGCGTGCCCTGCTAGATCAGTTCGCTCCCGACTTCCCCGGCTTCTGCAAAGTGGGCACGCGCCACAACAAGAAGATCGACTTTGATGCCAGAGGTTTCATAGCTGTGGCGGATTCCGTCCACTTTCTTCAGAAAATCAAGTTTCACTCCATCTTTGTGGATGAGGGGCATCATCCGTTGCCACCCAAAATGCCCGGGTCGATGAAGTTGTATCGGTTGTCGGCCACTCACAAGGATGAGCCGGATTTCCGGTACACCATGGGACAGGCGATTGAAGATGGGATCCTGTGTGATTACGACATCACTGTGCCTGCCTTGACTGCGCACCATGCATACGTGTGTTTGGGAGATTTGCTCTTGAAACAAGTTGGGAGGTTCAGGCGTGTGCTGGCCTACTGCAATTCTGTTGCTGAAGCGAAACGCTTTCGGATGGTGTTGAGGAAGCTTGGGCTGGCAGCATGGCATATCAATGGAAGGACACCTTTAAAGAAACGAGAAGCTATCATTGAAGAGTTTGCCGGGCCCCTGCAGAAACAGGTTCATGTGCTGGTCACTGTTGAAGTTTTGGGAGAAGGGATCAACATTCCCAATGCGGACACCTGCATGTTCGTGGAGCCCCGAAATAGCTACAGGAGCATCATTCAAGCCATCGGGCGGGTGTTGCGCCACCACCCGGCCAAAACTTTGGCACATATCGTCCTGCCAGCTGTGGCGATCCCGAGCTCAAGATCAGTTTCCATACCACAGACAGGTTCCAGAAATAAAGAGATCAAAGGTGAGGAGCAACTGAATGCAAGGGAGGCTGACAGCCTTCAAATTCCCAATCCTCAAATGCACAGCCGGACTCCTCAGGAAAGTGGCAATGAGCTGCCACCTGCAACTATACTGGTTGAACAAGCATTTGGTATTGGTAAGGAGGAGATGGCTTCCAGACCAAAGTCAACAGCTGCCATGAGCATCGCTGGCACGCCTGCTGCAGTGAAAAGGAGGAAGGCGGCCGGAGTTCATCCAGCCGCTCCCGCAAATGGTCAGCGAAGAGATGAAGTACGCGGTGAACCAGACTGGGAATTTGAAGCAAAGGGGCTCGAGCGAAAGCCTCGTCACTGCGGCAAGCATGGCGAACCTGAGTGGCAAGATCGTCCAACAGCTCTAGTTGATCGTCAGCAAGACAGCGTGCAGCAAGAAGAGTTGCACAAGACTGGTGGATCTATGGGGCGCTCCAATCGGCACCAGTCGATCCCGATCCAGACACTTCAAGAAGATCTTCAATACCAATATTTGGAACAACTCAAAGCCGGCACCTCTGATCCAATTAGACCTGAGAGGCCTGCCATAGTCAAACGTTTGTCGAGCGGTTTTGATCAAAAGCCAACAATTGAGATCAAAAGGGCCGCGGTTCTATCAAGGACACAGCAAAGATTCAAACTGGGTGCGTCCAGTGGATCTCCCTTGTTCGATCAACAGTTTGGCAGCCAGCTGGAACGTTTTCTGGCCAAGCTGATGATCGCAGATCATCGCCTGGTTGGTGCAGCTGCAGGGCACAGAATTCAGATAGCAGACTGCACTTTGGCCGATGCCGCTGCAAGCATGACGGAAGGGTGGGCGACGGAGATCTACAGTTGGCTCTCTGCTGTTCTATCTCGTGAGGACCGCTGGGAGATTCGCTTCAGAGAGTTGGAGATGTTTGCCAACAGAAATGGGAGGCTCGCAGTTTACAAGTGCGATTCTCACTACGAAAGCACATTGGGGAGATGGCTCCACAGCCAGGGCACCGCTTTTAGACGGCAAAGATTGCCGTTGCACAGGCTTCAGCAACTGCTATCGGCATCCTCAATTCTTGTCCGTCGCCGTGTTGGAGGCTGGCAAACTGGCAACCCTGATGGGCGTTTTCGGAGCAACTGCGAAGCGCTCAGAGCATACGTGCAGCTACACAAAAGATTGCCAAAAAGATTAAAAAAGACGCGTCATCAGATCACATCCTCGTCCGGGAAGCTGGCGCAATGGTTGGAAAATGTAAGGGCAGGGGTGATTGGATTAAGTCCAAGCAAGCAAGAGATGCTACAAGAAACCCATCCATCGGTCAAGGCCGCACTTCAGAAGCGGAAGGACGCTCCCACCAGAATCCATCGGTCTCGATGGGAGCAGAAGCTCAATGTGTTGTCCATGTTTGTGACGGCAGTGGGGCGCCTCCCAAAGGGCCGTGGAGGAGGGGCCGTTGAAAGGCGCTGCTACCAGTGGCTTCGTCTTCAGTGTAAGAGGGTTCTATCAGGATACTTGCCGGATGAGATGACTCAGAGGCTTCAGAACGCCCATCCTGTGATTGCAGCACATATTGACGCATTTGTCCAGACAGATCAGAGAGCATCTTAGAGCCACGTGCGAGCAGTGTGTGCAGCAGGGATTAGACAACGGTCAGGGCTGCAAAGTTGGTGACACAGGCATGCTCCTTTTCCTATGGCAATTCTGTCCTTTTACATTCTGCGCGCAATTTTGGGAGGGCAAGCAGCCAGTTCTGTCATGTTCTGCCAATCCCAAGACTATCCAGCAACATCCTTCCAGAGAGGCCCCGGTGACACTTTTGCGGCTTCTGCGTCCAAAATCCTTGATGTTCGACACCAACTTCTCATCCCGACAAATTCATCCTCTTTCTTCGCGCTTCCAGCTAGGGGCACATCTAAACCCACCTGACATGACAGTCGGTGTCCGTTCTTTCACCCTCCAAGGCCGCAAGTTGGAGGTGGAGACACGAGTCGGATGCCGGAGCCTGAGCTGGAAACGTGCAGAGGTGGAGATGGCTGGATGGATTTGGCAAGTCGGACAGGCAAACCCTGGTGGACCACCGACTTAACACATTCTGCAGTGATCAGAAGTTGAACTCGCAAGCGTCACATGAAATTGCGCCATGTCATTAGAAGTTGGTGCTATTTCCATCATGTCACATGAAAGTCCTCCTCTCTCAACATTGCTTTCTTTCAATTTTCCTTCTCAAGGGGCTTGGCTCAAAGCTCGCCTGCACCTCGATACTTGTAGGAATTAGATTCAGCCCGCATGACTGATGGAAGATGAGAAGAAGGGGAAGATGCCCAGTGCATCTTCTGACATTGGCAGGCCTGCTTCATGTCTTTTCTCGGCTGAGTCAAGCGTTTTCATTCATCAATCCGCCAAGATTTGCTGGAAGGACAGGAAGGCCATAGATGAGGAGGGTGGATGTGGGACGCTGAAGCGCACTATATAGAAGACACTTAGAACATCAGACCACCTTTTCCCTTGTCAAAATGCATGTTTTATGTGTTGATATGATTTGATATGTGTTGATGTTCTAAGTGAGGTGTTTTTGGATGTTCTAAGTGATACACTTAGAACATCCCTTTCTTGATTTTTGCATATTCTTGCGATGTTCTAAGTGTGTGTGCCGGCGCATTTGGAAACCGTTTGATGTTCTAAGTGTGTGTCGACATATATAGTTGGGTTGAGTTTGTGAGGATATGCCACGATCAATGCATTGCCCATCTGCCTTGATGACTCATCAGCCTTAGATCTCGTCAGGATGCAGCTGAGAGCTTGGACCATGGGCGTGAGAGCCACGCCAAAGCATGTGGCCGGAACTTCAGCCGCACTTGGGAAGAAACGTGATGAACTCGCGCTGTTGATAGCCTCAGTAGTGAAGGGGAACCTGACCATTTTCAACAGTTTGGTGTTTTGACAAAGTGTGCACAGATTCCAGCCGTGTACTGCCAACTTGGCACATGTATCTCGCCATACTGTTTTAATTTACCTATGATCCCATTTGATTTTCGTCGCTTTCTGAACAAAGACTCCTCTCCATGAGCCCAGGCCTTGACGACCGAGACAAGGCCTTCATGCAGCGCTTGCAGAACTTGGCGCATGAAGCGTTGAGCTGGCCACATCTGGGGGAGAGGCAACGGCTGGTCTGGGCTGCCGCGCTGGAGCTGAATGCCGTGCCCATGCAGGAGCTCTTAGATCAGCTATGGTGTCGTGATGGGGACATGGAAGTAGAAGACAGTCACGCCAAAAAGATGAGATGGCGATGGTATGATTCGACATGATGTGGCAAGAACATGCAAGAACCTGTTTTTCCATTTTCGGGTGTTTTGCCTGAAGGGCTGTTGTGGAGGCGCTTCCAGTGTGATGGCAGGAGCTGCCTCCGTGGTTTTGGGAGCGCCAGAACATCACACGGCGACATCCAGGCACGGACTGCCCAAATCTGGGGCGAATAGGTCCGGGATTGCATGGTGCAGGTGAGATGCAGCAGCTGAGAACTGTTCTTTGTCCAAATTTGTAGTAGCAATGGCAGGCTTGTTTTTCCTCAGATAGATTTTTAAGGTCATTGTCTAACAATCTAGCTAGCCAAACCTCTACCGTTCCACTCTGCTTGCTCCTTCTATGAATCGTTTTGTTTGCATTCGCCAGACAGGCCTGGACTTGCTAAGTCTGGACGGTTCGCATGCTGTTGGTTGCTGGAATGCTTCCGTTTCCTTCAAGGAAGTGAGGCGCTTCCTGCGCATGGCACGATGGGTCCACAAGGCAGGGCGACAGATGTGCATGATCCTGAATGAAACGGAGAAGACTCCCCCAAATTGCCTTGAAACTTGCAGTCATTCTGATCCATTCTGTCAATGCTGCGCTGAAGCAACCCATGGTGTGATGTCAGACTTTGCAGCTCCACCCTGCAAGGCGAAGAAATGTACCGTGGTGACAAGCAGCCGCTGGTTGCCGAAGAAGATCAAAGCCTGGCTCCAGAACTCCGATGCCGAGCATCGGGTCATCACAATGCGTACGCTGGAGAGGTTGGCGGTGTGGAAGGGGATGGAGATGCATTGAGGGGTTTTGAATTTGGGTTCAATAGGGTTGATGGATGATCAGGTGTTGCTTACTATGTTTAGCTTTGGTACGAGGCTCAACTTTTGCACAGATTGCTTGCAGTGTAGGTTGCTAGATTGGTTGGGCACGTGGGTATTGCAGTTTAGGATTTGAAATTTACGCCTTACGCGGTTTCCTTTTAATTAAAGATTGGCAGCCAGACTTTACCTCCAACCATTTTCTGCCTTTGCATCTTGTCAGGCTGAGTGCTGCACTTCCCTTTGCAGCTCCTGATGGAACTGGTGCCGCGCGGCCACCATTGAGGCAGTGTCAGAGTGACTGCCTGGATGCATGCGCCAAGGGTGCTCGAGTCATCGAGATGGCTTGTGGCACTGGGAAGACTCGGGTGATCAAGGAGTTGCTGTCGAATGTGTCAGGAAGGGTGCTTCGGGCATGTTTGGACTCATGTTCTTTTCCTTCTCATTGAATTTATGTTTTCCTGTTGATCTCTGCTTTTTTTTGTGTTGAAAATCCTGGCCTCACAAATTCAAGTCGCCAAGCATGAAGAGAGTGATCAGAGAAGATGAAATCCTAATGCCACAGGAGTTCAGCACAAAGGCAATGCCTTATCAACATTTATCAACTAAACACGTATGTGTGTGACGTTTTGTCCATCATGCAAACAAACGAACAACCTGTGGCAGAAGCACCAAAAAGCAAATTTCTTGCTACCGGATTCACAGATATTCATAGCATCTACTATCCAAGAGTAGAGAAACCAGGTGCCCAATCACCAGTGCAATGATTCCTTTACTTGTCGCGCTTTCCTAGCAACCCGTCAGCCTCCATTACTCTGCTCTCTCTCTCTCTCTCTCTCACAGGTCTTGATCATAGTGCCCTCGCGCGCCTTGCTGGACCAGTTCGCTTCGGACTTCCGTGGCTTCTGCAAAGTGGGTATGGGCCACAACAAGAAGATCGACTTCGATGCCAAAGGTTTCATTGCTGTAACGGATTCGGTCCACTTGCTGAAGAAGTTGAAGTTTGATTCCATTTTTGTGGATGAAGCACACCATCCGTTGCCGTCCAAAATGCCCGGATCGACCGAGTTGTATCGGTTTTCGGCCACTCACAAGGATGAACCGGATTTCCGATACACCATGGGACAGGCGATTGAAGATGGGATCCTGTGTGATTACGACATCGCTGTGCCTGCCCTGACTGCGCACCATGCGTACGTGTGCTTGGCAGATTTGCTTCTGAAACAAGTGGGGAGGTTCAGGCGAGTGCTTGCATATTGCAACTCTGTTGCTGAAGCGAAACGCTTCCGGATGGTGTTGAGGGAGCTGGGACTGGCAGCATGGCATATCAATGGCAAGACACCGTTGAAAAAAAGGCAAACTGCGATTGCAGAGTTTGCGGGCGCCTTGCAAAAACCAGTTCATGTGCTTGTCACTGTTGAAGTCTTGGGAGAAGGGATCAACATTCCCAATGCGGACACCTGCATGTTTGTGGAGCCCCGAAATAGCTACAGGAGCATCATTCAAGCAATCGGGCGTGTGCTGCGTTACCACCCTGCCAAGACTTTGGCGCACATCGTGCTGCCAGCTGTGGCGATCCCGAGCTCAAGATCAGCGTTTGTGTCACCATCGGGTTTCGGAAATAAATCGAATGAAGGTGAGGAACAACTGAACGCAAGGGAGGTTGACAGTCTCAAATGTCAAGGAAGTGAGCTGCCGACTTCGCAGGTTCAACAGCACCTGCAGGCGAGAAACCTGCAAACATTTGGTACTAATGAAGATGAGGTGGTTTCCAAACTACAGACACATGCTGCAATCAGTTTGGCTGCCCTTCCTGCAACCACCAGGAGGCAGGGGGACACATTTCATTCAGCCATTCATTCAAACGGCCAGCAGGGTGAGAAAGTGCGCAGCAACCACGCAAAATTTGACACAAACCGGCTGAAACGAAAGCTAGGCAACAGCAACTATGCCGAACCTGAGGCTCGAGTCAGTCCATCGGCTACGACAGATGGTCAGCAAGACGGTGTGCAGCAAGAGCATCCGCAAACAAAGTGTGGATCTGTGAAAAACGTGCGCAGGCACCAGCTGGCCCAGACACCTCATGAAGAAGTTCAAGATCAAGACTTGGAAAGACACAAGCTGGGTACGCGTGATCCGACCACACCTGGCAGGCCAGGAGTATTTCAAAATTTTGGAAGTGGTATTTATGATCAAGTGAGTCCATCAGCTACAACGGATCGTCAGCAAGAACAGCTGCAAACGATTTGTGGATCTATTGGAAGCGGGCATAGGCACCACCAAACGCAGACACCTCAAGAAGAAGTTCAAATTAAATGCTTGGAAAGATTCAGCGCGGGCACGCGGGATCAAGCTACACCTGGCAGGCCTAGAATTGGACATGTGCGAAGTGAAATGGATGAAGAGCCAACCCTGCAGACCCAGGCCACGGCTCCCACAAATCGACACCAAGGATTCAAATTGAAAGCCTTCACCCGATCTTCTGAGTTCAATCAGCATTTCGGTAGCCAACTGGAGCGCTTCTTGGCCACGCTAATGCGGGCAGATCATCGCATTGTCGGTGCAACCGCAGTGCACAGGATTCAGGTAGCAGACTGCACTTTGTCAGATGCTGATGCAAAGCTGATGGAAGGATGGACGACCGAGATTTACAATCGGCTCTCTGTCATTCTATCTGGGGATGACCATTGGGAGATTCGCTTCAGAGAGTTGGAAGCGTTTGTCGACCAGCATGGCAGGCTACCACTTCGCCAGTGCGATTCTCACTCTGAAAGAGTATTGGGCACATGGCTCCACAACCAGAACGGTGCTTTCAAAAAGCAAAAGCTGCCACTGCACAGGTTTCAGAAGCTGCAGGCATCCTCACCTCATATCCGTCGGCGTGTTGAAGGGTGGCAGATGGGTGGTGCCCATGAGCGTTTCAGGCAGAGATGCAATGAGCTCAGAGAGTACATGCAGCTGCACCACAGGCTGCCAGACTTGCCAAATCATCGGGTTGAATCCTCACCCTGGAAACTGGCAAAATGGTTTGCGAATTTGCGGGCGGGGAACATCAGACTAGGCGCTGGCAGGATGAAGATGCTGCAAGAGGTGAATCCCTTGGTCAAAGCAGAGCTACAGAAGTGGCAGGATGCCCCGCGACTCCTTCGGCCTCAATGGGAGCACAAGTTTGGTCAGCTCTGTCGGTTTGTAGGGGCAACAGGGCGCCTCCCAAAAAGTGTGGGAAGCGGGAAGGATGAAACACGTTGGTACAACTGGCTTCTTGCTCAGTGCCGGAAGCTTCTAGTCGGATGCCTGCCGGATGACATGGCCCAGCGGCTTCGGAATGCTCATCCCCTGATTGCTGCATATATTGATGCATCTGCTTAGAGACTGAAAAGATGGCGCAGAACGTGCGCACCTGCTGCTGTGCAACACACAAAAGAGGGGTTAGTTATATATAGTCAAAGTGAGCTTGACACCACTGGCTGCTGCAGTCATTCTGTTTGTTCTCTTGTTGTAATTATCCAACTTGCAGTTGAAAGCATGGGGTGAATTCCCCTGATCAGATGGAAAAGTTAAGCGGTGCCAGCCTGTTCTGCCACGTTCCACCAATATTGTTAAGAGTACCCAGCAACATCATTCCATTGAGGCGCAGGTGCTGCGCCTAGTGTTTTTTGATGTTCTAGCCCAACCTCCAATTCTTTCCAAAGTCATCCTCTTGCCCTTCAAAGTCCCAGTGTGAGCACGTCATTGGGAGCAGATATTAAACAGATCTGTTGGGAGTGCTGATTTTTTTTCGCCGGCCCAGGCTGCCAGTGGGAGGTGGAGAGATTAGCCGGATGTCAGAGCCTCAGGGAACGTGCAGAGGTGGAGATGGCTGCATGGAGCCTGCACAAACTTTCCATGTTGACCGTTGATAAGGCATATCAGTGAAACTCTTAAGTTCTCAGAGGGTGACATCCCAATGGTATCATGAGGGCGAAGGTGGCAAATGGGGCCAGTGAACTGAAGCCTAAAGAATCTCCAGTAACTTCAGCACAGTCCTGTTCAGGACCTTGTGTTGGTCAATATGGCTGAGAGAGGTCATGCAGCTTCAGTTCAATGAATATCCAGTTTGTAACATGGACATCCTCTTCTTTTTCAATATTGCACTCTTTCTCCAAGAGTCTTGGCTCAAAGCTGGCGGCGGCTCATCATCCACCGCATTTCTTCGACAGGAATTGGGTTGAGCCCGCATGCTTTGCGTAGATAATGAGAAAAGGCAGAAGACGCCCAGCGCATCTGGCGTTGGCAGGGCTGCTTCTTGTCCCTGCGCTGCTGAGTCAAGCGTCGTCATTCATCAATCTGCCAAGATCGGCCAGAAGGACAGGTGGGATGATGAGGGCGGATGGGGATGTGCTAGCAGCTAGCATCATCATTTGATGCGCCATTCGTGCTCCGCTGATGACTCACTGATGAATCTGACTGAACATGTTTCCGCAGGACGCAGCTCAGAGCTTGGACAATGGGCATGAGAGCCGTGTCGAAGCATGCAGCTGGAACTTCAGCTGCAGTTGGGGAGACGTACGACAAACAAGCACCGTTGATAGTTCCAGTAGTGAAGATCTGACCACCGGGAAGAGTGTCGGGCCTTGTCACAGCGTTGCCTTTTGTGATTGAATTGATTTGAATTGGTTGACGGGTGCACGCTGTACAACATTCCAGCCACAGTAGTTGATCCTGATTTGCTGGATGGACTTCATTCATGTTTTCACATGATTGACCTTCATCACCCTTACCGCCCCATTTGTTTTCCATTATTTCTGCTGACGTTTTCTACCCCATTTCCTCTTCTCAGTGAGCCCAGGCCTTGACGAGCGCGACGCGGCCTTCATGCAGCGCCTGCGGAACTTGGCGCACGAGGCGCTGACGTGGCCACATCTAGGAGAGAAGCAGCGGCTGGTGTGGGCTGCCTCGCTGGAGCTGAAAGCCGTGCCCTTTCAGGAGTTGTTGGGCAATTCGCATGATGGTAGATGATGGAGTGATGGCTTAAGGTCCCTTCTGCAAAAAGTGGCGTCTATTCTTTCAGATTTGCAATTCATAGGTCTAGCTACAGCCGGGTGAGATGGCAGGAGCTGCCTCCGTGGTTCTGGGAGCGCCAGAACAGCACACGTCGATTGCGAGGCTGGCAGGCGAAAGTGGAAGATTGATAGCCACGACATCCTACAACTGCTCAGCTGAGATAAGTTGTGGCCAATAGTCGGCTGCCGTTTGCGTAAGTATCGTCTAAGTCTTTCCGTGTTTGCCTGCGCTCCACTTGTCTCACTTTCCCACCAGGCCTGGACTTGCTGAGTTTGGACGGTTCGCATGCCGCTGGCTGCTGGAACGCATCCGTTTCCTTCAAGGAGGTGAGGCGTTTTCTGCGCATGGCACGCTGGGTCTACAAGGCCAGGGAGATTGGGGGTGAGCACTGAAGGGGCGTGATGCTAAGGGAAGAAATCACCAACAAGGACTAGGACACATCTGAAATTCTTTTTAGTGGTGTTAATTGATGCCGTCAATTGAAACTCCTGACCCTGTTCATGCTGTGCAGAGCCACCACTAAGCCCGTTTTGATCTCATTGTGCCACCACCTCCTGCAGGCTCCAAGATGCACAGTGGTGACCAGCAGTCGCCGGTTGCCCAAGAAGGTGAAAGCCCGGCTGCAGAACTCCGACGCTGAGCATCGGGTCATCACAAACTGTACCATGAAGAGGCTGAGATCGGGAAGGGAAGAGGGGACTCGAATGCGGATCAGTTTTGAACAATTTGGTGAGTGCAGATGTTTTCTCCTGGATGAAAAACTGGGTAATACGCAGGTCTAGGTTGAGCGGCAGCCTTTCCATCTATCCACGCATTCCCCACAGCACCGGCGCCAGGTTGAGTGCTGCAGCTCCTTCTGCCGTTGCTGAAAATGGCATGCAGCCACCCTTGAGGCAATGCCAGCGCGACTGCCTGGCTGCGTGCGCCAAAGGAGCACGAATCATCGAGATGGCTTGTGGCACTGGGAAGACGAGGGTGATCCAGGAGTTGGTGTCGAATATATCTGGAAGGGTGCCTGCGGCAGTTGATTCGATTCAGTTTCGGTTAATATACCTTGTCATTGTTGTTTTTGGCATCTATTCAATCTATTTTACTCTGCTTTGTTGATATGGTTGTTCTTTGCCATTCCTGGTCATGTTTCGTACTTGCGAGTCGGATTCGCGGACGATCATTTTCTTTGCTGACAAACCGTCCTGAAACTAGCGAACGAGTCTCAAGAGCAACTCTCAATGTGCCAGTCGGTGCCATTCTCAGGTTTTGGTCGCGGTGCCTCTACGAGCCTTGCTGGACCAGTTCGCTTCGGACTTCCGCGGCTTCTGCAAAGTGGGCATGGGCCACAACAAGAAGATCGACTTCAATGCCAAAGGTTTCATTGCTGTGACGGATTCGGTCCACTTGCTGAAGAAGTTGAAATTTGATTCCACTTTTGTGGATGAGGCGCATCATCCGTTGCCGCCTCAAATGCCGCAGTCAGCAGAGCTGTATCGATTTTCCGCGACCCACAAGGATGAACCGGACTTCCGATACACCATGGGACAGGCGATTGAAGATGGGATCCTGTGTGATTACGACATCACTGTGCCCGCCTTGACTGCTCACCATGCATACGTTTGTTTGGCAGATCTGCTGCTGAAGCAGGCTGGACGATTCAGGCGAGTGCTGGCCTACTGCAATTCTGTTGCTGAAGCGAAACGTTTTCGCATGGTGTTGAGGGAGCTGGGGCTGGCAGCATGGCATATCAATGCCAGGACACCTTTAAAGAAGCGAGCAGCGGTGATTGAAGAGTTTGCCGGGTCCTTGCAAAAACCGGTTCACGTGCTTGTGACGGTTGAAGTTTTGGGAGAAGGGATCAACATTCCCAATGCGGACACCTGCATGTTTGTGGAACCCCGAAATAGCTACAGGAGCATCATTCAAGCCATCGGGCGGGTGTTGCGCCACCACCCGGCCAAGACCCTGGCACACATTGTCCTGCCAGCTGTGGCAATCCCAAGCTCAAGATCTGCGTCCATACCACAGACAGGTTCCAGGAACAAAGAGATCAAAGGTGAGGAGCAACCAAATGCGAGGGAGGCCAAGACTCTTCAAATCCCCAACCCTCAAATGCACAGCCCAAATCTGCAGGAAAACGGCGGTGAGCTGCCACCTGCAACTATACAGGTTGAACCACGCCGGCAGATCCGGCAGGCAAGAGCCCCACAAACATCTGGTATTGGTGAAGATGAGATGGCTTCCACCCCTAAGTCACCTGCTGCCATCAGCATCGCTGCCACGCCTGCTGCAGTGACCAGGAGGAAGGCAACTGGAGTTCATCCAGCCGCTCCCGCAAATGGTCAGCGAAGACATGAAGTATGCAGTGAACCAGACTGGGAATTTGAAGCAAAGGGGCTGGAGCGAAAGCCTCGTCGCTGCGGCAACGAACCTGAGCGGCAAGTCGGCCCAACAGCTCTAGTTGATCGTCAGCAGCACAGTAAGCAGCAAGAAGAGTTGCACAAGACTGGTGGATCTATAGGACGCTTGCATGGGCACCAGTCGATCCAGACACTTGAAAAACAACTTCAAGATCAATACTTGGAACGATCCAAAGCCAGCACTTCTGATCCAACTTTGCCTGACAGGCCTGCCACAGTCAAATGTTTGTTGAGTTTTGATCAAGAACGAACACTTGTGAGGAAAGGGGATGCGGTTCTTTCGAGGTCCCACCAACGATTCAAATTGAAAGCGCCCGGCAGATCTCCCATGTTCAATCAGCAGTTCAGTAGCCAACTGGAACGCTTTCTGGCCACGCTGATGATCGCAGATTATCGCCTGGTTGGTGCAGCCGCAGGGCACAGGATCCAGGTAGCAGACTGCACTTTGGCAGATGCTGGTGCAGGGATGATGGAAGGATGGACGGCGGAGATTCACAGTCGGCTC
This sequence comes from Cladocopium goreaui, assembly GCA_947184155.2. NCBI lineage: Eukaryota > Dinophyceae > Suessiales > Symbiodiniaceae > Cladocopium > Cladocopium goreaui. Next base: position 127,028 of record CAMXCT020000672.1, on the reverse strand, counting down.
TCTGCGATTCTATCTTGGGAGGACCACTGGGAGACTCGCCTGAAGGAAGTGGAGATGTTTGCCAACAAGCATGGCAGGCTCCCACTGCGCAAGTGCGATTCTCACTACGAAAACGCATTGGGGAGATGGCTCGACAACCAGGGCAGCGCCTTTAGACAGCAAAGATTGCCATTGCACAGGCTTCAGCAACTGCTATCGGCATCCTCCATTCTTATCCGTCGCCGCACTGCAGGGTGGCAGACGGGTGACCCTGATGGGCGTTTCAGGACAAGATGCCAGGAGCTCAGAGCATACGTGCAGCTACACAAAAGATTGCCAAAAAGGACGTGTCATCAGATCACATCCTTGTCCGGGAAGCTGGCACAATGGTTGGAAAATGTAAAGGGAGGGGCGATTACATTAAGTCCAAGCAAGCAAGAGATGCTACAAGAAACCCATCCATCGGTCAAAGCCGCGCTCCAGAAGTGGAAGGACGGTCCCAGAATCCATCGGTCTCGATGGGAGCAGAAGTTCAATGAGTTGTCCATGTTTGTGACGGCAGTGGGGCACCTCCCAAAACGTCGCGGAGAAGGGGCCGTTGAAAGAAGCTGCTACCAGTGGCTTCGTGTTCAGTGTAGGAGGGTTCTATCAGGATACCTGCCGGATGAGATGATCCAGCAGCTTTGGAATGCCCATCCTTTGATTGCAGCACGTATTGAGACATTTTTCCAAGAGAGCCATGGCAAATGAAAAGGTGCTTAGAGCCACGTGCGAGCAGTGTGTGCAGCAGGGATTAGACAAGGGTGAGGGCTGAGAAGTTGGTGACACAGGCATGCTCCTTTTCCTATGGCGATTCTGTCCTTTTACCTTCTGCGCGCAATTTTGGGATGCTGGTACATCATGGCTGTATATATCCATGAGAATGCTGGAGTTTAGGGCAAGCAGCCAATCCCAAGACTATCCAGCAACATCCTTCCAGAGAGGCCCCGGTGACACTTTTGCGGCTTCTGCGTCCAAAATCCTTGATGTTCGACACCAACTTCTCAGCCCGACAAATTCATCCTCTTTCTTCGCGCTTCCAGCTAGGGGCACATCTAAACCCACCTGACATGACAGTCGGTGTCCGTTCTTTCACCTTCCGAGGCTGCCAGTTGGAAGTGGAGACACGAGTCGGATGCCGGAGCCTGAGCAACGCGGAGAAGTGGAGATGGCTGCCTGGATGGGGCAGAAGCTTTTTGTGTTGGTAAGTCGGACAGGCAAACCGTGGTGGACCACCGGCTTCACTAACACATGGTGTAGTGATCAGAAGTTGAACTCGCAAGCGTCACATGCACCATGTCATTAGAAGTTGATGCTATTTCCATCATGTCACAGGAAACTCCTCCTCCCCAACATTGCTTTCTTGCAATTTTCCTTCTCAAGGGGCTTGGCTCAAAGCTCACCTGCACCTCGATACTTGTAGGAATTAGATTCAGCCCGCGTGACTGATGGAAGATGAGAAGACGGGGAAGATGCACAGTGCATCTTCTGACATTGGCAGGCCTGCTTCATGTCTTTTCCCGGCTGAGTCATGCGCTTTCATTCATCAATCCGCCAAGATTTGCTGGAAGGACAGGGGGACCATAGATGAGGAGGGTGGATGTGGGACGCTGAAGCGTAATATGGAAGACACTTAGAACATCAGACCACGTTTTCCTTTGTCAAAATGCATGTTTTATGTGTTGATATGTGTTGATGTTCTAAGTGAGGTGTTTTTGGATGTTCTACATTTAGAACATCGCTTTCTTGATTTTTGCGATGTTCTAAGTGCGTGTGCCGGCGCATTTGGACACCGTTTGATGTTCTAAGTGTGTGTCGACATATAAAGTTTGGTTGAACTCGTGCGGATATGCCACGAACAATGCATTGCCATGCATTGCCCATCTGCCTTGATGACTCATCAGCCTCAGATCTTGTCAGGATGCAGCTGAGACAGCTGGGAGCTTGGACGATGGGCGTGGGAGCCACGCCAAAGCATGTGGCCGGAACTTCAGCTGCACTTGGGAAGAAACATGATGCACTCGCGCCGTTGATGGTCTCAGTAGTGAAGAGGAACCTGACCATTTTCAACAGTTTGGTGTTTTGGGGAAAGGAAATGGAGCCCCGGAATTTCCTGCTGAACAATTCAGCATGCTAAGGGGTTGGTGGGTGGATGCTTACCATGGGTGCCATTTTGGCTCAAGTGCCCTGGTAAGCATCCACCCCTGTTTGTTTTGGCATTCATGGGTGGCCTCGCGCATGGCCTGGCCTTTGGAGCTAGCGCCGTTTTCGTCGCTACGTGCTTGCAGGGCATTCTATGGGGTGGAGGACCTGGTCTGGGATGCCTTCATCAGAGCTGCTGGCGATCCGGGGGGCGACTACCGGTTGTTGGCAGCTTTGCCTCCAGCCGCCCTCGCGGCCACGACCGAGGCGGCAACGATGGTTCACTGTAGTCCAGGCCGCACAGGTGGGATTGGTGTACCGTCTTGCGAGGCGGAAGCTACACGTGGAGGCGGGATTGGACCTCAGGCTGTGGGTGGACCCGGACCCTTGGGCAGACGCCCCAACAGCGACACAACCGACCATGGAGCCCGCGGACACGTCGAAGGCAACGGTGGAGCGGAAGATGAAATTTTCAGCAGTGCTGGACCAGGGGGACGAGTCAGAGTTTGTCATCTCCTCGGAGGAGCAGAAGCAGCGCTGGCTCGAGAACTTTGTACGCCAGACTGGTGGACTCCCTCTGGAACAGGAAGAACCTTCCACCGAGCAGATATTTGCTTTGCTGAGGAGGGTGAATTCAGGTGGAGCCCCCTACGCAGACTTCTCGGTGTGGTTGCCCTACGGCAAGAAGGCCCACAGGACACAGAAGTACCGGTCATACATACCGGTGATGGGCGGCTACATCACGAAGGAGATCCCTGGCCCTGGGTCATTCGACCAGTGGAGAGCCAGCTTCAGGGCCTACAGGACGGCAATGCTCATGCTCGACATCCTGACGATGGCGACGTGCGTGGCGTACGAGGCCCATGTGGAGAAGCTGGATCGACTTTACCCAGGGGCCTGGCACCTCATCGTAGCGGCGGACGACCTTGGGAGATCGGAGCACCTGGTAAGACTGAGGGTTTCAGTAAACCTGGACATCGCCAACGGCACGAAGGAACCGATGGGATGGGCAGTAGAAAACCCTTGGGAGTGCCTGTTCAGGATGCTCGTGAAGGACAGCTCGTTCTGGGCAGAGCAGGTTCATGTGCCGGCGAATGCATGGCTGGCGCATGGATCCAAAGGGAAGCCGCTGACACCGGCGGAAGCGGTTGCTGCAGCCTCAATTCAAGGGGGCATCAATGCAATCAAGCCGGACACGGAATCTACGGCGGGGACACCATCTTCGGCACGAAGGACAAGGAATGTCAGAAGGAGAGAAGCCAAACGAAAGCAAGCAGAAGCCGAGGGCCCAACAGAAGCCAAGAAGAACAAGGGCGACAGCAAGGGCAAAGGAAAAGGGAAAGAAAAGCCGCAGGCGTGCTATGCCTGGAACAACAACAATGGGGCCTGTGCTGGCTTACCACCAGGTGCCGCCTGCCAAGGAAGGGTGTCAAGGGCGCACGTCTGCACCAAGTGCGGCTCGGTGGGACACCCGTCATGCCAATGCCCTCAGAAAGACGGTTGATTGCCCAGCTTCAGATGGATTGGTGTTGCAGAACCCCCACAACAAGACGATGGCTGGACATGGGAACCGACGACAACAGTACCTCGTGGTACCCACCCTTCTGGATGTGGGCAGGTTCAAACTCTGACCGTCGGGAAGGAGTAAGGCGAGACAGTCGCAGCGGAGAGAAAGACAATGCCGACGAAAGGAGGTCGAGATCCAGGAGGCGCCGAAGGCAACACAACGAAGACAAGGCCGAGTTCAACGGAAAGCTCATGACGTTGGACGTCTACCTGATGAAACGCAGATTCTTCTTCTTGCACCTTTACTCAGGTCCCCACGACCCCTTGGGCACTACGTTGGAGAGCCTTGCAAAGAGGTACAAGATGAAGGTCACGGTGGAAAGCTATGACCGTGAAAATGGAGGAGCCGATCTACTGGCAGATCAACCCTATGCAAAGCTCCTCCAACAAGCCCGTGAGGGTAGGTGGGACGGGTATCATGCAGGGTTCCCATGTACCTCCTTTTCAAGATTGAGGTGGCGGGAGAGAGAGGGCTATCCAGGTCCATGCCGCTCCAGATCACACCCTTATGGGATACCGGGGAACTCAGTGTCGCTTCAGAGGGAATGTGACCAAGGAACCCTACATGCCTCCAGATCATTGATGATGGCTGAAGTCATGTCGAGCTCCAGGCCTGACGACGTCATCAAGCCCGCAGTGACGGTGGAAAACCCGCCGCCATCAGACCACGACCAACATTGCTCTGCATGGGAACTTCCGGAAGTACACAGCGCGGTGGAGAAGCTGGACTGGACGAAGGTCGCCTTCACCTCTTGTCATTTCCAACAGAGGGTGGAGCTGGGCAAGAGGACCTTCAAACCCCAGATGTTCGCGGGGAGCTTGCTGGGCATCAGATCCTTAGCCGGAACCTGCCCCTGTGGGAAAGCCGATCACATTCCAGTGGTGGGCAAAGCCAGGTCAGTGGAATCAGGCCATTACTCCGACGAGCTGTGTGAGGCCTACGCCGAACTGGTCATCCATCACTTCAGGAGACTGGCCACGGCCGAGTTCTACGCCAAGAGGGAAGCAGACTTGAAGAAGGAGGTGGAAGAACTACGCCGCAAGAGCACCAAGCGGGAGAGGTCCCGATCTTCGGCAGAGGACACCAAGAGGCCTAGGGACAAGACCGAAGAGGAGGAGGCAGAGCAGGCAAAAGCCGAAAGCACAGCCACCTCCAAATCAAAGGCAAGACCCAAGGAGGAGGACGAATACACCTATGAATACGAGACGGAAGATGACGAGGAGACGAAGGTTCCGGTGAAGACGGAAAAGGACGACCCCAAGGAGTCAAAAGCATGGATTGGAGGGAGTGGCAACTACGGCATGCTGAGGGAGTCGAAGGCAAAGGGTAACAACCCATCCAACCTCAACTACTTGGGCGGCATGAGGAACCCCACGGAAACAGTGGCAGGAATGCCAGGCTCCCTCAACTTGGGGCTTAGAGTCTTCGCAGCGTGGGAGAGGTTTCTTCAACCTATGGCACCGCCGACTGCAAGATGGACAGACCCACTGTGGACAGGTGGAAGGCCGAACTACGCAAGCTGGTGGGGAGCCAGGGCAAGCCCACGGTGGACCTCCAGTCAAGATGGAGGTACAAGTCCCCACTGGATGCGGACCTCATCAGGGCGTGGACCCGCAAGTCCGGGGACCCCGACACGGACCTCGCGGACGGGGTGGAGAGAGGAACCCCACTGGGCGTCAACCTCGACATCAAGCCGAAGGGTATCTTCCCCCCATCGGACAAAGAAGGCGAGCCGGAGGTCATGATGGATGCCAGCCTGCAGATAGCACGGGGCTCACTCACCAACTACACCAGCATTGCGGACAACATGAAGGACTCCAAGGAAGAGATACAGAGGCTTCTGGACCTTGGGTACGTGATGAAGGTCTTGAAGGAGCAGGTGGACCAGCACTTCTCCCAGGGCACCATCTCCAAGCTGGCCATCATTGTCAAAACGAGGCCAGACGGCTCCCGCAAGAGGAGGTTGATCATAGACCTCAGGCGCTCCGGTGGCAACAGCAAAGCGCGCCTTCATGAGAAGATCGTGCTGCCGAGGGCTATGGATGCGGTGGCCATGGTACGGAGTTTACACAAACTCCATCAACAGGTCACCGTGGAGGAGCAGAGGACCAGATGGACCAGGGAGCTCACGCTCATTGACATCGCAGATGCCTTCCCTCACCTGCCAGTGCACGAGAAGGAACTTGAGCACACGCTGACCCCTGACGTTGAGGGTGACGGCTACCTGCTGTTCAGGGCCTTGTTGTTTGGCTTTCGCACTGCCCCACTGCTGTGGTCGAGGATGGCAGCGTGGACATCCAGGTTGCTGCAAGCCTGCCTCCCACACGACGAGGCACAGCACCAGACCTACTTGGATGACTCGTTGTGGCACCCTGGCTCGCAGGAACGTCATCCTGAGCTTCATCTTGTACACGATGGCTGCGATTGGCTTCAAGCTCTCAGTGGGCAAAGGTGAAAGGGGCTCTGCAGTGACGTGGGCAGGGGTAGAATTCAAACTCCTCTCAGACAGAGAGATATTGGTCACCCTGCCGGAGAAGTTCATTGCCGACTTGCAGGAGAGGATCAAGGAATGGGAAGGAAGGGGCATGGCGCCCATGGCCGAGCTGCGGACGGTCACGGGGAAGCTCTCCTGGGTTTCGGGGGTCCTACCCAGGACGAAGTGGATCCTGAGGGTCTTCTACGCCGTGATGGCGGACAGGGAGGCCGAGGTGAAGTCAGGCAAGGAGGCGACAAGAAGGGAGGGCCGATCAGACCCAAGGAACAAGGACGGCCTCTTCGTGGTCAAACGGCTGGAAGGTGCTCGTTTGGCCTTGACCCAGTACCTCAACGTGGCGAAGGACAGGCCATCGAGGAAGATCGCTCTCACCGCCCGGGACAAAGCCAAGGTGAACATCATCACTGATGCTTCCCCGGAAGGACTGGGCGCGGTGCTGGTCATCAATGACCAAGTCATTGACACAGTGGCGTCCCCGGTCACGGAGTTCGACGCGAAGGCACTGGGCTTCGAGCTGGGCACTTCCTCCTCTCAAGGAGTGGTCGAGGCCTTAGCCATCATCATGGCCTTGCACCACTGGGGGGCCAAGCTGGCAGGCATGAACGTGCAGATCACCATCCAATCGGACTCGGTGACAGCTTTGGCCACCACCCAGAAGAAGTCAGGGGCCTCAGCCGCCCAGAACTTCTGCGGCGCCGTGTTGGGTGTGCTGTTGGAGCGTCACAGGATTGAGGATGCCAAGCTCCAGCACATCCCCGGCGTGGCAAACAAGGTTGCAGACTATTTGAGCCGGCCGTCGACGTGGGGGAAGTCCACCAGACCACCCGAGATTGGCGAAGGAACCATCTCGGCGAGTGTTGTCAGGGACGATGACTTCTATCCCTTACCGACGCCAGGCCGCCGTCCGGACCTATATGGGGCAAGTCGGAAGACACAGACCCGACAGGACCCTGGATGTCTTGGCTTGGTTGAAAATAGCTGCAGCCCCCTGTGTTACCGTCTTGACCCAAGTAAAAGGTAAGGACGTCCGTGTTTTCCACATGCCATCACATTACTTAAGTTTTTTCCTCAGCACTGGCTCAACATGCCCCCTGACACCCTGCTCGGCTTGCTCATCCAATGGCTGGCCCTGACAGGGCTCGTCTGCCACGCGACAGCCTTGGCTTGGGCCTGTCTGAGATGCTGCAGACGCAGGCAAACTTGCCCTTTCGACCCCTGCACGAGGGTCAACGCCGGGAGGGTATGGGCATGGGAAGCAATGCATCCGGGGTGTCTATTACGAGACTACTCCGAGTGCCCGCGACAACGTCAGTCGAGCCAAGGAGGGGCGGACCAAGCAGTGCCAGCCAGGGGTTTGACGACCCTGGTGAACCGCAGGAACCCCTCGAGGCGAACCAATCAAGGGTGACTATGAGCGATGTTTTTGGTAGAAGCCGAGGTCGTGGTGCTCAAGGCGACGAAGGCCAGACGGAGGGACCAAGTGTCTCAATGGGGGAAGTGTTCGGCAGACCCCTTCACAACGATGTGGGCAGCCACCTGAGCCCAAGCGCAGGACTGAGCAGCAGCTTTGGATGACTACATCGAACCACCCTGGTAGACAGAGAGCCGCCCATAAAGTTCGAGCCCGGCATGAAGGTTCCTGCAAACGCCATGGGGGACGACGTCCAGAAGGAAGGCGCGTCAGAACGAGGCATCTTTGGCACCACTCCTGCACTGAGCAGGGTCTTGAAGATAGCGTCCGAGACATGCAAATCGGTGTACAACATGTGGAGCCCCAAGAAAGAGCCCAAGGAGGACAAGACGGAGAGGATAGCAGTCCCAAAACTGAGTCTGGACGGCAAGCCAGCCTCACAGAACTCCCGCAAGAGGAAGGCGGTAAACGTCTTGGAGTTGGCCAGAAGGGCGAGCAGGAGCAAAACAGCTGTTGCAGAGCTGGAAGAGGGCTTCAACTCGAAAACGTCCTTGGCCACCAAGAAGGCAATGAGGGCGACTATAGGAAAGATCCTCAAGGAAGCGAGGGGCGAGCCACCTGGGCCCCCCACTACGGAAAAGTTGAAGGTGCTGGCGGGGGTGCTCAAACAAGCCAGCTACCGAGCAGCGCCGCAGTACCTGGGAGAGTTCAAGATCATGGCGATTGAGGATGGCCACCGCTGGACCGACCAACTCGAAAGGACTTTGAAGCTTTGCAAGAGGTCCACAACAAGAGCCCTGGGACCCAAGAAGAAGGCCAAGGAAGTACCAGTGCAAGAGACGGGCAAAACCTTTGTCCCGACAGTGACAAAGAAGAAACCCAAGACGGTCCCACTGGCCAGGGAGTTGTTCGAGTTTGGGGTGATCTGGATGCTCCGCGAGATTGAACTAGCCCTGCTGACGAAGGACCACTTGAAGGTGGACGTGGAAAGCCGGAGCGTAGTCCTCACCATACCGGTGTCGAAAACAGATCAGACAGGACTGACAATGACCAGGATGCTGCAGTGTCTATGTGAGGGCAAGGATTGCTCCACAGGTTGCCCCCTGCGTGTGTCAGCCTTGCTCGTCTTCGGCATGGAGGACCTAGGAACGCACCACGCCGCCGTGACCAACAAGGGCATGAAGGCAAAGAAGTCCCAAGTCGTCAAGGAGTGGCAGAAGCTGTATGGCAGCGGCACATCGGGGCATTCCACCAGGAGAACGGGGGCTCTGCGGTACATCCGACATGGGTGGGCCATCCCTCAGGTGGCCTATCTTGGGCGTTGGAAGTCCGACGTAATCTATGAATACGCGGCCGAAGCTTTGGAGAGCCTGCCGGTCAACGCCAACAGAGCCTTCATCACGAACCTCTACGGCACGAAGGAGCACAATGAGATGGGGCCCATCAACTATAAGCCCAGAGATGTGGAGGAAGTCAGAGATTACCTCCTCTCGGAATTGTCTCTGGCGCAGGAGCACCAACATCGTGCTCTGAAAGCCATGGACTTTGAAATCGAGTCCATGAAGAAAAGGGCCGACAAGAACAACGGAAGACTCCCCCCCTTCGTCAGGTTGCTCGACAGCAAGATCGTGCACCATCTGGAACATGACCGCCTGCACCCCACCGTTGGCCTGGAAGACGATGTGCGGCTGGCACTACCACAAGTCGGACTACATGTTCCTAGCGTCGGAGGAGGGAGGACAAGTCTGCAAAAAGTGCATGGAGATCGCGCAGTTGCAGAAGAGGGTATAATGTGCGAACCATGCACAAAGGTGACCCAGCTGCCGCACAGATCCCAGCTGAGGTCAACCCAACCAGGTTCCACCATCCGAAAAAGAGGTCTCTGGTGTTGGATGCATGTGGAATTGTTGGGAAAGGAAATGGAGCCCCGGAATTTCCTGCTGAACAATTCAGCATGCTAAGGGGTTGGTGGGTGGATGCTTACCATGGGTGCCATTTTGGCTCAAGTGCCCTGGTAAGCATCCACCCCTGTTTGTTTTCCACACCCACCCGCCCAAAAGTGGTGGAGGGTATAATGTGCGAACCATGCACAAAGGTGACCCAGCTGCTGCACAGATCCCAGCTGAGGTCAACCCAACCAGGTTCCACCATCCGAAAAAGAGGTCTCTGGTGTTGGATGCATGTGGAATTGTTACAAAGTGTGTACAGATTCCAGCCGTGTATTGCCAACTTGACACATGTATCTCGTCATAATGTTTTCATTTACCTCTGATCCCATTTGACTCTTTCCTCGCTTTCTGAACAACGACTCCTCTCCGTAATCTCCGTGAGCCCAGGCCTTGACGACCGAGACAAGGCCTTCATGCAGCGCTTGCAGAACTTGGCGCACGAAGCGTTGAGCTGGCCACATCTGGGGGAGAGGCAACGGCTGGTGTGGGCTGCCGCGCTGGAGCTGAATGCCGTGCCCATGCAGGAGCTGTTAGGTCGATGGGGCTGATATGATTCGACATAGCGTGACAGAATCAGCATAATCAGCGGATGTTTCGCTCGAGGGGTTGTTGTGGGGGTGGTTCTGGTTTGATGACAGGAGTTGCCTCCCTGGTTCTGGGAACGCCAAAACATCACACAGCGATATCCAGGCATGGCAAGACCTTGGCAAAGATAGCAGCTCAGAACTCTTGGCTAGCCAAAATTGAGTGGGGAATGGTAGGCTTGTTTTTCTTCTCTTTCACTGTTTCCTCAACCATTCTACTGAAGCTTTAGGCTTTTCTCGGTTGACTCCTTCTCTGCTTGGACATGTTCTTTTTCTTGACTGAATCTTTGCATTTCCATCATGATTCTTCATCTTCATTTGCCCGATAGGCCTAACCTTGCTGAGCTTGGACGGTTCGCATGCCGTTGGCTGCTGGAACGCATCCGTTTCCTTCAGGGAGGTGAGACGTTTCCTGCGCATGGCACGGTGGGTCTACAAGGCCAGGGTGACCGGTGGCCAGTGAAGGGCTGTGATTCCGAAAGTTTCTCCTGCAGTTCTATCGGGCTTTGTGTGTGGCTTCCAGGGTTCCCTATGGGTTTGGGCTGAAGGTGAAGTTTCATTTGAAGTATCTTCATGTTCCTGTTTGCCATGGCACTGACGCTCAATCCAAATGTGGTGATGTGTCTTTCCAGCCCGTGCAGGCCCCAAAATGCACCGTGGTGACCAGCAGCCGCTGGTTACCCGAGAAGGTCAGAGCGTGGCTGCGGAACTCCAATGCCGAGCATTGTCTCATCACAAACCGTACGATGAAGAGGCTGGGAGTGGGAAGGACGTTCTGGGAAATTGCGGGGAATTGAATTTCAGATGAACTGTGTCCCGAGAAGACGTTGTGTCCACCACTTGGAGCATGAACCGTGTGGTGGATGCGCAGTATCAGTTTTGCCACTTTAAAGACATTAGCAAACAGACTTCCGACAGCACCTCTTTTCATTGACCTCGATGCCTTTTGTGCGCATAGATCTTGTTAGGCTGAGTGCTGGATTTCCTTCTCCAGCTGATGGAACTGGTGACGTCCCGCCCTTGAGAAGAAGTTCAAGATCAAGACTTGGAAAGACACAAGCCGGGCACGCGTGATCCGACCACACGTGGCAGGCCAGGAAGTGGTTTTTATGATCAAGGGAGTCCATCAGCTACAACGGATCATCAGCAAGAACAGTATCAAACGATTTGTGGATCTATTGGAAGCGGGCATAGGCACCACCAAACGCAGACACCTCAAGAAGAAGTTCAAGATCAAGACTTGCAAACATTCAGCGCGGGCACGCGCGATCAAACTACACCTGGCAGGCCTAGAATTGGACATGTGCGAAGTGAGATGGATGAAGAGCCAACCATGCAGAACCAGGCCACGGCTCCCACAAATCGACACCAAGGATTCAAATTGAAAGCCTTCACCCGATCTTCTGAGATCAATCAGCATTTCGGTAGCCAACTGGAACGCTTCTTGGCCACGCTGATGATGGCTGATCATCGCATTGTCGGTGCAACCGCAGGGCACAGAATCCAGGTAACAGACTGCACTTTGGTGGATGCTGATGCAAAGCTGATGGAAGGGTGGACAACAGAGATCTACAATAAGCTCTCTGTGGTTCTATGTGGGGATGACCATTGGGAGATTCGCTTCAGAGAGTTGGAAGCCTTTGTCGACCAGCATGGAAGGCTACCACGCCGCCACCAGCGCAACAAATCTCACTATGAGAGAGCATTGGGCGCATGGCTCAACAGCCAGTGCTGTGCCCTCCGAAAGCAAAGGTTGCCGTTGCACAGGTTCCAGAAACTGACGTCGGCATCCTCACCTTTGATTTGTCGCCGTGCTAAAGGATGGGAGACAGGTGACAGTGATGGGCTTTTCCAGGAGACATGCAACCGGCTCAGAGAGTATGTGCAGTTGCACTCGAGAATGCCAGAGATGACTGGTCATGAGGTTGGATCCTCATCGTGGAACCTGGCAAAATGGATGGTATACTTGCGGGCAGGGACCATCAGAACAGGTCCCAATAAGATGAAGATGCTGCAAGGGGTGCATCCCTTGGTCAAAGCTGAGGTCCAGAAGTGGCAGAATGCACCGCGACTCCGGCAGCCCCAATGGGAGCGGAAGTTTGACCAGCTTTGCAGGTTTGTATCGGCAACAGGGTGCCTCCCAAAAAGCCGTGGAAAAAAGGGACTTGAAAAAAGTAGCTACAACTGGCTTCAGATTCAGTGCCGAAAGCTTCTAGCAGGATACCTGCCCGAAGACATGGCCCAGCGGCTTCGGAATGCTCATCCCCTGATTGCCGCACATGTGGATGCATCTGCTTAGAGAGTGCTGCACTGCACGAAACTATAAGGGAGTCAAGGATGCAAGACACATGCAGGCTGGTTGCCGGCAATTTTGTTCCCAACTTGAGAGCAGCAGGTGAATCCCCTGATAAGATGCGAGAGTGCCAGCCCGTTCTGTCATGTTTAGCAATATTCCCAAGAGTACCCAACAACGCCCAACAACATGACCCCTCACTGCGGAGGCCCCAAGTGCCAGTCTTCTGGGTACTGGACCCCATATCTTTGATCACGAAAGCTAGCGTCAGCTAGCTGGAGTCTTCTTGCTCTAGCAAGTATTGGGGGGGCTGCTCAAGGACATCACGTGATTTTTCACGCGAAAGGCCTCCCCCCCCCTAACAACCGGGCCGCCTGCCCCCCCCTCCCCCCCCTCCCCCCCATCCCCCCCCCCCCACCTCCCCCCCCTTCCCCCCCTCCCCCCCCCCTCCCCCATCCCACCACCATCACCACCACCACCACCATCACCATCACCATTCACCATCATCATCAAATCGGTCATCATCATCGTCATCATCATCATCATCAGCATCATCATCATCATCATCATCATCATCATTCATCATTCATCATTCATCATTCATCATTCATCATTCATCATTCATCATTCATCATTCATCATTCATATTCATCATCATCATCATCATCATCATCGTTATTCAATTACATTTTATCATTATTGGAAATTATTGTCATTATCACGAAAGCTAGCTTCATTTTGCTAGAGTCTTCTTGTTTTAGCACGTATTCCGGGGCTCCCCAAGGACATCACGTGATTTTTCCCGCGAAAGGCCCCCCCCCTGCCCCCTCCCCCATATATATCGGTATATATCATATATCAATATATCATTGTTGCATCCTCGTTGGGACGAACAATGCCGCGACACGATGATGACAGTCCCTCCGCAACTCACCTCTTCCCTTCCTTCTTTCTCCTACCCCGCTAGCTTTCGTCATCCACCCCCGGCCTCAAGTTTTGAGTTCAGCTTCAAATTTGTTCCAAAGTCTTAGCCCTGTAAAGTCCAAGTGTGCATAATGTTGGTTCCTGATTAGTGTGTGGCCCCCCCCCCTCCCCTAAACTATATCTGGACTCTTTAAAGTAGAAAAGCAAAAAAATTCTTCCCAAAAGAAAAGCATATCCTCGATTAAGTAAGGATTTCACTTGGCTACAATTGAAATCTAATTAAGATTGTTTTTTTTGCCGATGAAGTTGTGGTATTTGTAGTACTTGTAGACTTGTAGTACTTGTAGTACATGTAGTACTTGTAGTACTTGTAGTACTCGTAGTACTTGTAGTACTTGTAGTACTTGTAGTACATGTAGTACTTGTAGCACTTGTAGTACTTGTAGTAATTGTAGTACTTGTAGTACTTGTAGTACTTGTAGTACTTGTAGTACTTGTAGTACTTGTAGTACTTGTAGTACATGTAGTACTTGTAGTACATGTAGTACTTGTAGTACTTGTAGTACTTGTAGTACTTGTAGTACTTGTAGTACTTGTAGTACTTGTAGTACTTGTAGTACTTGTAGTACTTGTAGTACTTGTAGTACTTGTAGTACTTGTAGTACTTGTAGTACTTGTAGCACATGTAGTACTTGTAGTACTTGTAGTACTTGCAGTACTTGTAGTACTTGTAGTACTTGTAGTACTTGTAGTACTTGTAGTACTTGTGGTACTTGTAGTACTTGTAGTACTTGTAGTACTTGTAGTACTTGTAGTACATGTAGTACTTGTAGTACTTGTAGTACATGTAGTACTTGTAGTACATGTAGTACTTGTAGTACTTGTAGTAC
>CAMXCT020000672.1:65000-112656 GCA_947184155.2 Cladocopium goreaui | reverse complement strand
TTCCAGGGGCTGCTCTGGCACAGCTTGCTGCAATAGTGAACCCAGCAAACAAACCTACTAAAGTGAAATGGAGCCTCTCCTGGTCCAGGGCCTTGGGAAATTGTGGAAAAGCTGTTCTTTAATAAGGGTTTAATAAGGGATTGGTTCTTTTGGGAAAGGCTTGGAGTTTGAATTTGGCAATTGCCTTTGGAAAAGGCTTGCTTCCCTTCTGGGCTTCCAGGGGCTGCTCTGGCACAGCTTGCTGCAATAGTGAACCCAGCAAACAAACCTACTAAAGTGAAATGGAGCCTCTCCTGGTCCAGGGCCTTGGAAAATTGTGGAAAAGCTGTTCTTTAATAAGGGTTTAATAAGGGATTGGTTCTTTTGGGAAAGGCTTGGAGTTTGAATTTGGCAATGGCCTTTGGAAAAGGCTTGCTTCCCTTCTGGGCTTCCAGGGGCTGCTCTGGCACAGCTTGCTGCAATAGTGAACCCAGCAAACAAACCTACTAAAGTGAAATGGAGCCTCTCCTGGTCCAGGGCCTTGGAAAATTGTGGAAAAGCTGTTCTTTAATAAGGGTTTAATAAGGGATTGGTTCTTTTGGGAAAGGCTTGGAGTTTGAATTTGGCAATTTTGGAAAAGGCTTGCTTCCCTTCTGGGCTTCCAGGGGCTGCTCTGGCACAGCTTGCTGCAATAGTGAGCCCAGCAAGCAAACCTACTAAAGTGAAATGGAGCATCTCCTGGTCCAGGGCCTTGGAAAATTGTGGAAAAGCTGTTCTTTAATAAGGGTTTAATAAGGGATTGGTTCTTTTGGGAAAGGCTTGGAGTTTGAATTTGGCAATTTTGGAAACGGCTTGCTTCCCTTCTGGGCTTCCAGGGGCTGCTCTGGCACAGCTTGCTGCAATAGTGAACCCAGCAAACAAACCTACTAAAGTGAAATGGAGCCTCTCCTGGTCCAGGGCCTTGGAAAATTGTGGAAAAGCTGTTCTTTAATAAGGGTTTAATAAGGGATTGGTTCTTTTGGGAAAGGCTTGGGGTTTGAATTTGGCAATTGCCTTTGGAAAAGGCTTGCTTCCCTTCTGGGCTTCCAGGGGCTGCTCTGGCACAGCTTGCTGCAATAGTGAACCCAGCAAACAAACCTACTAAAGTGAAATGGAGCCTCTCCTGGTCCAGGGCCTTGGAAAATTGTGGAAAAGCTGTTCTTTAATAAGGGTTTAATAGGGGGTTGGTTCTTTTGGGGAAGGCTTGGGGTTTGAATTTGGCGATTTTGGCTGCTCTGGCACAGCCCTCTGCAATAGTGAACCCAGCAAACAAACCTACCTTGACTGAGCTACAGCGTTTTTGGGAAAAAATGCATCTCAGCAATTACAGTTTTTTTTGCAAAAAAAATGGCTCTCCCAATTTTGTTTTGCCACAAAAGCGAACCCTCCAAACAATACATGAGTTTCAGAATAAATTTGGAAAAAAATTGCCACAATAGCGACCCTAGGTACTAATCAGGACCCAACATTAGCATTGTTGTCAGGCTGAGTGCTGCAGTCGCTTTTCCAGCCGCTGATGGAAATGGTGACACGCAGCCGCCCTTGAGGCAATGTCAGCGAGACTGCCCAGACGCATGCGCCAAGGTTGCTCGAACTATCGAGATGGCCTGCGGCACTGGGAAGACCCGGGTGATCGAGGAGTTGGTGTCGAATGTTTCAGGGAGGGTGCTTTGGGCATTTTGATTCAGGTTTTGAATCATGTTTTTTTCCCCTTCTAGTTGGGCTATTGCCTTGATCACCTCTTATTTTCTTTTTTCCATCCCTGTTCTCCCACCAGCTCAACTCATGTAAGGAGGGACAAGAAAAAGAGAAGTCATCAGTGCCACAGCACTTCAGCACGAGGGAATTTCCTTATCATCACGAAAACTAGCTTTTGCTAGCTGAAGTCCTTCTTGATTTAACAACGTATTGGCAAGGGCTGGAAGCGCCAATCACACGAAACTTCACACTTAACTAACCACTCTCCCCCCCAACTGGTTTCTTGGAAACAGTTTTGCCGTGGCCTGGGGCATCGTCGCCATATGGCCGCAATCAGCATCATCATTATCATCATCAGCATCACAATCCTCTCCCGGTTCCTCACACGCACCTCTTTCAGCACACCTTGCTCCTCCTCCCTTTACCTTCCCAGTTAGCTTTCGTGGCTTACCCCTTGCCTCAAGTTCCCTATTATGTGAAAAAATAGAAGACCCGCGATGGCCCGTGGCAGACGGGAGCCAACAAATATACTGCCACTGGACTACTGGATTCATCTGGATTCAATTTACGAAAGGAGTATTCAAATAAGGTGAGCAACTATTTTTTTGTTATTGCTCACAGCCACTTCCTCTCCTTCAGTTTTAAGATGCTACTTACACCTGGTTGATGCGACTCTCTCTTAGGTCTTGATCACCGTTCCCTTGCGTGCCCTGCTGGAGCTGTTCGCTCCTAAATCGACTTCGATGCCAAGGGGTTCATGGCTGTGACGGATTCAGTCCACTTGCTGAAGAAGTTGAAATTTGATTCCATTTTTGTGGATGAAGCACACCACCTGTTTGCTGCCGATCAGGGGCGTCATCCATTGCCGCCCAAAATGCCAAGGTTGACTCAGTTGTACCGATTTTCCGCCACTCACAAGGATGAACCGGATTTCAGTTACACAACAGGGAGAAGGCAATCAAAGATCGGATTTTGCGCAACTGCGAGATCACGGTGCCAGCCTTGACTGCTCATCATGCACACATGTCTTTTGCAGACTTGCTTCTGAAACAAGTCGGGAGGTTCAGGCGAGTGCTTGCGTACTGCACTTTGGTTGCGGAAGCCACACTTTTTCGCATTCGCTTTATCGGCGATTTGCATGGTGAAAGGGTGCTGGCCAGATGGCTTAACAGGCAGCGCAATGCGTGCAAAAAAATGCGTTTGCCACCGTCACACAGATGACTGTCAGCAAACTCACCCCTGATTGGCCGGCGTGCTAAAGAATGGCAGACAGGTAACAGTGATGAGCATTTTGGGGAGAATTGCAAGCGGCTCAGAGTGCATGTGAAGCTGCACAAACGGTTGCCGGATGGGGCAGGAAAGGCCCAACACGGCGAAGACGCCAAGAGCTGCATCCCTGGGTCAAAGCCGAGCGTCAGAAGTGGGATGCAAGGCGACTGTATCGGACTCGCTGGGCGCCCCGGCTTGAGCTCTCCACGTTTATGTTGACAGCAGGGCACCTCCCAACGAGCTGTGGAGTTTCAATGAAAGATCTTGCTACCAGTGGCTTGGCATTCAGTGCAGGAGGCTTCTAGCAGGATACCTGCCGGATGAGACGATTCAGCGCTTCAGCATGCTCATCCAGTGCTCAGAGCATATGTCGATGCATTTTTTGAAAGACTCAGAGGTATGGTGGGAGCATTTGACAGTGTGCGAACATAGTTCGCGTCAAGCAGCACGTTCAGGGCAGGCTATTATATAGGTACATGATGATCCGACACATAATAGGAAAAGAAAGGGTGCGCTAGCCTCACTCTTTTGCGTTTTGCTCAGCATCTTTGAAGCCTTGTCAACCTCCACGATTTGAAGAGGTCTTCCAAACTTAGGTAGCCTGTTCTGCCATGTTCCAACAATATTGTTAAGACTACCCAGCCACATCATTCCATTGAGGCCCCGGCGCAGGTGCGTTTTTGATGTTATAGGGCGATTAGAGGCCAACCTCCAAATTTTTCCAAAGTCATCCTGTTGCCCTCCAAAGTCCCAGGGCATGTCATTGGGAGCAGATATTAAACAGATCTGTTGGGAGTGCCGATTTTTTTTCGCCGGCCCAGGCTGCCAGTGGGAGGTGGAGAGATTAGCCGGATGTCAGAGCCTCAGGGAACGTGCAGAGGTGGAGATGGCTACGTGGAGCCTGCACAAGCTTTCCATGTTGACCTTTGATAAGGCGTCTCACTGAAACTTTTAAGTTCTCAGAGAGTGAAATCCCAATGGAATCAAGAGGGCGAAGGTGGCAAATGGGGCCAGTGAACTGAAACCTAAAGAATCTCCAGTAACTTCTGTACAGTCCTGTTCAGGACCTTGCGTTGGTCAATATGGCTGAGAGAGGTCATGCAACGAACATCCAGTTTGTAACATGGACATTCTCTTCTTTTTCAAAATTGCACTCTTTCTCCAAGATTCTTGGCTCAAAGCTCGCGGCGGCTCATCAACCACCGCATTTCTTCGATAGGAATTGGGTTGAGCCTGCATGATTTGTGTAGACAATGAGAAAAGGCGGAAGACACCCAGCACATCTGGCATTGGCAGGGCTGCTTCTTGTCCCGGCTCTGCTGAGTCAAGCGTCGTCATTCATCAATCCGCCAAGATCCGCCAGAAGGACAGGTGGATTGGGATGATGAGGGTGGATGGGGGGCCTGCTGGCATCACATGTTGCTGCTGCAATGATCATTTGATGCGCCCTTCACGCTCCACTGATGACTCACTGATGGCTCTGGCTGAAGATGTTTCCACAGGACGCAGCTCAGAGCTTGGACAATGGCCATGAGAGCCGCGCCGAAGCACGCAGCTGGAACTCCAGCTGCAGTTGGGGTGAAGAATGACGAACAAGCACCGTTGATAGTTCCAGTAGTGAAGATCTGACCACCGGGAGGAGTGGCGGGCCTTGTCACAGCATTGCCTTTTGTGATTGAATTGGTTGACAGGTGCATGCTGTACAAAATTCCAGCGACAGTAGTCAATCCTGATGTGCTGGATGGACTTCAATCATGGTTTAACATGATTGACCTTCATGAAGCCTTCATCGATTCATCACCCTTATCGCCCCATTTGATTTCCATCATTTCTGCGGCCCTTTTCTACCCGATTTCCTCTTCTCAGTGAGCCCAGGCCTTGATGATCGTGACGCGGCCTTCATGGAGCGCCTACGAAACTTGGCGCACGAGGCGCTGACGTGGCCACATCTGGGGGAGAGGCAGCGGCTGGTCTGGGCGGCTGCGCTGGAGCTGCACGCCGTGCCCTTTCAGGAGCTGTTGGGCGATTCGCATGATGGTAGGCCTGGTAGATGATGGTTGGAGCGATGGCGTAAGTAGATCCCCTTTGCGAGTAATTAGTGGTGTCGTCGTCTATTCTTTCAGATTTGCAGTTCGTTGGCGTAGCTCCTGCCGGGATGGCAGGAGTTGCCTCCGTGGTTCTGGGAGCACCAGAACAGCACACGTCGACATTCAGGCCAGGCAAGGGTGGTGCTATACGTACGTGCTGTTGAAATTGAAGATGAACTCCCACCTGGCAGTGTGATCTTCGAGGTCCATTGTCAGAGATCAAATAGTTATAATTGAAGATGAACTCCCACAACTGCATTTTCTATTCGCGTCAGCCACACATGCAGAACGCGCTATCAATTGAAGACAGTTGTAGGCTGACGTTTGCCCTTTGTCGGAAGCTTTTTTTCTCTAGATTCCATCACTGACCCTGTGCCAACAGGCCTGGACTTGCTGAGTCTGGACGGTTCGCATGCCGTTGGCTGCTGGAACGCATCGGTTCCCTTCAAGGAGGTGAGGCGTTTTCTGCGCATGGCACGGTGGGTCTACAAGGCCAGGGAGATTGCACTGAAGGGGCGTGATGCTAAGTGAAGGGAAGAAATCACCAAGGACACAGGACACATCTGAAATTCTTTTTGATTATGTCAGCGAAGCCTTGACTTGAAACTTCTCACTCTGTTCATGCTGTGAAGAGCCACCACTAAGCCCGTTTTGATGTTCGTGTGCAGCCAGCTTTCTGCAGGCTCCACGATGCACAGTGGTGACCAGCAGTCGCCGGTTGCCCAAGAAGGTGAAAGCCTGGCTGCAGAACTCCGATGCTGAGCATCGGGTCATCACAAACCGTACCATGAAGAGGCTGAGATTGGGAGAAAAGAGCTGTATGGGGCTTGAATGCAGATCAGTGTTTGTGGGTGCAAATGATTTCTCCGCAATGAAATTCTCCGCAATGAAAAACCAAGGCGCCTGGGTAATACGCAGGTCTAGGTTTGGTGCAGCATTTTGGACCAACGGTAGCCTTTCCATTTATCCCTTGTCCTCCACGCATTCCCCACAGCACCGGCGCCAGGTTGAGTGCTGCAGCTCCTGCTGCGGTTGCTGAAAATGATGGCATGCAGCCACCCTTGAGGCAATGCCAGCGCGACTGCCTGGACGCATGCGCCAAGGGTGCTCGAGTCATCGAGATGGCTTGCGGCACTGGGAAGACGAGGGTGATCCAGGAGTTGGTGTCGAATGTATCCGGAAGGGTGCCCTTGGCCGTTGATTCAATTCCGTTTCGGGTATATAATACCAATACCGCCAATCCCTTGTCATTGCTTTTTTGGCATCTATCTATTTAATTTGTTTTGTTGATATGGTTGTTCTTCCCCATTGCTGGTCATGTTTCGTAATTGAGAGTCGGAGTCGCAGCTCTGCTGACAAACCGTCCTCAAACTAGTGAACGGGTCTCAAGGGGAACTCTCAGCGTGCATTCCGTGCCATTCTCAGGTTTTGGTCACGGTGCCTCTACGAGCCTTGCTGGACCAGTTCGCTCCCGACTTCCCCAGCTTCTGCAAAGTGGGCATGGGCCACAACAAGAAGATCCATTTCGATGCCCAGGGGTTCCTAGCTGTGACGGATTCGGTCCACTTGCTGAAGAAGTTGAAGTTTGATTCAATTTTTGTGGATGAAGCACACCATCCGTTGCCGTCTCAAATGCCGCAGTCAGCGGAGCTGTATCGACTTTCCGCCACTCACAAGGATGAGCCGGATTTCCGCTACACCATGGGACAGGCAATTGAAGATGGGGTCCTGTGCGACTACGACATCACTGTGCCTGCCTTGACTGCTCACCATGCGTACGTATGTTTGGCAGATCTGCTGCTGAAGCAGGCTGGACGTTTCAGGCGTGTGCTAGCATACTGCAATTCAATTGCTGAAGCGAAGCGCTTTCGGATGGTGTTGAGGAGGCTTGGACTTGCAGCATGGCATATCAATGGCAAGACACCGTTGAAAAAGAGGCAAACTGCGATTGCAGAGTTTGCAGGCGCCTTGCAGAAACCAGTTCATGTGCTTGTCACCGTTGAAGTCTTGGGAGAAGGGATCAACATTCCCAATGCGGACACCTGCATGTTTGTAGAGCCACGCAGTAGCTACAGGAGCATAATTCAAGCCATAGGACGGGTGCTGCGTCACCACCCTGCCAAGACTCTGGCACACATCGTCCTGCCAGCTGTGGCAATCCCAAGCTCAAGATCTGCGTCCGTGTCGCCATCAAGTTTCAGAAATAAACGTGAGGAGCAAGTGAATGCAAGGAAGGTTGACAGCCTCAATTGTCAAGGAAGTGAGTTGCCAAGTCTGCAGGTCGAACAGCAGGCGAGAAACCCACACACATTTGGTACGGCTGAAGATGAGGCGGCTACTAGACGGAAGTCACCTGCTGCGATCAACGTGGCTGCCCCTCCTGCAACCGCCAGGAGGCAGGGAGACACCTTTCGTTCAGCCATTCATTCAAACGGCCAGCAGGGTGAGAAAGTGCGCAGCGACCAGAATTTTGCCAAGACTTTGGCACACATTGTGCTACCAGCTG
Organism: Cladocopium goreaui; assembly: GCA_947184155.2. NCBI lineage: Eukaryota > Dinophyceae > Suessiales > Symbiodiniaceae > Cladocopium > Cladocopium goreaui. The sequence continues at coordinate 105,078 of CAMXCT020000672.1, read as the reverse complement.
TGGCGATCCCGAATGCAAGACCAGTTTCCATGTCACCGTCGGATGGGGGAAAAAAAGCGATCGAGGGTGAAGAGCAACCGAATGCGAGGGAGGCCGGCAGCCTTCAAATACTTAAAATGCAAAGTCGGACTGCTCGGGAAAGTGACGATGAGCTGCCACCTTCGCAGCACATGCACGCGAGGCCTAAGTCACCAGCTGCCATCAGCATCGCAGGCACGCCTGCTGTGGTGAGAAGGAGGAAGGCAACCGGAGTTCATCCAGCAACTCCCACAAATGGTCGTCAGTGGAGAGATGATGTACGCAGCAACCCAGATGGGGGTTTTGAAGGAGGGAAGCTGGAGCGAAAGCCTCGTCACTGCGGCAAGCATGACGAACCTGAGCTGCAAGTCGGTCCAACAGCTCCTGTAGGTCGTCAGCAACACCGTGTGCAGCAAGAAGAGTTGCACAAAATTGGTGGATCTATAGGACACTCGCCAGCCGATCCAGCACTTCAAAAGGAACTTCAATATCAATACTTGGAACGATTCCAAGCCGACACTTCTGATCCCACTGCGCGTGAGAGGCCTGCCATAGTCAAATGTTTGTCGAGTGGTATTGATCAAGAGCCAACGCTTGATAAGAAAAGGGATGCAGTTCTATCAAGGCCACACCAGCGATTCAAATTGACAGCGCCCAGCAGCTCTCCTGTTTTCGATCAGCAGTTCAGTAGCCAACTGGACCGCTTTCTGGCCACACTGAGGATTGCAGATCATCGCCTGGTTGGTGCAACTGCAGGGCACAGAATCCAGGTAGCAGACTGCACGTTGGAGGATGCTGGCTTCAAGATGATCAAAAAAGCGTGGACGGCTGAGATTTACCATCGGCTCTCAGTGATTCTATCTGGGGATGACCGCTGGGAGATTCGCTTCAGAGAGTTGGACATGTTTGTCAACAAGCACGTTAGGCTCCCACTGCGTAAGGGCGATTCAAAGCTGGAAAGGAAATTGGGCACATGGCTCGACACCCAGGGCACCGCCTTTAGAAAGCAAAGACTGCCATGGCACAGGTTCCAGAAACTGCTATCGGCATCCTCACTTCTTATCCGTCGTCGCGCTGCAGGGTGGCAGACGGGTGACCCGGACAAGCGCTTTGAGGAGAGATGTCATCAGCTCGGAGAGTACTTGGAGCTGCACCACAAATTTCCAGACTATCAGGTCGGGTCCTCATCCTGGACACTGGCAAGATGGGTGGCTTGCGTTCGGGGAGGGCACGTTCGTCTAAGTCCCGACAAGATGAAGATGCTGCAAGAGGTACATCCTTTGGTCAAGGCTGAGGTACAGAAGTGGCAGGATGCCCCTCGACTCCTGTGGTCTCGATGGGAGCAGAAGTTTGGTCAGCTCTCCGGGTTTGTGTTGGCAACAGGCCGCCTCCCAAAAAGGCTTGCGGAAAGCAAGGCTGAAAGACACTGCTACGACTGGCTTCGTGCTCAATGCAGAAGGCTTGTCGCAGGATACCTACCTGATGAGATGACCCGGCGGCTTCAGGACGCTCATCCTCTGATTGCGGCATACATTGGCACCTCCTCTTAGGGATTGGGTCAGCAAGGATCTCAAGATGCTTAAGAATCAGTGTGAGCACAGGTGTGCAGCCTACATGGCAAGTGCTATGACGGCTATGAGGCGGCTGTGAGAAGCCCAGGGATAAAAAGTGAGCTTGCCAATGCGCATGCCGCTTGCCGTAGGAACTCCGTTCTTTGATTGCCTCCTGCTTCGAGTTCAGCAGCTAATCACGAAAGGTAGCGTCAGCTACCTGAGTTCTCCGTGCTTCAGCACAAGCTTAGGGGGTATTGGGGGGCCAGCCCGTGCAATTCATGGAATTCTCGCCGTTATGTATTGGATATCAATTATAAGGGGGCCCCCCCCCCCGAAAATGGTCATGGGTTCAATTCCCACGGGTGACGCGGTCACAGGCCCCCACATTAGAGGCACACTTTCCATGAGGGAGATGTCCCTGTAGTCCAGCATAATTGGTATGCTTCAGCCTCAATAACAGTTGCTGCAAGGGGTCTTAAAAAGGGGTTTTAAATAAACCCCTTTTCGTGCATCATTTCACGCAGCACAAGACACAGTGTCATGCAGTCATGCTCTGGATAAAATCATCTTAGACTGCGCAAAAACGTTTTTGGTGTATCATCTTAGGGGCGCAGCATTTTGACACCACTCCTCTCCCACTACACTACCTTTCGTCCGCCTCCGCCTGCTCTCAAGTTGACAGGAGAGTTCTGCAGTCTATTGCGTCATCTTCCATCAATACTCCTAAGACGATTGCCCAACAACATCATACCAGAGCGGCCCCAGCGCAGCTACTGCGCCTATAGTGTTTTTGATGTTTGAGCCAACCACGCGTCTTTCCAAAATCATCCTTTTTTTTTGTCCTCCAAAGTCGCAGTGTGAGCATGTCATTGGGAGCAGATAAACGTTCCGTTGGGATTGCATTTTTTTGCTGCAAGTTCAATGACCAATCAGTTTGTCACATTGACACGACGCCCCTCGTTCTACAACACTGCCTCCTGAGAGTCTTGGCTCAAAGCTCGCAGTGGCTGATCATCCATCGTACAAATCGATAGGAATTGGGTTGAGCCCGCATGATGGGTAGAAGATGAGAAGAAGGGGAAGACGCCCAGCGCATCTTCTGACATTGGCAGGTCTGCTTTGCGGCTGTGGGCTGCTGAGTCGAGCGTTGACATTTCCACCAAGATTTGCTGGAAGGACAGGGGGGCAGAGATGACCAGGGTGGATGGGGACATGCTATCATTGGCCGATGATGCGACGGAATGTCACGATTTTTTGACCCACTGTTGATGTGGCACTGACAACTCATCAGCCTCAGTGCGTGTTAGGACGCAGCTCAGAGCTTGGACTGTGGCCACGAGAGCCACGCCGAAGCATGCAGCTGGAACTCCAGCTGCACTTGGGGTGAAACATGACGAACAAGCACCATTGATAGTTCCGGTAGTAGTGAAGGGAGTAACATCTTCCAACAGAATGGGGTGTTGACACAATGTTGTCCAAGCTCTCAGGCATGCCTCTCTTATCCAGTTGGGTCATGTTCGTGGTCTCACTTGCATTTAAATGAAACATGTACTTTTCTTTTTTCCTTATCTTATGCGCACTGTATCCTGTAGATTCATTTGTAGTTTCAGGCAGCATACGACACCCATTCTCCATAAACTCAGGCCTTGACGAGCGCGACGCCGCCTTCATGCAGCGCCTGCGGAACTTGGCTCAGGAGGCGCTGACGTGGCCACATCTGGGGGAGAGGCAGCGGCTGGTGTGGGCGGCTGCGCTGGAGCTGCACGCTGTGCCCTTCCAGGAGCTGTTGGATCAGCTATGGTGTCGTGATGGAGGGATGGAAGCTGTAGACAGCCAAGGCGTTGATAATCTGAATCGACGTGTTCCGAAATACAGAGTGTTCTGATATCAATTTTTTCGCCTGAAGGAGCTGCCTCCATGGTTCTGGGAAGGCCAGAACATCACGCGGCGACATCCAGGCACCAGATTGGAAATTTCAGTGGCAATGTTTGGTTTGTTTGTTTCATTGTTTACTGCAACAGTTTAACAGTCTAACCCCACTTTCTCCGCTGACTCCTCCCCAGCTTCGACACGGGAGCTACGAGACTATCCAAAATTTCGTAGACTCGGTACCTGTAGGCTTGGTTTTCTCCCACCTTTCTTTTCTGCTCAAACAGGATTTTTCTCCGTTGACTCCTCTGCTTGGAGATATTCTCTTTTCTTGACTGAAGCCTTTTACTTCCATAATGTCTTCATTTGCCCGATAGGCCTGGACTTGCTGACTTTGGATGGTTCCCATGCCGTTGGCTGCTGGAACGCATCGGTTTCCTTCAAGGAGGTGAGGCGCTTCCTGCGCATGGCACGGTGGGTCTACAAGGCCAGAGAGATTGGGTGAGCACTGGGAGGGCTGTGATGCCAAGTAGAGGGAGCAAAATTCACAAAGGCCTTTCGTGAGTAGTTCTGTAGGACTTTATGTTTGACTTGTACTTTGGGGTGAATGTGGAGTGTCATTTGAAGTTCATCCTCATGTTCCTGTTTACAATGGCACTTGCGTGGTGACGTCTTGGTGACGTCTTTGTCCTGCCAACCCACGCAGGCCCCGATTTGCACTGTGGTGACCAGCAGCAGCCGGTTGCCCGCGAAGGTCACAGCCTGGCTGCGGAACTCCAACGCCGTGCATCGCGTCATCACAAACCGGACGATGAAGAGGCTGGGATCGCAAGAAACCTGAAATAGTTCCTTTCCTGATAGGAAGTCGTGTCCAGAATGAAGTGCTGGAAATGGAGGGATGATGGATGATGGATTGTCACTGCATGAGACATTGGCAACCAGACGTGCCACAGCGCCTTTTTTGACACCCCTCCACGCATTTTCTGCCTTTGCATCTTGCCAGGCTGAGTGCCGGACTTTCTTCTCCAGCTGCTGATGGAACTGGTGGCGTGCCGCTCTTGAGGCAATGCCAGCGCGACTGCCTGGACGCATGCGCCAAGGGTGCTCGAGTCATCGAGATGGCCTGTGGCACCGGGAAGACGAGGGTGATCCAGGAGTTGGTGTCGAATGTGTCTGGAAGAGTGCCGTGGGGATTTGATTCAGGCTTTGACTATCTTTTTCCCTTCTAGTTCACTTTTGGCTTGAATCACCACCCATGTTTATCCTCCAGCGTGCTTCACCAGTTCAACCCACCCAGGATCACCGCTAGAATAGGAAGTCTTGAGCGCGGCATCAATGAAACAAAGTGTTGCAGGCTATTTCACATCATGCAAACAAATACAAGACCTGTGGCAGACTGAAGAAGAAGGGGAAGAAGAAGAAGAAGAAGAAGACGAATAAGAAGAAGAAGAAGAAGAAGAAGAAAAAGAAGAAGCAGCAACATGTGTTACGGCTCGATTCAAAACATGCACTCAACGTACGCACATTAATTTACGAAGAGTAGATAAACAAGCACGCCAAAAGCTTCATTGCTATTATTCTTGTACCTTTGCCACAAATCCCTCATCTTGGTCTTGCCTTACTCCCAATCATGGTACGATGCTGCACCTTCTGTTTTGGCTCTCCCTCAGGTCTTGATCACTGTCCCGTTGATTGCTTTGCTGGACCAGTTTGCTCCCGACTTCCCCGGCTTCTGCAAAGTGGGCACAGGCCACAACAAGAAAATCAACTTTGATGCCAAAGGTTTCATTGCTGTCACGGATTCGGTCCACTTGCTGAAGAAGTTGAACTTCGATGCCATCTTTGTGGATGAGGCGCATCATCCGTTGCCGTCCGGGATGCCACGGTCGACCGAGTTGTATCGGTTGTCGGCCACTCACAAGGATGAACCGGATTTCCAGTACACCATGGGACAGGCGATTGAAGACGGGGTCCTGTGCGATTACGACATCACTGTGCCTGCCCTGACGACGCACCATGCATACGTGTGTTTGGCAGATTTGCTTCTGAAACAGGCTGGACGTTTCAGGCGAGTGCTTGCGTATTGCAACTCAATTGCTGAGGCCAAACGTTTTCTCATGGTGTTGAGGGAGCTGGGACTGGCAGCATGGCATATCAATGGCAAGACACCTTTGAAAAAAAGGCAAACTGCGATTGCAGAGTTTGCCGGGACCCTGCAAAAACCGGTTCACGTGCTTGTGACTGTGGAAGTTTTGGGAGAAGGGATCAACATTCCCAATGCGGACACCTGCATGTTTGTGGAGCCGCGAAATAGCTACAAGAGCATCATTCAAGCCATCGGGCGCGTGTTGCGCCACCACCCTGCCAAGACCCTTGCACATATCGTCCTGCCAGCTGTGGCGATCCCGAGCTCTAGATCAGCCTCCATATCAGAGGGATGGAGTCTCAGGAGCAAGTGAATGCAAGGGATAATGGAAGGGTTTACAATTACAAATCTCGAATGCACGTTCGAACTCCCTGGGACAGTGACAGTGAGCTTCCAACTTCGCCACATGTTGAACAGCGCCAGCGTCAGACATGTAGCACAGCCCAAAATGAGGTGGCTTGTAGACCACAGGAACCTGCCGCAATCAGTTTGGCTACCCCAGCTGCTGCAGTCACCAGACATGCACGAAAGAGTTGTGGACCTATGGAACGCTTGCGCACACGCGAGCTGACCCAGAGACCTCAAGAAGATGTTCGAAATCAATGCTTGGCACAATCCAATCCCGCCTCGCATGATCCAACTACACCTGGCAGGCGTAGGATAGTTGGATTTTTGCGAAGTGAGTTGGATGAACGGCCAAACATCCAGAAGACCCAGACCAAGATCAGCTCAAAGCGATACCGAAAATTCAAGTTAAAAGCGTCCTGGGGATCTCCCGTGTTGGGTCATCATTTCAGCACCCAACTCGAACGCTTCCTGGCCACGCTGATGATGGCAGATCATCGCATAGTGGGTTCAAATGCAGCATCCAGGATCCAGATAGCAGATTGCACCTTGCCTGGAAGTGGCCCCAGCAACATGCAAGGATGGACAACTGTGGTTTACAGCCAGCTCTCACTGGTTCTGTCTTGCAGGGATCAGTGGGAGAGACGCTTCAGAAGCTTGGAAGTGTTTATCGACGAGCATGGGAGGCTCCCACGGCGTTTGTCCGAAGATAGTGTTGAAAAGACTCAGGCCTCCTGGCTCAACACCCAGGCAATCGCTTTTAGAAATCAGATGTTGCCTTTGCATAGGTTCCACAGACTGCTGTCGGCATCGTCACCTTTGATTCGCCGTCGTGCTGAAGGTTGGCAAACTGGCGACACCGATGGACATTTCAAGGATAAATGCGATCTTCTCAGGGAGTACGTGCAGTTGCACCAAAAGTTACCGCAGAACACAGGTGATGGGGTTGAACCCCCATTCCGGAAACTGGCAAACTGGCTGACTCGAGTGCGAGGAGGGAACACGCTCTTAAATCTTGAAAAGATGAAGATGCTGCAAGAGGTGCATCCCTTGGTCAAAGCTGAGCTCCAGAAATGGCAGGATGCCCCACGACTCCAGCAGTCAAAGTGGGAGCGGAATTTTGGTCAGCTCTCCGGGTTTGTGTTGGCAACAGGGCGCCTCCCAAAAAGCCATGCGGAAAGCAAGGCTGAAAGGCACTGTTACGACTGGCTTTGTTCTCAATGCAGAAAGCTTATAGCAGGATATCTGCCTGATGAGATGATCTGGCGGCTTCCGAATGCTCATCCTTTGATTGCGAAATATATGGATGAAAAGTGAACTTGCCACGCGCATGACGCTTTCCGTACGAATTCTGTTCTTGTCTTGCCATATTGCCCCTGCTTCGGTAAAAGCACTAGGTGAACTAAGCGAACTCCACGAAGTAATAGGAGAGTTCTGCAGCCCATTCCGTCATCTTCCATCCATACATTTTTTTGATGTTTGATGCAAACCCTTTCCGAACCCATCTTTTTTCTAGCGCTTAGGCCACTAGTTGGAGGTGGAGAGACCAGCCGGATGCCAGAGCCTCAGCTGAGAGGTGGAAATGTTTGCTCTATTTTTCCAATTGATCAGTGTTTTCAAGTAGTGACAGGACAGCGTCGGACCACCGCACCAACAAGTACAGTAGTGATGATCAGTGAAATGTCAAATTCTGAACATGTCATGGGGGCAGTGCATTGGCACCCAAAAGGCCAAGAGTTCTCATTTCTTTGGAGTACTTTGATCAACGTGTCCAGGTCCTGCAGCTATAACTTCATTGACCAACCGGTTTGTCACATGATACGACCTCCCCTCGGTCTACAACGCTGCCTCCTTAAAGTCTTGGCTCAGAGCTCGCAGTGGCTGATCATCCACTGTACCCCTTCGATGGGAATTCGGTTGAGCCCGCATGGGTAGAAGATGAGAAGAAGCGGAAGACGCCGAGCGCATCTTCTGGCACTGCTCTGGCTGCTTTGCCTACCTGCTCTGCTGAGTCGAGCGTTGCCATTCATCACTCCGCCAAGATTTGCTGGAAGGACAGGGGTTCCAGGGATGACCAGGGTGGGTAGGGACAAGTCCTCATTGGCCATTTGGGCGGATGATGCAAAAGCATGCCATGATCTTTTGACCCACTTTTGATGTTGCACTGACGACCCATCAGCCTCAGATCTTGTTAGGACGCAGCTCAGAGCTTAGACCATGGGCATGAGAGCCACACCGAAGCATGCAGCTGGAACTCCAGCTGCACTTGTGAAGTATGACGAACAAGCACCATTGATAGTTCCGGTAGTAGTGAAGGGAGCCGGACCACTTTCAACATCTCCAACAGAATGGGGCGTTGACACAGTGTTGTCCTACGTCCTATCTCTCAGGCATGCCTTTCTTATCCATTTGGGTCATGTCCGTGGTCTCACTTGCAATTAAAAAGGTCTCCAGCCGTGAAATGACAACAGGTCATGCACCTGTTTCAATTTTTTGAACATGTACTTTTCTTTTTTCCTTATCTTATGCGCACTGTATCCTGTAGATTCATTTGTAGTTTCAGGCAGCATCCATACGACACCCATTCTCCATAAACTCAGGCCTTGACGAGCGCGACACGGCCTTCATGCAGCGCCTGCGGAACTTGGCCCAGGAGGGGCTGATGTGGCCACATCTGGGGGAGAGGCAGCGGCTGCTGTGGGCGGCTGCGCTGGAGCTGCACGCTGTGCCCTTCCAGGAGCTGTTGGATCAGCTATGGTGTCGTGATGGAGGGATGGAAGCTGTAGACAACCAAGGCGTTGATAATCTGAATCGACGTGTTCTGGAATACATAGTGTTCTGATATCATGTTTTTCGCCTGAAGGAGCTGCCTCCATGGTTCTGGGAAGGCCAGAACATCACGCGGCGACATCCAGGCACCAGATTGGAAATTTCAGTGGCAATGTTTGGTTTGTCTGTTTCACTTTGGTCATTGTTTATGGTAACAGTTTAACAGTCTAACCGTTACTAACCCAACTTTCTCCGCTGACTCCTCCCCAGCTTCGACACGGGAGCTTCGAGACTATCCAAAATTTCGTAGACTCGGTACCTGTAGGCTTGTTTTTCTCCCACCTTTCTTTTCTGCTCAAACAGGATTTTTCTCCGTTGACTCCTCTGCTTGGAGATATTCTCTTTTCTTGACTGAACCCTTTTACTTCCATAATGTTTTCATTTGCCCGATAGGCCTGGACTTGCTGACTTTGGATGGTTCCCATGCTGTCTGCTGTTGGAACGCATCGGTTTCCTTCAAGGAGGTGAGGCGCTTCCTGCGCATGGCACGGTGGGTCTACAAGGCCAGAGAGATTGGGTGAGCACTGGGAGGGCGGTGATGCCAAGTAGAGGGAACAAAGTTCACAAAGGCCTTTCGCGAGTAGTTCTGTAGGACTTTATGTTTGACTTGTACTTTGGGGTGAATGTGGAGTTTCATTTGAAGTTCATCCTCATGTTCCTGTTTACAATGGCACTTGCGTGGTGACGTCTTGGTGACGTCTTTGTCCTGCCAACCCACGCAGGCCCCGATTTGCACTGTGGTGACCAGCAGCAGCCGGTTGCCCGCGAAGGTCACAGCCTGGCTGCGGAACTCCAACGCCGTGCATCGCGTCATCACAAACCGGACGATGAAGAGGCTGGGATCGCAAGAAACCTGAAATAGTTCCTGTCCTGATAGGAAGTCGTGTCCAGAATGAAATGCTGGAAATGGAGGGATGATGGATGATGGATTGTCACCGCATGAGACATTGGCAACCAGACGTGCCACAGCGCCGTTCTTGACACCCCTCCACGCATTTTCTGCCTTTGCATCTTGCCAGGCTGAGTGCCGGACTTCCTTCTCCAGCTGCTGATGGAACTGGTGGCGTCCCGCCCTTGAGACAATGCCAGCGAGACTGCCTGGACGCATGCGCCAAGGGTGCTCGAGTCCTGGAGATGGCCTGTGGCACCGGGAAGACCCGGGTGATCCAGGAGTTGGTGTCCAACGTATCCGGAAGAGTGCTTTGGATTTTTTTGGACATTTTTGATGCAGGTTTTGAATCAGCAATCATTTTCGAGTTCCCATCCCGATCCAACACCTTCAAACTTATACGCCTCGCCGACCAACTCATCCAGAATAATATTGAATAATCGCATACAATGAGATGCGAAGGGAGAAATTCTGGTGGCAAGGGGAAACAAGGGGAAGCAACACATGTATTTGCAACTGGATTCAACACATCGATTCTGCATTATTTTGCCAAAAGTGTATGCTAGATACATAAATAAGTACCCCCACTTGTTTTCCCTGCCATTCCCGTACTTTTCCCAATCTCGGCTCTCTCTCAGGTCTTGATCACGGTGCCGCTGCTTGCCCTTCTGGATCAGTTAGGTGCTGATTTCCCTGGCTTCTGCAAAGTGGGCACTGGCCACAACAAGAAGATCGACTTTGATGCCAAGGGGTTCCTAGCTGTCACGGATTCGGTGCACTTGCTGAAGAAGTTGAATTTTGACTCCATTTTTGTGGATGAGGCGCATCATCCGTTGCCGTTCAAAATGCCAAGGTCGACCGAGTTGTACCGGTTGTCAGCCACTCACAAGGATGAACCGGATTTCCGATACACCATGGGACAGGCGATTGAAGACGGGGTCTTGTGCGATTACGACATCACGGTGCCTGCCTTGACTGCTCACCATGCATACGTTTGTTTGGGAGATTTGCTCTTGAAACAAGTTGGGAGGTTCAGGCGGGTGCTGGCCTATTGCAATTCGGTTGCTGAAGCGAAACGCTTCCGGATGGTGTTGAGGGAGCTGGGACTGGCAGCATGGCATATCAATGGCAAGACGCTCTCCAATAAACGACAAGCTGTCATTGCAGACTTCGCAGGGCCCTTGCAAAAACCAGTTCACGTGCTGGTCACTGTTGAAGTTTTGGGAGAAGGGATCAACATTCCCAATGCGGACACCTGCATGTTTGTGGAGCCACGGAATAGCTACAGGAGCATCATTCAAGCCATCGGGCGGGTGCTGCGTTACCACCCTGCCAAGACTCTAGCGCACATCGTCCTGCCAGCTGTGGCGATCCCGAGCTCAAGGTTAGCGTCCGTGTCACCGTCAAGTTTCAGAAAAAAATCGAATGAAGGTGAGGAACAACTGAATGCAAGGGAGGTTGACAGTTTCAAATGTCAAGGAAGTGAGCTGCCAAGTTGGGAGGTCGAACAGCAGGTGAGAAACCCAGACACATTTGGTACGGCTGAAGATGAGGTGGTTTTCGAACCACAGTCAGCTGCCCCTCCTGCAACCACCAGGAGGCAGGGGGACGCATTTCATTCAGCCATTCATTCAAACGGCCAGCAGGGTGAGAAAGTGCGCAGCAACCACGGAAAATTTGACATAAACCGGCTGAAGCGAAAGTTAGGCAACAGCAACTACGCCAAACCTGAGACTCGAGTCAGTCCATCAGCTATGACAGATCGTCAGCAAGACCGTGTGCAGCAAGAGCATCGGCAAACGAAGTGTAGATCTATGAAAAATGTGCACAGGCACCGGCTGACCCAGACACCTTATGAAGAAGTTCAAGATCAATACTTGGAAAAACACAAGCCGGGCACGTGTGATCCAACCGCACCTGGCAGGCCAGGAGTGTTTGAAAAATTTGGAAGTGGTATTTATGACCAAGAGCCAACCATGCAGACCCAGGCCACGGTGCCCACAATTCGACACCAAGGATTCAGATTGAAAGCTTCCACCGGATCTTCTGAGTTCGACCAGCATTTCGGTAGCCAACTGGAGCGCTTCTTGGCCACGCTGATGTGGGCAGATCATCGCATTGTCGGTGCAACCGCAGGGCACAGGATTCAGGTGGCAGACTGCACCCTCGCGGATGCTGGTGCAAGCATGATCGAAGGGTGCACGACTGAGATTTACAATCGGCTCTTTGCGATTCTATCTTGGGAGGACCATTGGGAGATTCGCTTCAGAGAGTTGGAAGGGTTTGTCGACCAGCATGGCAGGTTACCACTTCGCAAGTGCGAGTCTCACTCTGAAAGAGTATTGGGCAGATGGCTCCACAACCAGAACGTTGCTTTCAGAAAGCAAAAGCTACCATTGCATAGTTTTCAGAAACTTCTATCGGCGTCCTCTCCTCTTATCCGCCGCCGTGTTGAAGGGTGGCAGATGGGTGCCGACGGGCTTTTCATGCAGAGATGCTATGAGCTCGGAGAGTATGTGCAGCTGCACCACAAGGTGCCAGACTTGGCAAATCATCGGGTTGGGTCCTCACCCTGGAACCTGGCAAAATGGTTGGCGAATTTGCGGGCAGGGAACATCAGACTAAGCGCTGGCAGGATGAATATGCTGCAAAAGGTGCATCCCTTGGTCAAAGCAGAGCTACAGAAGTGGCAGAATGCCCCGCGACTCCAGCAGTCTAAGTGGGAGTGGAAGTTTGGTCAGCTCTCCCGGTTCGTTTTGGCAACGGGGCGCCTCCCAAAAAGTGGGGGAAAAAGCAAGGCGGAAAGCGGTTGGTATAGCTGGCTTCGTGCTCAGTGCCGGAAGATCCTAGCAGGATGCCTGCCAGCTGACATGGTCCAGCAGCTTCGGAATGCTCATCCCGTGATTGCTGCGTATGTTGATACATCTGCTTAGAGACTGAAAAGATGGCGCACAATGCAACACGCGAAAGAAGGGCTATAGTGGAGTAAGGTATGCCAAGTGACCTTGACACCACTGGCTGCTGCAGTCATTCTGTTTGTTCTCTTGTTGTATCCAATTTGCAGTTGAAAGCATGGGGTGAATAGATGGAAAAGTTTAGCGGTGCCAGCTTGTTCTGCCATGTTCGAACCATATTGTTAAGAGTTAAGAGTTCACACTACGCAACAAAATCGTTCCATTGAGGCCCCAGCGCAGGTGCGCGCCTAGTGTTTTTGATGTTATAGGCCATTATTCCATTATAGGCCAACTTCCAATTCTTTCCAAAGTCATCCTTTTGCCCTCCAAAGTCCCAGGGCATGTCATTGGGAGCAGATATTAAACAGATCTGTTGGCAGTGCCGACTTTTTTTCGCCGGCCCAGGCTGCCAGTGGGAGGTGGAGAGATTGGCCGGATGTCAGAGCCTCAGGGAACGTGCAGAGGTGGAGATGGCTATGTGGATCCCGCACCAGCTTTCCATGTTGACCGTTGCTAGTGATATCAGTGAAACTCTTATGTTCTCAGAGGGTGAAATTCCAATGGTATCATGAGAGCGGTGGTGGCAAATGGGGCCAGTGAACTGAAGCCTAAAGAATCTCCAGTAACTTCAGTACAGTCCTGTTCAGGACCTTGCGTTGGTCACAATGGCTGAGAGAGGTCATGCAGCTTCAGTTCGATGAATGTGCAGTTTGTAACATGGACATCCGCTTCTTTTTCAAAATCGCACTCTTTCTCCAAGATTCTTGGCTCAAAGCTCGCGGCGGCTCATCAACCACCGCATTTCTTCGATAGGAATTGGGTTGAGCCTGCATGATTTGTGTAGACAATGAGAAAAGGCGGAAGACACCCAGCACATCTGGTATTTGCAGGGCTGCTTCTTGTCCCTGCGCTGCTGAGTCAAGCGTCATCATTCATCAATCTGCCGAGATCGGCCAGAAGGACAGGTGGATTGGGATGAGGGTGGATTGGGGATGTGCTAGCATCACATTTTGATGTAATGATCATTTGATGCATCTATCCTTCGTGCTCCACTGATGACTCACTGATGGATCTGACTGAACATGTTTCCAGGACGCAGCTCAGAGCTTGGACAATGGGCATGAGAGCCGCGCCGAAGCATGCAGCTGGAACTCCAGCTGCATTTGGGGAGATTGATGACCAACAAGCACCGTTGATAGTTCGTTGATAGTTCCAGTGGTGAAGATCTGACCACCGGGAAGAGTGTCGGGCCTTGCCACAGCGTTGCCTTTTGTGATTGAATTGATTTGAATTGGTTGACGGGTGCATGCTGTACAACATTCCAGCGACAGTAGTTGATCCTGATTTGCTGGATGGACTTCATTCAAGTTTTCACATGATGGACCTTCATCACCCTTACCGCCCCATTTGATTTCCATTATGTCTGCGGACCTTTTCTACCCGATTTCCTCTTCTCAGTGAGCCCAGGCCTTGATGATCGTGACGCGGCCTTCATGCAGCGCCTGCGGAACTTGGCGCACGAGGCGCTGACGTGGTCACATCTCGGGGAGAAGCAGCGGCTGGTGTGGGCGGCTGCGCTGGAGCTGGAAGCCGTGCCCTTTCAGGAGCTGTTGGGCGATTCGCATGATGGTAGGCCTGGTAGATGATGGTTGGAGCGATGGCTTAAGTAGATCCCCTTTGCGACCAGTGGTGTTGTCTAATTATTCTTCCGGATGTGCAGTTCATAGGTGTAGCTACAGCTGGGATGGCAGGAGCTGCCTCCGTGGTTCTGGGAGCGCCAGAACAGCACACGTCAGCATTCAGGCTAGGCAAGAGTGGCGCGAGTACCTGTTCAAATAGACAATAGAAGATGAACTCCCACAACCGCATTTTCTATTCGCGTCAGCCACGCTCTCACATGCAGAACGCTCTATCAATTACAGTTGTAGGCTGATGTTTGCCCTTTGTCGGATGCTTTTTGTTTGTTTGGACGCTGTCCACATTTCGTACCGAGCCAACAGGCCTGGACTTGCTGACTTTGGATGGTTCTCATGCTGTCCGATGCTGGAACGCATCGGTTTCCTTCAAGGAAGCGAGGCGCTTCCTGCGCATGGCACGGTGGGTCTACAAGGCCATTGAGATTGCACTGAAGGGGCGTGATGCTAAGTAAAGGGAAGAAATCACCAAGGACACATCTGAAATTCTTTTTGATTATGTCAGCGAAGCCTTGGCTTGAAACTTCTCACTCTGTTCATACGGTGAAGAGCCACCACTAAGCCCGTTTTGATGTTCGTGTTCAGCCAACTTTCTGCAGGCTCCAAGATGCACAGTGGTGACCAGCAGTCGCCGGTTGCCCAAGAAGGTGAAAGCCTGGCTGCAGAACTCCGACGCTGAGCATTGGGTCATCACAAACCGTACCATGAAGAGGCTGAGATCGGGAAGGAAAAACTGCAGACTCGAATGCGGATCAGTTTTGAACAATTTGCTGAGTGCAGATGGTTTCTCCTGGATGGAAAGCTGGGTGACACGCAGGTCTAGGTTGAGCGGTAGCCTTTCAATCTATCCACGCATTCTCCAAAGCACCGGCGTCAGGTTGAGTGCTGCAGCTCCTTCTCCCGTTGCTGAAAATGGCATGCAGCCGCCCTTGAGACAATGTCAGCGCGACTGCCTGGACGCTTGCGCCAAGGGTGCTCGAATCATCGAGATGGCCTGCGGCACTGGGAAGACCCGGGTGATCCAGGAGTTGGCGTCGGATGTGTCAGGAAGGGTGCCTGTGGCCGTTGATTCAATTCAGTTTCGGTTAGTTAATACCAATACCTTGTCACTGTTGTCTTTTTGGCCTCTATCTAAATCCGTTTTGTTGATATGGTTGTTCTTTGCCATTCCTGGTCGTGTTTCGCAATTGCAAGTCGGATTCCCGGACGATCATTTTCTTTGCTGACAAACCGTCCTGAAACTAGCGAACGAGTCTCAAGAGCAACTCTCAGGGTGCCGTTCCGTGCCATTCTCAGGTTTTGGTCACGGTGCCTCTACGAGCCTTGCTGGACCAGTTTGCTTCAGACTTCCGCGGCTTCTGCAAAGTGGGCACTGGCCACAACAAGAAGATCGACTTCAATGCCAAAGGTTTCATTGCTGTCACGGATTCGGTCCACTTGCTGAAGAAGTTGAAGTTTCACTCCATTTTTGTGGACGAGGGGCATCATCCGTTGCCGTCCAAAATGCCACGGTCGACCGAGTTGTATCGGTTGTCAGCCACTCACAAGGACGAGCCGGATTTCCGATACACCATGGGACAGGCGATCGAAGATGGGGTCTTGTGCGATTACGATATCACAGTGCCTGCCTTGACTGCTCACCACGCATACGTGTGTTTGGCAGATTTGCTTCTGAAACAAGTTGGGAGGTTCAGGCGAGTGCTCGCGTATTGCAACTCTGTTGCTGAAGCGAAACGCTTCCGGATGGTGTTGAGGGAGCTGGGGCTGGCAGCATGGCATATCAATGCCAGGACACATTTAAAGAAACGAGAAACTGTGATTGACGAGTTTGCCGGGCCCCTGCAGAAACCAGTTCACGTGCTGGTCACTGTTGAAGTTTTGGGAGAAGGGATCAACATTCCCAATGCGGACACCTGCATGTTTGTGGAACCCCGAAATAGCTACAGGAGCATCATTCAAGCTATTGGGCGTGTGCTGCGCCATCACCCTGCCAAGACTCTGGCACACATCGTCCTGCCAGCTGTGGCAATCCCAAGCTCAAGATCTGCGTCCATACCACAGACTGGTTCCAGGAATAAAGAGATCAAAGGTGAGGAGCAACCAAATGCGAGGGAGGCCGAGACTCTTCAAATCCCCAACCCTCAAATGCACAGCCCGAATCTGCGGAAAAACGGCGGTGAGCTGCCACCTGCAACTATGCAGGTTGAACCACGCCGGCAGATCCGGCAGGCAAGAACCCCACAAACATCTGGTATTGGTAAGGAGCAGATGGCTTCCACCCCTAAGTCACCAGCTGCCATCAGCATCGCTGGCACGCGTGCTGCAGTGAAAAGGAAGGCGTCCGCAGTTCATCCAGCACCTCCCACGAATGGTCAGCGAAGAGATGAAGTATGCAGTGAACCAGACTGGGAATTTGAAGCAAAGGGGCTGGAGCGAAAGCCTCGTCACTGCGGCAACGAACCTGAGCGGCAAGTCGGCCCAACAGCTCTAGTTGATCGTCAGCAGCACAGTAAGCAGCAAGAAGAGTTGCACAAGACTGGTGGATCTATAGGACGCTTGCATGGGCACCAGTCGATCCAGACACTTGAAAAACAACTTCAAAATCAATACTTGGAACGATCCAAAGCCAGCACTTCTGATCCAACTTTGCCTGACAGGCCTGCCACAGTCAAATGTTTGTTGAGTTTTGATCAAGAACGAACACTTGTGAGGAAAGGGGATGCGGTTCTTTCGAGGTCCCACCAACGATTCAAATTGAAAGCATCTGGCGATCAGCAGTTCAGTAGCCAACTGGAACGCTTTCTGGCCACGCTGATGATCGCAGATCATCGCCTCGTTGGTGCAACGGCAGGGCACAGAATCCAGGTAGCAGACTGCACGCTGGAGGATGCTGGTGCAAGCATGACGGAAGGGTGGGCGGCAGAGATCTACAGTTGGCTCTCTGCTGTTCTATCTCGTGAGGACCACTGGGAGACTCGCTTGAAGGAAGTGGAGATTTGCAAACAGAAATGGGAGGCTCCCAATTCGCCACTCCGATTCTCACTCTGAAAGGACATTGGCCATATGGCTGGACAGCCAGGGCAGCGCCTTTAGACAGCAAAGATTGCCGTTGCACAGGCTTCAGCAACTGTTGTCGGCATCCTCACCTCTGATTCGTAGGCGTGCTGAAGGGTGGCAAACTGGCGACCCTGATGGGCGTTTCAGTGAGAGATGCCAGGAGCTCAGAGCATACGTGCAGCTACACAAAAGATTGCCAGAAAAGACACGCCATCAAATCACATCGTCGTCCTGGAAGCTGGCGCGGTGGGTGGAGCATGTAAGGAGAGGGACCATTACACTAAGTCCGAACAAGCGAAAGATGCTACAAGAAACGCATCCCTTGGTCAAAGCCGCACTCCAGAAGTGGAAGGACGGTCCCAGAATCTATCGGTCTCGATGGGAACAGAAGTTCAATGAGTTGTCCATGTTTGTGACGGCAGTGGGGCGCCTCCCAAAATACGGAGGAGGGGCCCTTGAAACAAGCTACTACCAGTGGCTTTGTGTTCAGTGTAGGAGGGTCTTAGCAGCATATTTGCCGGATGAGATGACCCAGCGGCTTCGGAATGCCCATCCTTTGATTGCAGCACATATTGAGACATTTGTCCAAGAGAGACGTGGCAAATGAAAAGATGCTTAGAGCCACGTGCGAGCAGTGTGTGCTGCAGGGATTAGACAAGGGTCAGGGCTGAGAAGTTGGTGACACAAGCATGCTCCTTTTCCATGGCAATTCTGTCCTTTTACATTCTGCGCGCAATTTTGGGATGCTGGTACATCATGGTATATATATATATTGTATATATCCATGAGAATGCTGGAGTTTAGGGCAAGCAGCCAATCCCAAGACTATCCAGCAACATCCTTCCAGAGAGGCCCCGGTGATGGTCGACACCAACTTCTCATCCCTACAACTTCATCCTCTTTCTCCGGCTTCCATCTAGGGCCACATCTAGAACCCACCTGACATGACAGTCGGTGTCCGCGGTGTCCGTTCTTTAACCCTCCGAGGCCGCCGGTTGGAGGCGGAGACATCAGTCGGATGCCGGAGCCTGAGCAACGTGCAGAGGTGGAGATGGCTGGGTGGATTTGGCAAGTCGGACAGGCAAACCGTAGTGGACCACCGACTACATGCTGTAGTGATTAGAAGTTGAACTCGCAAGCGTCACATGAAATTGCATCGTGTCATTAGAAGTTGCTGCTATTTCCAAATGTCACATGAAAGTCCTCCTCCCCCAACATTGCCTGGCTTTGTTTCAATTTTCCTTCTCAAGGGGCTTGGCTCAAAGCTCGCCTGCACCTCGATACTTGTCGGAATTAGAGTCAGCCCGCATGACTGATAGAAGATGAGAAGAAGGGGAAGATGCCCAGTGCATCTTCTGACATTGGCAGGTCTGCTTCATGTCTTTTCCCTGCTGAGTCAAGCGTTTTCATTTATCAATCCGCCAAGATTTGCTGGAAGGACAGGGGGGCCATAGATGAGGAGGGTGGATGTGGGACGCTTGTCAAAATGCATGTTTTATGTGTTGATATGTGTTGATGTTCTAAGTGAGGTGTTTTTGGATGTTCTACATTTAGAACATCGCTTTCTTGATTTTTGCGATGTTCTAAGTGCGTGTGCCGGCGCATTTGGAAACCGTTTGATGTTCTAAGTGTGTGTCGACATATAAAGTTTGGTTGAACTCGTGCGGATATGCCACGAACAATGCATTGCCATGCATTGCCCATCTGCCTTGATGACTCATCAGCCTCAGATCTTGTCAGGATGCAGCTGAGACAGCTGGGAGCTTGGACGATGGGCGTGGGAGCCACGCCAAAGCATGTGGCCGGAACTTCAGCTGCACTTGGGAAGAAACATGATGCACTCGCGCCGTTGATGGTCTCAGTAGTGAAGAGGAACCCGACCATTTTCAACAGTTTGGTGTTTTGACAAAGGGTGCACAGCTTCCAGCCGTGTACTGCCAACTTGACACATGTATCTCGTCAGAATGTTTTCATTTACCTCTTATCCCATTTGACTCTTTCCTCGCTTTCCGAACAACGACTCCTCTCCGTGAGCCCAGGCCTTGACGACCGCGACGCGGCCTTCATGCAGCGCCTGAGGAACTTGGCGCACGAAGCGTTGAGCTGGCCACATCTGGGGGAGAGGCAACGGCTGGTCTGGGCTGCCGCGCTGGAGCTGAATGCCGTGCCCATGCAGGAGCTGTTAGATCAGCTATGGTGTCGTGATGAGGACATGCAGGTGGAAGACAAAACTATGAGTTCCTGATATGATTCGGCATAATGGGACAGAATCAGTTTTCTGATTTCGGATGTTTCGCTCGAGGGGTTGTTGTGGGGGCAGTTCTGGTTTGATGCAGGAGTTGCCTCCTTGGTTCTGGGAACGCCAAAACATCACACAGCGATATCCAGGCATGGCAAGACCTTGGCAAAGATATCAATGAGAATACCAGGATCCTAAAATGGAGGTACTGTACCATATAAGGCCATATTTTGCTGGGATATTACATAGGCCTTATATAGGCCTTATATATGGTAGGTACCTCCAATTTAGGTTCCTGAAATGGCAATTGAAGATAGGGCCGGGAACATATGGTGGCTCTTTCGGGTGAGATGTAGCAGCTCAGACCTCTTGGCTATCATTGAGTGGGGATGGTAGGCTTGTTTTTCTTCTCTCTGACCGTTTCCTCAACCATTCTACTGAAGCTTTGGACCAATGGACTTTCTCTGTTGACTCCTTCTCTGCTTGGACATGTTCTTTTTCTTGACTGAATCTTTGCATTTCCATCATGATTCTTCATTTTCATTTGCCCGATAGGCCTAACCTTGCTGAGCTTGGACGGTTCGCATGCCGTTGGCTGCTGGAACGCATCCGTTTCCTTCAGGGAGGTGAGGCATTTCCTGCGCATGGCGCGGTGGGTCTACAAGGCCAGGGTGACCGGTGGCCAGTGAAGGGATGTGATGCCAAGAAAGTTTCGCCTGCAGTTCTATCGGGCTTTATGTGTGGCTTCCAGGGTCACTATGGCTTTGGGTTAAATGTGCAGTTTCATTTGAAGTATCTTCATGTTCCTGTTTGCCATGGCACTGACGCTCAATCCAAATGTGGTGATGTGTCTTTCCAGCCCGTGCAGGCCCCAAGATGCACGGTGGTGACCAGCAGCCGCCGGTTACCCGAGAAGGTCAGAGCATGGCTGCGGAACTCCAATGCCGAGCATTGTCTCATCACAAACCGTACGATGAAGAGGCTGGGAGTGGGAAGGACGTTCTGGGAAATTGCGGGGAATTGAATTTCAGATGAACTTTGTGTCGCGTCCACCACTTGGAGCATGAAGCGTGTGGTGGATGTACAGTATCAGTTTTGCCACTTTAAAGACATTAGCGCCCTTTTTGCCCTCGATGCCCTTTGTGCCCATAGATCTTGTTAGGCTGAGTGCTGGACTTCCTTCTCCAGCTGATGGAACTGGTGGCGTGCCGCCCTTGAGACAATGCCAGCGCGACTGCCTGGACGCATGCGCCAAGGGTGCTCGAGTCCTGGAGATGGCGTGTGGCACTGGGAAGACCCGTGTGATCCAGGAGTTGGTGACCAACGTATCCGGAAGAGTGCTTTGGACATTTTTGGACATCTTTGATCATTTTTGATGCAGGTTTTGAATCAGCAATCATTTTCGACTTCCCATCCCGATCCAACAGTTTGCTCCCCCAAACTTATACGCCTCGCCGACCAACTCATGCAGAATAATATTGAATAATCGCATACAATGTTATATAGGTGCGACAGGACAAAATTCTTTTGGCAGAGGGAAGCAACACATGTATTTGCAACTAGATTCAACACATCAATTCTGCATTATTTTGCCAAGAGCGTATGCTAGATACATGAATAATAAGTGCTCCCGCTTGTTTTCCCCGCCATTCCCGTACTTTTCCCAATCTCATACACCTTTTGTTCGCCTCTCTCTCAGGTCTTGATCACGGTGCCTCTACGAGCCTTGCTGGACCAGTTCGCTCCGGACTTCCCCGGCTTCTGCAAAGTGGGCATGGGCCACAACAAGAAGATCGACTTCGATGCCAAAGGTTTCATGGCTGTCACGGATTCGGTCCACCTGCTTAAGAAATTGAAGTTTGACTCCATTTTTGTGGATGAGGCGCACCATCCGTTGCCGCCCAAAATGCCCGGGTCGATGGAGTTGTATCGGTTGTCGGCCACTCATAAGGAAGAGCCGGATTTCCGGTACACCATGGGACAGGCGATTGAAGATGGGATCCTGTGCGATTACGACATCACGGTTCCTGCCCTGACTGCGCACCATGCATACCTATGTTTGGGAGATTTGCTCTTGAAACAAGTTGGGAGGTTCAGGCGGGTGCTGGCCTATTGCAATTCTGTTGCTGAAGCGAAACGCTTCCGGATGGTGTTGAGGGAGCTGGGACTGGCGGCATGGCATATCAATGGCAAGACACCTTCGAATGAACGACAAGCTGTCATTGCAGAGTTCGCCGGGCTCTTGCAAAAACCGGTTCACGTGCTTGTGACTGTAGAAATTTTGGGAGAGGGGATCAACATTCCCAGTGCGGACACCTGCATGTTCGTGGAGCCCCGAAATAGCTACAGGAGCATCATTCAAGCTATTGGGCGTGTGCTGCGCCATCACCCTGCCAAGACTTTGGCGCACATCGTCCTGCCAGCTTTGGCAATCCCAAGCTCAAGATCTGCGTCCGTGTCGCCATCAAGTTTCAGAAATAAACGTGAGGAGCAACCGAACGCAAGGAAGGTTGACAGCCTCAATTGTCAGGGAAGTGAGTTGCCAAGTTTGCAGGTCGAACAGCAGGCGAGAAACCCACACACATTTGGTACGGCTGAAGATGAGGCGGCTACTAGACGGAAGTCACCTGCTGCGATCAACGTGGCTGCCCCTCCTGCGACCACCAGGAGGCAGGGGGACACCTTTCATTCAGCCTTTCATTCAAACGGCCAGCAGGGTGAGAAAGTGCGCAGCGACCACGGGAATTTTGACACAAGCCCCCTAAAGCGAAAGCGAGGCAACAGCAACTATGCCGAACCTGAGACTCGAGTCAGTCCATCAGCTATGACACATCGTCAGCAAGACCGTGTGCAGCAAGACCATCCGCAAACAAAGTGTGGATCTGTCAAAAACGTGCACAGGCACCAGCTGACCCAGACACCTCATGAAGAAGTTGAAAATCAAGACTTGGAAAGACACAAGCCAGGCACACGTGATCCGACCACACCTGGCAGGCCAGAAGTGTTTGAACAATTTGGAAGTGGGATTGAGGCTGAAGAGCCAAATATGCAGAAGAGAGAGGCCAAGATGAGCTCAAAGCTTCACCAAACATTCAAATTGAAAGCGTCCACCGGATCTCCCATGTTCGATCAGCAGTTCAGTAGCCAGCTGGAGCGCTTCTTGGCCATGCTGATGTGGGCAGATCATCGCATTGTCGGTGCAACCGCAGGGCACAGAATCCAGGTAGCAGACTGCACTTTGGAGGATGCTGGCGTAAAGATGGAAGGGTGGACGGCCGAGATTTACACTCGGCTCTCTGTGATTCTATCTGGGGATGACCATTGGGAGATTCGCTTCAGGGAGTTGGAAGCGTTTGTGGACAAGCATGGCAGGCTACCACTCCGCCAGTGCAAGTCTCACTATGAGAGAGCATTGGGCGCATGGCTCAACAGCCAGGGCGCTTCTTTCAGAAAGCAGAGGCTGCTGTTGCAGAGGTTCCAAAAACTACTCTTGGCATCCTCACCTCTGATTCGCCGCCGTGCTAAAGGGTGGCAGATAGGTGACAGTGATGGGCTTTTCCAGGAGACATGCAACCGGCTCAAAGAGTATGTGCAGTTGCACTTGAGAATGCCAGAGACGACAGGTCATGAGGTTGGATCCCCACCGTGGAAACTGGCAAAATGGCTGGCACATTTGCGGGGAGGGAACAGAAGACTAAGTCCTGACAAGATGAAGACGCTGCAACAGGTGCATCCCTTGGTCAAAGCTGAGCTACAGAAGTGGCAGAATGCCCCACGACTCCATCGGTCTCAGTGGGAGCGGAAGTTTGGTCAGCTCTGCTGGTTTGTAGGGGCGACAGGACGCCTCCCAAAAAGCCGTGGACAAAAGGAGCTTGAAATGAGTAGCTACAGCTGGCTTCGGATTCAGTGCCGAAAGCTTCTAATAGGATACCTGCCCGAAGACATGGCGCAGCGGCTTCGGAAAGCTCATCCCCTGATCGCTGCATATCTCGATACATCTAATTACTTAGAGAGTGCCGCAGTGCGCGAAAGAAGGGCTACATGCAGGCTGGTTGCTGCCGAAAGCAGCAGGTGAATCCCCCTGTATAAGATAACAGGGTTTAGAGGTGGCAGCTCGTTCCGTCATGTTTAACAATATTCCCGAGGCTACTCAACAACAATTAGAAACACCCAACCAACAACATGACCTCATCACTGCAGAGGTCTCAGTGCCAGTCTTCTGGGTACTGGGCCCCATATCTTCGATGTTTGAGTCCAGCCTCAATTTTGCTCCAAAGTCCCTTAAAGTCCAACTGTGACCATGTCCCTGGGAGCATAGATTGAACATGATTGAACCCACCTACCAGGATTGCCGATGTCCTTTGTTTCATGCTCCTTTGTTAAAAGCCTCATCCCGGAATGTGTTCCGTAAGCTTCCGAGGTTGCCGTTTGGAGGTGGAGAGACCAGCCGGATGCCAGAGCCTCAGCTGCTCAGAGAGTTCAATTCCAGCGGTATCATGAGGGCGGTGGTGGCAGATGGGGGCAGTGAACTGAAGCCTAAAGGAACGGTTTTTGAATATTCTTTAATGGTGCCGCAACTGGAGGCATTAGTATGCTCTTGTTCAGGACCTTGCATTGGTCAATGTGTCATAGAGAGGTCATTCAGCTTCAATGCACATTCAGTTTGTCACATGGGCATCCTCTTTTGATATCTTTTGCATTATTGTCTCTTTCTCCAGAGTTTTGGCTCAAAGCTCGAGATGGCTCATCATCTGCTATGCCTTTTCGATAGGAATTGGGTTGAGCCCGCATGCTTTGTGTAGACAATGAGAAAAGGGGGAAGACGCTCAGCGCATCTGGCGTTGGCAGGGCTGCTTCTTGTCCCTGCGCTGCTGAGTCAAACGTCGTCATTCATCAATCCGCCGAGATCGGCCAGAAGGACAGGTGGGATGATGAGGGTGGATGGGGGACCTGCTGGCATCACATTTTGGTGTTGCAATGATCATTTATGCATCCTTCATGCTCCACTGATGACTCACTGATGGCTCTGACTGAAGATGTTTCCACAGGACGCAGCTCAGAGCTTGGACCACGGGCATGAGAGCCGCGCCTAAGCATGTGGCCGGAACTCCAGCTGCACTTGGGGAGACGTACGACAAACAAGCCCGTTGATAGTTCCAGTAGTGAAGATCTGACCACCAGGAACAGCGTCTGGCCTTGTCACAGCGTTGCCTTTTGTGATTGAATTGGGTGACGGGTGCATGGTGTACAACATTCCAGCGACAGTAGTTGATCCTGATTTGCTGGATGGACTTCATTCATGTTTTCACATGATTGACCTTCATGAAGCCTTCATCACCCTTATCGCCCCATTTGATTTCCATCATTTCTGCGGACCTTTTCTATACCATTTCGTCTTCTCAGTGAGCTCAGGACTTGATGATCGTGACACGGCCTTCATGCAGCGCCTGCGGAACTTGGCGCACGAGGCGCTGACGTGGCCACACCTCGGGGAGAAGCAACGGTTGGTATGGGTGGCTGCGCTGGAGTTGGACGCCGTGCCCTTTCAGGAGCTGTTGGGCGATTCCAATGATGGTAGGCCTGGTAGATGATGGGTTGAGCGATGGCTTAAGTATATAGATTCCCTCTGTGAGTAATTAGTGGTGTTGTCTATTCTTTCAGATTTGCAGTTCATAGGTGTAGCTATAGTTGGGATGGCAGGAGCTGCCTCCGTGGTTCTGGGAGCGCCAGAACAGCACACGTCGACATTCAGGCCAGGCAAGAGTGGTGCTATACGTGCGTGCTGTTTAAATTGGAGATGAACTATACACTCTCACATGCAGAGCGCTCTATCCATTGAAGACAGTTGTAGGCTGATGTTTGCCCTTTGTCGGATGTTTTTTCTTTCGATTCCATCACTGACCCTGTGCCAACAGGCCTGGACTTGCTGAGTTTGGATGGTTCCCATGCTGTCCGATGCTGGAACGCATCGGTTTCCTTCAAGGAAGTGAGGCGTTTCATGCGCGTGGCACGGTGGGTCTACAAGGCCAGAGAGATTGGGTGGAGCACTGAATGGGCGTGATGCTAAGGGAAGAAATCACCAAGGACACATCTGAAATTCTTTTGGGTGGTGTTAATTGATGCCATCAATTGAAACTCCTGACCCTGTTCATGCTGTGAAGAGCCACCACGAAGCCCGTTTTGATCTCATTGTGCCACCACCTCCGCCCCACCTCCTGCAGGCTCCAAGATGCACAGTGGTGACCAGCAGTCGCCGGTTGCCCACGAAGGTGAAAGCCTGGCTACAGAACTCCGACGCTGAGCATTGGGCCATCACAAACAGTACCATGAAGAGGCTGAGGTCGGGAAGGAAAAACTGCAGACTCGAATGCGGATCAGTTTTGAACAATTTGGTGAGTGCAGATGGTTTCTCCTGGATGAAAAACTGGCTGATACGCAGGTCTAGGTTGAGTGGTAGCCGCTGGTAGCCTTTCCATCTATCCACGCATTCTCCAAAGCACCGGCGCCAGGTTGAGTGCTGCAGCTCCTTCTGCCGTTGCTGAAAATGGCATGCAGCCGCCCTTGAGGCAATGCCAGCGCGACTGCCTGGACGCATGTGCCAAGGGTGCTCGAATCGTTGAGATGGCGTGTGGCACTGGGAAGACCAGGGTGGTCAAAGAGTTGGTTTCGAATGTATCCGGAAGGGTGCCCTTGGCCGTTGATTGAATTCAGTTTCGGTTAATACCAATACCTTGTCACTATTGTTTTTTTTGGCCTACGTGTATTTGATCTGTTTTGACATTGTTGATATGGTGGTCCTTTCCAATTCCTAGTCGTGTCTCGCAATTGCGAGTCGCGAACGATCATTTTCTTTGCTGAGAAACCGTCCTGAAACTATCGAACGAGCCTCAAGAGCAACCCCCAGTGTGCCATTCCAAGCTATCATCCCTAGGTTTTGATTACGGTGCCGCTGCTTGCTCTTCTGGATCAGTTCGCTTCGGACTTCCCTGGCTTCTGCAAAGTGGGCACGGGCCACAACAAGAAGATCGACTTCGATGCCGAGGGGTTCATGGCTGTGACAGATTCGGTCCACTTGCTGAAGAAGTTGAAATTTGATGCCATCTTTGTGGACGAGGGGCATCATCCGTTGCCGCCCCAAATGCCACGGTCGGCCGACTTGTACTGCTTGTCCGCCACTCACAAGGATGAACCGGACTTTCGATACACCATGGGACAGGCAGTTCAAGACGGGGTCTTGTGCGATTACGACATCACGGTGCCTGCCTTGACTGCTCACCATGCATATTTGTGTTTGGGAGACTTGCTTTTGAATCAAGTTGGGAGGTTCAGGCGCGTGCTGGCCTATTGCAATTCGGTTGCTGAAGCAAGACGCTTTCGCATGGTTTTGAAAGAGCTGGGGCTGGCAGCATGGCATATCAATGGAAAGACACCTTTAAAGAAACGAGAAACTGTGATCGAAGAGTTCGCCAGGCCCTTGCTAAAACCGATTCACGTGCTTGTGACTGTTGAAGTTTTGGGAGAAGGGATCAACATTCCCAATGCAGACACCTGCATGTTTGTGGAGCCCCGAAGTAGCTACAGGAGCATCATTCAAGCCATCGGACGCGTGTTGCGCCACCACCCTGCCAAGACTCTGGCACATATTGTGTTGCCAGCAGTGGCGATCCCAAGCTCAAGATCAGCGTCCGTGTCACCATCAAGTTTCGGAAAGAAACCGATCGAAGGTGGGGACCAACTGAATGCAAGGGAGGTTCACAGTCTCAATTGTCAAGGAAGTGAGTTGCCAAGTTGGCAGGTCGAACAGCAGGTGAGAAACCCAGACACATTTGGTACTGATGAAGATGAGGTGGTTTCCGAACCACAGTCACATGCTGGAATCAGCGTGGCTACCCCTCCTGCAACCACCAGGAGGCAGGGGCACACATTTCATTCAGCCATTCATTCAAACGGCCAGCAGGGTGAGAAAGTACGCAGCAACCACAGAAATTTTGACACAAGCCGGCTAAAGCGAAAGCTAGGCAACAGCAACTATGCCGAAGCTGAGACTCGAGTCAGTCCATCAGCTATGACAGATCGTCAGCAAGAACAGTTGCAAACGATTTGGGCATAGGCACCACCAACCGCAGACACCTCAAGAAGAAGTTCAAAATCAATGCTTGGAAAGATTCAGCACGGGCACGCAGGATCAAACTACACCTGGCAGGCCTAGAATCGGAAATGTGCGAAATGAGATGGATGAAGAGCCAACCATGCAGACCCAGGCCACAGTTCCCACAATTCGACACCACAGATTCAAATTGAAAGCTTCCACCCGATCTTCTGAGCTCGATCAGCTTTTCGGTAGCCAACTGGAACGCTTTCTGTCCATGCTGATGCGGGCAGATCATCGCATTGTTGGTGCAACCGCAGGGTACAGAA
Source organism: Cladocopium goreaui (assembly GCA_947184155.2). Lineage (NCBI taxonomy): Eukaryota > Dinophyceae > Suessiales > Symbiodiniaceae > Cladocopium > Cladocopium goreaui. Next base: position 77,067 of record CAMXCT020000672.1, on the reverse strand, counting down.
TCCAGGTCGCAGATTGCACTTTGGCGGATGCTGGTGCAAAGATGATGGAAGGGTGGACGACCGAGATTTACAATCGGCTCTCTGCGATTCTATCTTGGGAGGACCATTGGGAGATTCGCTTCAGGGAGTTGGAAGCGTTTGTCGACCAGCATGGCAGGCTACCACTTCGCAAGTGCGAGCCTCACTCTGAAAGAGTATTGGGTACATGGCTCCACAACCAGAACGCTGCTTTGAGAAAGCAAAGGCTACCATTGCATAGGTTTCAGAAACTTCTATCGGCGTCCTCTCCTCTTATCCGCCGCCGTGTTGAAGGGTGGCAGATGGGTGCCGACGGGTTTTTCCTGCGGAGATGCTATGAGCTCGGAGAGTATGTGCAGCTGCGCCACAGGGTGCCAGACTTGGCAAATCATCGGGTTGGGTCCTCACCCTGGAAATTGGCAAAATGGTTGGCGAATTTGCGGGCAGGGAACATCAGACTAGGCGCTGGCAGGATGAAGATGCTGCAAGAGGTGCATCCCTTGGTCAAAGCAGAGCTACAGAAGTGGCAGAATGCCCCACGACTCCTGCAGTCTAAATGGGAGTGGAAGTTTGGTCAGCTCTCCCGGTTCGTTTTGGCAACAGGGCGCCTCCCAAAAAGTGGGAGAAAAAGCAAGGCGGAAAGCGGTTGGTACAGCTGGCTTCGTGCTCAGTGCCGGAAGATCCTAGCAGGATGCCTGCCAGCTGACATGGTGCAGCGGCTTCGGAATGCTCATCCCTTGATTGCTGCATATGTTGATAGAGCTGAATAGAGTCTAGAGACTGAAAAGAGACGCAGAACGTGCGCACCTGCTGCTGTGCAACACGTGAAAGAAGGCTTAGGTATATATAGTCAAAGTGAGCTTGACACCACTGGCTGCTTGCTGCAGCCATTCTGTTCGTTCTCTTGTTGTATCCAATTTGCAGTTGAAGGCATGAGGTGAATAGATGGAAAAGTTTAGCGGTGCCAGCCTGTTCTGCCATGTTCCAACTACATTGTTAAGACTACCCAATAACATCATTCCATTGAGGCCCCAGCGCAGGTGCTGCGCCTAGTGTTTTTGATGTTATCGGATGTTTTAGGCCATTATAGGCCAACCTCTACTTCTTTCCAAAGTCATCCTTTTGCCCTTCAAAGTCCCAGTGTGAGCATGTCATTGAGAGCAGAGATTAAACAGATCTGTTTGGAGTGCCGATTCTTTTTTCGCTGCCCCAGGCTGCCAGTGGGAGGTGGAGAGATTAGCCGGATGTCAGAGCCTCAAGGAACGTGCAGAGGTCCATGTTGATTCCAGTACTATCATGAGGGCCGTGGTGGCAGATGGGGCCAATGAACTGAAGCTTAAAAGAAGCTTTTGTTCAGGACCTTGCGTTGGTCAATATGGCTGAGGGAGGTCATGCAGTTTCAGTTCAACGAACATCCAGTTTGTAACATGGACATCTTCTTCTTTTTCAATATTGCCCTTTTCTCCAAGATTCTTGGCTCAAAGCTCGCGGCGGCTCATCATCCACCGCATTTCTTCGACAGGAATTTGGTTGAGCCCGCATGCTTTGCGTAGACCATGAGAAAGATGGGAAGACACCCCGCGCATCTGGCATTGGCAGGGCTGCTTCTTGTCCCTGCGCTGCTGAGTCAAGCGTCGTCATTCATCAATCCGCCAAGATCGGCCAGAAGGACAGGTGGATTGGGATGATGAGGGCGGATTGGGAATGTCCTAGCAGCTAGCATCACATTTTGGTGCTGCAATGATCATTTGATGCGCCCTTCGTGCTCCACTGATGACTCACTGATGGCTCTGACTGAAGATGTTTCCACAGGACGCAGGTCAGAGCTTGGACCACGGGCATGAGAGCCGCGCCTAAGCATGTGGCCGGAACTTCAGCTGCAGTTGGGGTGAAGAATGACGAACAAGCACCGTTGATAGTTCCAGTAGTGAAGATCTGACCACCGGGAAGAGTGTCGGGCCTTGTCACGACGGGTGCATGGTGTACAACATTCCAGCGACAGCAGTCGATCCTGATTTGTTGGATGGACTTCATTCATGTTTTCACATGATTGACCTTCATCACCCTTATCGGTCAGTACCTCGCTTAGGCCTACGTTTTGGCTCGCTTAGGCCTACGTCACAGATACATGATGAATATGTTTATGTTTGCGATATATATATAATATTATATCAGATTTCTACCCCAGGCCTTGACGATCGCGACACGGCCTTCATGGAGCGCCTACGGAACTTGGCGCACGAGGCGCTGACGTGGCCCCATCTCGGGGAGAAGCAGCAGCTGGTGTGGGCGGCTGCGCTGGAGCTGGAAGCCGTGCCCTTTCAGGAGCAGTTGGGCGATACGCATGTAATCGCATGTATGTCCAGTTCGCACATTGTACATAAGGCCCTCCTTCTGCGAGTAGTGGTGTCTATTCTTTGAGTTTGCAATTCCTGGGTGTAGCTACAGCCGGGTGGGTTGGTAGGAGCTGCCTCCATGGTTCTGAGAGCGCCAGAACAGCACACATCGATTGCAAGGCTGGCTTTTCAAGTGGAAGATTGATAGCCACGACGTCCCACAACTGCTCAGCTAAGATAAGTTGCGGCCAATAGTCGGCTGCCGTTTGCGTAAGTATTGTCTAAGTCTTTCCGTGTTTGCCTGCGCTCCACTTGTCTTATCTGACACTTTCCCACCAGGCCTGGACTTGCTGAGTTTGGACGGTTCCCACGCTGTCTGCTGCCGGAACGCGTCGGTTTCCTTCAAGGAGGTGAGGCGTTTCCTGCGCATGGCACGGTGGGTCTACAAGGCCAGAGACGTCGGGGTGAGCACTGAAGGGGCGTGATGCTGAGTGAAGGGAAGAAATCACCAAGGACACATCTGAATTTCTTTTAGTGGTGTTAATTGATGCCGTCAATTGAAGCTCCTCACCCTGTTCATGCTGTGAAGAGCCACCGCTAAGCCCGTTTTGATCTCATGTGCCACCACCTCCTGCAGGCTTCAAGATGCACAGTGGTGACCAGCAGTCGCCGGTTGCCCAAGACGGTGAAAACCTGGCTGCAGAACTCCGACGCTGAGCATCGGGTCATCACAAACCGTACCATCACGAGGCTGAGATTGGGAGAAAAAAGACCTGCAGATTCGAATGCAGATCAGTGTTTGTGGGTGCAAATGATTTTTTCCGGGATGAAAAACCAAGGCACCTGTGTGGTACGCAGGTCTAGGTGTTTGGTGCAGCATTTTGGACCAGCGGTAGCCTTTCCATCTATCCCTTGTCCTCCATGCATCCCCCAAAGCACCGGCGCCAGGTTGAGTGCTGCAGCAGCTCCTTCTCCCATTGCTGAAAATGATGGCATGCAGCCGCCTTTGAGGCAATGCCAGCGCGACTGCCTGGACTCATGCGCCAAGGGTGCTCGAGTCATCGAGATGGCCTGTGGCACTGGAAAGACCCGAGTGATCCACGAGTTAGTGTCAAATGTATCAGGAAGGGTGCCCTGGGCCTTTGATTCAGCTCGGACAATACTTTGCTTTGGTTGAAGTGTTTAGTTTAGCTCTTGATCATAGGTGTCTCGCCATAAATGAAGATCATATATACCGTACCATGTTTGGATTCAACAAGCCTAACAGGCCCAACATTGAGGGTGAGAATATGTGAGAATCAAGAGTGGTAAGGGGCCGCTATTCTCGGAATATTCAATGATGCCATTCTCAGGTGTTGATCACGGTTCCCTTGCGAGCCCTGCTGGACCAGTTCGCTCCCGACTTCCCCAGCTTCTGCAAAGTGGGCACTGGCCACAACAAGAAGATCGACTTCGATGCCAAAGGTTTCATTGCTGTGACAGATTCGGTCCACTTGCTGAAGAAGTTGAAATTTGATTCCATTTTTGTGGATGAAGCGCATCATCCGCTGCCGCCCAAGATGCCAGAACCGACCGAGTTGTATCGGTTTTCGGCCACTCACAAGGATGAACCGGATTTCCGATACACCATGGGACAGGCGATTGAAGATGGGGTCCTGTGCGATTACGACATCACGGTGCCTGCCCTGACTGCGCACCATGCATATGTGTGTTTGGCAGATTTGCTTTTGAAACAAGCTGGGAGGTTCAGGCGAGTGCTTGCGTACTGCAACTCAATTACTGAGGCCAAACGTTTTCGCATGGTGTTGAGGGAGCTGGGACTGGCAGCATGGCATATCAATGGCAAGACACCTTCGAAAAAACGAGAAACTGCGATTGCAGAGTTTGCGGGGCCCCTGACGAAACTGGTTCACGTGCTTGTCACCGTTGAAGTCTTGGGAGAAGGGATCAACATTCCCAACGCGGACACCTGCATGTTTGTGGAAGCCGAAATAGCTACAGGAGCATCATTCAAGCCAACGGGCGCGTGATGCGCCACCACCCTGCCAAGACTCTGGCACACATCGTCCTGCCAGCTGTGGCAATCCCAAGCTCAAGATCTGCGTCCATACCACAGACTGGTTCCAGGAAAGAGATCAAGGGCGAGGAGCAAACCAATGTCGGGGAGGCCGGCAGCCTTCAAATCTCCAAACCGCAAAAGCAAAGCCGAACTCCTCCGGAAGGTGACTGTGAGCTGCCAACTGTCCAGGTTGAACCAGACCAGCAAGCGAGAATCCCACAAACATTTGGTATTGATAAAGATGAGGTGGTTTTCAAACCGAAGTCACTTGCTGCAATCAGCGTGGCTGCCCCTCCTGCAGTCACTAGGAGGCAAGTGGACACATTCCATGCAGCCATTCATTCAAATGGCCAGCAGAATGACAAACTGCGCAGCATCCTCAACGGGGATGTTGATGCAAACCGAGACACAGACAGCAGCAACGCCACTATGATGAACGTTTTACCCAAATCAGTCCAGCAGCTACGACGAATCATCAGCAAGAGGGTGTGCAGCAAAAACACCTGCAGACAATGTGTGGATTTATGAAAAGCGCGAATGGGCACCGGCCGACCCAAAAAGTCTCAAGAAAAAGTTCAAACGGAACACTTGGAACGAGTCAAACAGGGTATTAATCCGACTACAGCTGGTTGGCCTGGAATGATTGGATATTTGCCAGACCAGACCAATGGAGAGCCAAACGTACAGAAGACCATGATTTGCTCAAAGCAACGCCAAGGATTCAAATTGAAAGCATCGGGCGGATCTCACATGTTCGATCAGCAGTTCCAGAACCAACTGGAGCGCTACGATCAAAAAGTCCGCATCTACGATGCTTCGAAGGACGGCGGAAAGGGCCGAGGCTCAGGGCACACGGAGAAGGTCCACCCTGCATGCAGAGATTTGGCAGTTTAGACTTTAGATGACGAACCTGAGGCGTTTCATACATAAGCCAGACCATGTCATAAGATTCATAAGAGGTCGCCTGGAATGGCATGTGGATTTAAACTTGTAAATGGTATCAAATGAGTGTCACTTCCGTTCAAAACTCCTTGCGAGCCAACTTGACGAACGAGTCACAAACGATTCTGAATGAAAACAATGTACTCGAAACATTTCCGGGATGTTTGCGTCCATGGCACATATACTGGATGCTGATGATGGCAGATCATCGCCTAGTTGGGGCAACCGCAGGGCACAGGATTCAGGTCGCAGACTGCACTTTGGCGGATGCTGGTGCAAGCAGGATGGAAGGGTGGACGACTGAGATCTACAATCGGCCCTCTGTAATCCTATCTTCTCAGGACCGCTGGGAGATTCGCTTAAGAGAGTTGGAGATGTTTGTCAACAAGCATGGCAGGCCGCCACGTGAAAGGGGATTGAGCACATGGCTTGATGCCCAGGACGCTGCTTTGAGAGGTCAGAGACTTCCAATGCACAGGTTTCAAAAGCTGCTGGAATCCTCAACTCCCATTCGTTGCCGTGTTGAAGGGTGGCAGACGGTTGACGCCGGGGTGCGCTTCAGGCAGAAATGCAATGAGCTTGGAGAGTATGTGCAGCTGCACCGCAGGTTGCCAGACTTGGAAAGGCGTCAGGTTGGGTCCTCATCCTGGAAACTGGCAAAATGGTTGGCACATGTGCGGGGAGGGAACATCAGACTAGACGCTAACAAGATGAAGTTGCTGCAAGAGGTGCATCCCTTGGTCAAAGCTGAGCTACAGAAGTGGCAGGATGCCCCGCGATTCCAGCAGTCTAAGTGGGAGCAGAGGTTTGGTCAGCTCTGTGGGTTTGTGTTGGCCTCAGGACGCATCCCAAAAGGCGGTGGAGAAACGAAGTTTGAAAGAAGCTGCTACGACTGGCTTGGGATTCAGAGCCGGAAGCTATCAGCAGGATGCCTGCCAGATGAAATGACCAAGCGACTTCGAAATGCGCATCCTTTGATTGCAGCATATATTGATGCGTTTGCTTAAAAGATTGGGAGCGCTGCGTGTCAGCACGAAAAAACAGACCAAAAGTCAGCTTGACACATATAGGCCGCAGCCATTCTGTTCCCTTGTCGTGTCTGGCTTGCAGTCCGAAGCATCGGGTGAATTTCCTGCTGATCAGACAAGAGAGTTTAGTGGTGCCAGTCTGTTCTGCCATGTTGAAACAAAACTCCAAAGACTACCGCACAACAACATTCCATTGAGGCCCCAGTGCAGGTTCTGCATGTACTGTTTTTTGATGTTTGAGGCCAACCCCAACGTTTTTCCAAAGTCATCCTTTTCGCCATTCAAAGTTCCAGTATGTCATTGCGGAGAAGATATTAAATCCACTTGCCAGAGCAGTCGGTGTCTGTTGTTTCACCTCTGAGGCCGCCAATTGGAGGCGGAGAGACCAGCCGGATGCCAGAGCCTCAGCAAACTTGCAGGTGTGGAAAGGGTTGGATGGATCCCGCACCAGCTTTCCACGTTGAACGTGGATAAGGCCAACACAGCTTGCGATTATTTTCAAAACTTATAAGTCAGAGATTGCATATCCAGTGGTATCATGAGAGCGGTGGTGGCAAATCGGGCCAGTGAACTGAAGCCTAAAAGAATCAGTTTTGAGCAGTCGATGCTATTGGGAGCTTCAGTACGGTCCTGTTCGGGACCTTGCGTTGGTCAATGTGGTAGAGAGAGGTCATGCAGCTTCAATTCAACGAACATCCAGTTTGTAACATGGACATCCTCTTCTTTTTCAAAATTGCCCTCTTTCTTCAAGAGTCTTGGCTCAAAGCTCGCGGCGGCTCATCATCCACCGCATTTCTTCGACAGGAATTGGGTTGAGCCCGCATGCTTTGCGTAGACAATGAGAAAGGGGGGAAGACGCTCAGCGCATCTGGCGTTGGCAGGGCTGCTTCTTGTCCCTGCGCTGCTGAGTCAAGCGTCGTCATTCATCAGTCTGCCAAGATCGGCCAGAAGGACAGGTGGATTGGGATGAGGGTGGATTGGGGATGTGCTAGCAGCTAGCATCACATTTTGTGATCATTTGATGCGCCCTTCGTGCTCCACTGACTCACTGATGGATCTGACCGAAGATGTTTCCACAGGACGCAGCTCAGAGCTTGGACAATGGGCATGAGAGCCTTGCCGAAGCACGCAGCTGGAACTCCAGCTGCAGTTGGGGTGAAGAATGACGAACAAGCGCCGTTGATAGTTCGTTGATAGTTCCAGTGGTGAAGATCTGACCACCGGGAGCAGTGTCGGGCCTTGCCACAGCGTTGCCTTTTGTGATTTGAATTGGGTGACAGGTGCATGGTGTACAGCATTCCAGGGACAGTAGTTGATCCTGATTTGCTAGATGGACTTCATTCATGTTTTCACATGATGGACCTTCATGAAGCCTTCATCGATTCATCACCCTTACCGCCCCATTTGATTTCCATTATTTCTACGGACCTTTTCTAGGCCATTTCCTCTTCTCAGTGAGCCCAGGCCTTGACGAGCGCGACGTGGCCTTCATGCAGCGCCTGCGGAACTTGGCGCACGAGGCGTTGACGTGGCCGCATCTGGGGGAGAGGCAGCGGCTGGTGTGGGCTGCGGCGCTGGAGCTGGAAGCCGTGCCCTTTCAGGAGCAGTTGGGCGCTTCCAATGATGGTAGATGATGGAGTGATGGCTTAAGGTCCCTTCTGCAAAAAGTGGCGTCTATTCTTTCAGATTTGCAATTCATAGGTCTAGCTACAGCCGGGTGAGATGGCAGGAGCTGCCTCCGTGGTTCTGGGAGCGCCAGAACAGCACACGTCGATTGCAAGGCTGGCTTTTCAAGTGGAAGATTGATAGCCACGACATCCCACAACTGCTCAGCTGAGATAAGTTGTGGCCAATAATCGGCTGCCGTTTGCGTAAGTATCGTCTAAGTCTTTCCGTGTTTGCCTGCGCTCCACTTGTCTTATCTGACACTTTCCCACCAGGCCTGGACTTGCTGAGTTTGGACGGTTCCCACGCTGTCTGCTGCCGGAACGCGTCGGTTTCCTTCAAGGAGGTGAGGCGTTTCCTGCGCATGGCACGGTGGGTCTACAAGGCCAGAGACATTGGGGTGAGCACTGAAGGGGCGTGATACTAAGTGAAGGGAAGAAATCACCAAGGACACATCTGAAATTCTTTTGGGTGGCGTTAATTGATGCCGTCAATTGAAACTCCTGACCCTGTTCATGCTGTGAAGAGCCACCACCAAGCCCGTTTGGATCTCATTGTGCCACCACCTTCTGCAGGCTCCAAGATGCACAGTGGTGACCCGCAGTCGCCGGTTGCCCAAGAAGGTGAAAGCCTGGCTGCAGAACTCCGACGCCGAGCATCGGGTCATGACAAACCGTACCAAGAGGCTGAGATTGGGAGGGAAGAGCTGCAGGGGACTCGAATGCGGATCAGTTTTGAACAATTTGGTGAGTGCAGATGGTTTCTCCTGGATGAAAAATCAAGGAACCTGGGTGTGGGTGATACGCAGGTCTTGGTTTGGTGCAGCATTTTGGACCAGTGGTGGCCTTTCCCTCTATCCCTTGTCCTCCATGCATTCCACAGCACCGGCGCCAGGTTGAGTGCTGCAGCTCCTGCTGCCGTTGCTGAAAATGATGGCATGCAGCCACCCTTGAGGCAATGCCAGCGCAACTGCTTGGAGGCATGCGCCAAGGGTGCTCGAATCATCGAGATGGCCTGCGGTACTGGCAAGACCCGAGTGATCCAGGAGTTGGTGTCGAATGTCTCCGGAAGGGTGCCCTTGGCCGTTGATTCAATACTGATTTATTTCAGTTTCGGTTAACACCAATACCTTGTCATTGTTGTTTTTTGCCTATATTTGATCTGTTTTGACATTGTTGATATGGTTGTTATTTGCCATTCCGGGTATTGCGAGTCGGAGTCGCGGACGATCATTTTCTTTACTATCTTTACTATCCCCGTGGCAATTTCCACTCTAGAACTGGGTGACTTGTGCATAGTTTAAACGAAATTCTTAATGTATTGGAACTTAAAAATTCAAGTCAGGCTAGTCATTTTATTGTTGGGGGGTTGGGCTGAGCATTTTATTGGCAAGGGAAATCCTAATGATTTTTAAAATGTGAAAATTCCATTTTCATTTTGTTGAAAAAAATGTCTGTTTGGAACATTTTATTGCAGAATGGAACCAGTGCTTTTCCAGGATCTTTTTATATCGATTTTATTGGGCATGTCATTTTAGATCAGCGAATTTTAAGGAATTTGAAGGAATTCTAAGGAATTTTGAGGAATGTCAAGGAATTTTAAAGGAATTATAAGGAAATTTAAGGAATTGAGAGAGTCTTAAGGAAATTTAAGGAATCTTAGAGGAATTTTAAGGAATGTTAAAGGAATTTGAAGGAAGTTTAAGGAATTTAAAGGATTTTGACGGAATTTGAAGGAATTTTGAGGATTTTTAAGGATCTTTAATGTTTTTAAAGGATATTTAAGGAATTTTAAGTTTTTTTTAAAAGAAAATTAAGGAATTTAAAGGATTTTTAAGGAATTTTAAGGAATTGCCACGAAAGAATGCCACCGTATTTTGTTGCTATAGAATGCTATAAAAAAAGAAAAGCACTATATAAATATTTGGGCACCTTCACTCTAAAATACCCCTATCTAAAAATAATTTTCTGACCCCTTTTTAAAGAGGCGTTTCTGAGGGTCTTCGAAATTGGATGAAGTTGGATGCACATTCGGGCATGAATTTGCTGGCAAGGCATGAAATTGCAGAACCAGTTTTCATTGTTTTTGTGCATTTTAAAGCTTGAGGCCCTATGCACAAAAGTTAGACCGCTCTAAAACTCCTGCACAGTATCACATAATGAAATGGAACCCCGATTCTTTACTGACAAACAGTCCTGAAACTGGCGAACGAGTCGCAAGAGGAACTCTCGGAGTGCCATTCCGTGCCATTCTCAGGTTTTGGTTGCGGTGCCTCTACGAGCCTTGCTGGACCAGTTCACTTGGGACTTCCGCGGCTTCTGCAAAGTGGGTATGGGCCACAACAAGAAGATCGACTTCGATGCCAAGGGGTTCCTAGCTGTGACGGATTCGGTCCACTTGCTGAAAAAGCTGAAGTTTGACTCCATTTTTGTGGACGAGGGGCACCATCCGTTGCCGCCCAAATTGCCACGGTCGACCGAGTTGTATCGGTTGTCAGCCACTCACAAGGACGAGCCGGATTTCCGGTACACCATGGGACAGGCGATTGAAGATGGGGTCTTGTGTGATTACGACATCACCGTGCCTGCCTTGACTGCTCACCATGCGTACGTGTGCTTGACAGATTTGCTTCTGAAACAAGCTGGGAGGTTCAGGCGAGTGCTTGCGTACTGCAACTCAATTGCTGAGGCCAAACGTTTTCGCATGGTGTTGAGGGAGCTGGGGCTGGCAGCATGGCATATCAATGGCACGACACCTTTGAAAAAAAGGCAAACTGCGATTGCAGAGTTTGCCGGGCCCCTGCAGAAACCAGTTCATGTGCTGGTCACTGTTGAAGTTTTGGGAGAAGGGATCAACATTCCCAATGCGGACACCTGCATGTTCGTGGAGCCACGGAATAGCTACAGGAGCATCATTCAAGCCATCGGGCGGGTGCTGCGCCACCACCCTGCCAAGACTTTGTCGCACATCGTCCTGCCAGCTGTGGCAATCCCGAGCTCAAGATCTGCGTCCATACCACAAACAGGTTCCGGGAATAAAGAGATCAAAGGTGAGGAGCAACTGAATGCAAGGGATGCTGACAGCCTTCAAATTCCCAATCGCAATCCTCAAGTGCATAGCCGAGCTGGGGGAAGTGACAGTGAGCTGCCAACGACTGAACAACACCAGCAGGCGAGAAAACTACGCGAAACGAGAACTGCGGAAGATGTGGGTTCCAGACTGCAGTCGCATGCTGCAATCAGCATGGCTTCCCCTCTTGCAGACACCAGGAGGCAGGCAAAGACATTTCATCCAGCCTTTCATTCAAACAGCCAGCAGATTGACAAAGTGCACGGCAACTGGAACGAGAATTTCGACGCAAGCCTGCTGAAGCGAAAGCGAGGCAGCAGCAACTATGATGAATTTGAGACTCAAGTCAGTCCATCAGGTATGACAGATCGCCAGCAAGACCGTGTGCAGCCAGAACATCTGGAAATGAAGTGTGGATCTATGAAAAAGACGCATAGGCACCAGCTGGCCCAGACACCTCAAAAAGAACTTCAAAATCCAAACTTGGAAAGATTCCACGCAAATACTTGTGATCCGACTGCAGCTGGCAGGCCAGGAGGGGTTGGAAGTGGGATTGAGTATGACGAGCCAAGCATGCAGAAGACCCAGGCCACGATGGGCTCAAAGATACACCAAACATTCACAGCGAGAGGGTCTGGCAGATCTTCCATGTTCGATCAGCAGTTTGGCAGCCAACTGGGGCGCTTCTTGGCCGTGCTGATGCGGGCAGACCAACGCCTTGTCGGTGAAAACGCAGGGGACAGGATCCAGGTCGCAGACTGCACTTTGGCAGATGCTGGTGCAAGCATCATGGAAGGATGGACGGCGGAGATTTACAATCGGCTGTTTGCGATTCTAGCTCGTGAGGACTATTGGGAATTTCGCTTAGAGAGCTTGGAAGCGTTTGTTGAAGAGAATGGCAGGCTCCCGCGCCGCCAGCGCAAGTCTCCTCACTATGAAAGATCATTAGG
>CAMXCT020000672.1:0-60000 GCA_947184155.2 Cladocopium goreaui | reverse complement strand
GTCTCCCACTTATCTCCCACACTTGTCTCCCACTCTGGGTGCCTTGGGCCGCATGAGTTTTACACTTGTGTCCCACTTGTCTCCCACACTTGTCTCCCACTCTGGGTGCCTTGGGCCGCATGAGTTTACACTTGTCTCCCACACTTGTCTTCCACACTTGTCTCCCACTCTGGTTGCCTTGGGCCACATGAGTTTACACTTGTCTCCAACAATTGTCTCCCACACTTATCTCCCACTCTGGGTGTCTTGGGCCGCATGAGTTTACACTTGTCTTCCACTTGTCTCCCAGACTTGTCTCCCACTCTGGGTGCCTTGGGCCGCATGAGTTTACACTTGTCTCCCGCTTGTCTCCCACACTTGTCTCCCACTCTGGGTGCCTTGGGCCGCATGAGTCTACACTTGTCTTCCATTTGTCTCCCACACTTGTCTCCCACACTTGTCTCCCACTCTGGGTGTCTTGGGCCGCATGAGTCTACACTTGTCTCCCACTTCTCCCTCACACTTGGGTGCCTTGGGCCGCATGAGTTTACACTTGTCTTCCACTTGTCTCCCACACTTGTCTTTCACTCTGGGTGTCTTGGGCCGCATGATTTTATACTTGTCTCCCACTTGTCTCCCACACTTGTCTCCCACTCTGGGCGCCTTGGGCCGCATGAGTTTGCACTTGTCTCCCACTTGTTTCCAACTTGTCTTTCACACTTGTCTCGCACTCTGGGTGCCTTGGGCCGCATGAGTTTACACTTGTCTTCCATTTGTCTCCCACACTTCTCTCCCCCCACTGGGGGCCTTGCGCCGCATGAGTTTACACTTGTCTCCCACTTGTCCCTCACACTTGTCCCTCACACTTGGGTGCCTTGGGCCGCATGAGTTTACACTTGTCTCCCACTTGTCTCCCACACTTGTCTCCCACTCTGGGCGCCTTGGGCCGCATGAGTTTACACTTGTCTCCTACATACACTTGTCTCCCACTCTGGGTGTCTTGGGCCGCATGAGTTTACACTTGTCTCCCACTTGTCTCCCACACTTGTCTGGCACTCTGGGTGCCTTGGGCCGCATGAGTCTACACTTGTCTCCCACTTATCTCCCACACTTGTCTCCCACTCTGGGTGCCTTGGGCCGCATGAGTTTTACACTTGTGTCCCACTTGTCTCCCACACTTGTCTCCCACTCTGGGTGCCTTGGGCCGCATGAGTTTACACTTGTCTCCCACACTTGTCTTCCACACTTGTCTCCCACTCTGGTTGCCTTGGGCCACATGAGTTTACACTTGTCTCCAACAATTGTCTCCCACACTTATCTCCCACTCTGGGTGTCTTGGGCCGCATGAGTTTACACTTGTCTTCCACTTGTCTCCCAGACTTGTCTCCCACTCTGGGTGCCTTGGGCCGCATGAGTCTACACTTGTCTTCCATTTGTCTCCCACACTTGTCTCCCACACTTGTCTCCCACACTTGTCTCCCACTCTGGGTGTCTTGGGCCGCATGAGTCTACACTTGTCTCCCACTTCTCCCTCACACTTGGGTGCCTTGGGCCGCATGAGTTTACACTTGTCTTCCACTTGTCTCCCACACTTGTCTTTCACTCTGGGTGTCTTGGGCCGCATGATTTTATACTTGTCTCCCACTTGTCTCCCACACTTGTCTCCCACTCTGGGCGCCTTGGGCCGCATGAGTTTGCACTTGTCTCCCACTTGTTTCCAACTTGTCTTCCACACATGTCTCGCACTCTTGTTGCCTTGGGCCGCATGAGTTTACACTTGTCTCCCACTTGTCTCCCACACTTGTCTCGCACTCTGGGTTCCTTGGGCCGCATGAGTTTACACTTGTCTTCCATTTGTCTCCCACACTTGTCTCCCACTCAAGGTGCCTTGGGCCGAATGATTTTACACTTGTCTCCCACTTGTCCCTCACACTTGGGTGCCTTGGGCCGCATGAGTTTACACTTGTCTCCCACTTGTCTCCCACACTTGTCTCCCACTCTGGGTGCCTTGGGCCTCATGAGTTTACACTTGTCTCCCACTTGTCTCCCACACTTGTCTCCCACACTTGTCTCCCACTCTGGGTGCCTTGGACCGCATGAGTTTACACTTGTCTCCTACACTTGTCTTCCACACTTGTCTCCCACTCTGGGTGCCTTGGGCCGCATGAGTTTACACTTGTCTCCCACATGTCTCCCACTTGTCTCCCACACTTGTCTCGCACTCTGGGTGCCTTGGGCCGCATGAGTTTACACTTGTCTTCCATTTGTCTCCCACACTTGTCTCCCGCTCTGGGTGCCTTGGGCCGCATGAGTTTACACTTGTCTCCCACTTGTCTCCCACACTTGTCTCCCACTCTGGGTGCCTTGGGCCGCATGAGTTTACACTTGTCTTCCACTTGTCTTCAGCACTTGTCTCCCACTCTGGGTGCCTTGGGTCGCATCATTTTACACTTGTCGCCCGTTTGTCCCTCACACTCTGGGTTCCTTGGGCCGCATGAGTTTACACTTGTCTTCCACTTGTCTCCCACTTGTCTTTCACTCTGGGTGTCTTGGACCGCATGATTTTACACTTGTCTCCCACACTTGTCTCCCACTCTGGTTGCCTTGGGCCGCATGAGTTTACACTTGTCTCCCACTTGTCTCCCACACTTGTCTCCCACACTTGTCTCCCACACTTGTCTCCCACACTTGTCTCCCACACTTGTCTCCCACACTTGTCTCCCACTCTGGGCGCCTTGGGCCGCATGAGTTTGCACTTGTCTCCCACACTTGTCTTTCACTCTGGGTGTCTTGGGCCGCATGAGTTTACACTTGTCTCCCACTTGTCTCCCACACTTGTCTCCCACTCTCGGTTCTTTGGGCTGCATGAGTCTACACTTGTCTTACACACATGTCTCCCACTCTGGGTGCCTTGTGCAGCATCAGTTTACACTTGTCTCCCAATTGTCCCTCACACTTGGGTGCCTTGGGCCGCATGAGTTTGCACTTGTCTTCCACTTGTCTCCCACACTTGTCTCCCACTCTGGGTGCCTTGGGCCGCATGATTTTACACTTGTCTCCCACTTGTCCCTCACACTTGGGTGCCTTGGGCCGCATGATTTTACACTTGTCTTCCACTTGTCTCCCACACTTGTCTTTCGCTCTGGGTGTCTTGGGCCGCATGAGTTTACACTTATCTCCCACTTGTCTCCCACACTTGTCTCCCACACTTGTCTCCCACTCTTGGTGTCTTCGGCCGCATGATTTTACACTTGTCTCCCACTTGTTTCCCACACGTGTCGTTTACACTTGTCTCCCACACTTGTCTCCCACACTTGTCTCCCACACTTGTCTGCCACTTCTCCCTCACACTTGGGTGTGGGTGCCTTGGGCCGCATGAGTTTACACTTGTCTCGCACTTGTCTCCCACACTTGTCTCCCACTCTGGGTGCCTTGGGCCGCATGAGTTTACACTTGTCTCCCACTTGTCTCCCGCACTTGTCTCCCACTCTGGGTGCCTTGGGCCGCATGATTTTACACTTGTCTCCCACTTGTCCCTCACACTTGTGTGCCTTGGGCCGCATGATTTTACACTTGTCTTCCACTTGGCTCCCACACTTGCCTTTCACCCTGGGTGTCTTGGGTCGCATGATTTTCAGACTTGTCTCCCACTTGTCTCCCAAACTTGTCTCTCACACTTGTCTCCCACACTTGTCTCCCACTCTGGGTGCCTTGGGCCGCATGAGTTTACACTTGTCTCCCACTTGTCTCCCACACTTGTCTTCCACACTTGCCTCCCACACTTGTCTCTCACAGTTGTCTCCCACTCTGGGCGCCTTGGGCCGCATGAGTTTACACTTGTCTCCCCCTTGTCTCCCACACTTGTCTCCCACTCTGGGTGCCTTGGGCCGCATGATTTTACACTTGTCTCCCAAACTTGTCTCCCACACTTGTCTCCCACGATGGGTGTCTTGGGCCGCAGAGGTTTCAACGGAACATAAATAAGAAAAAAGGATGCAACTTAAGCAGAAATATTTGTTTTGGACATATATTATATTTGTTTGTGTCGTATGTTGTTTCGACATGCAATCCAAACAAGAGCGAACTAAGTCAGATTATGTCTATGGGTTTCAGTGGTTTTAGTTTAATTTACCGTTTTTTTCTGGACACAAAATGGTTTATGATCTGTTGCATGTTCTCATGAGAGGAAATTTGGACCACAAGGGCTATTTTTTTGGTCTTTCTTCGGAATGAGTTTCCAGTATATGGGCGGCTCTTTGTGGCCGCCATGTCCGTTTGCACCTTGTGCTTTCAGCAATGCATTTCTGTATAGATCAAGTGCGGATCCATTTGGTTCGCAAATATACAAATATATATATATGTGTATATATAGATGTGCAACATCCACCAATATGCTGGTCTTTGGCCAGCAGATTTGCCAAAATATATTCAGTTTTCGTTTTTTCCCAAAGCAGGTTTACCTGTATGGGGTTCTTACTCCTTTCAAAGGGTTGCATCCCTGGGCCGCTTGATTTTGCCTCTGTCTCCGGGCTTGCATCCCACTCTGGGTGCCTTGGGCCGCATGAGTTTACACCTGTCTTCCACTTGTCTTTCACACTTGTCCGCCACTCTGGGTGCCTTGGGCCGCATGAGTTTACAGTTTACACTTGTCTCCCACACTCGTCTCCCACACTTGTCTTTTCACACTTGTCTCGCACTCTGGCACTGGGTGCCTTGGGCCGCATGAGTTTACACTTGTCTCCCACACTTGTCTCCCACTCTGGGTGCCTTGGGCCGCATGAGTTTACACTTGTTTCCCACTTGTCCCTCGCACTTGTCTCCCAGTCTGGGTGCCTTGGGCCGCATGAGTGTACACTTGTCTTCCACTTGTCTCCCACACTTGTCTCTCACTCTGGGTGTCTTGGGCCGCATGAGTTTTACACTTGTGTCCCACTGGTCTCCCACACTTGTCTCCCACTCTGGGTGCCTTGTGCCGCATGAGTTTACAGTTTACACTTGTCTCCCACACTTGTCTCCCACTCTGGGTGCCTTGGGCCGCATGAGTTTACACTTGTCTCCTACACTTGTCTTCCACGCTTGTCTCCCACTCTGGGTGCCTTAGACCGCATGAGTTTACACTTGTCTCCCACTTGTCTCCCACACTTGTCTCGCACTCTGGTTGCCTTGGGCCGCATGAGTCTACACTTGTCTTGCATTTGTCTCCCACACTTGTCTCCCACTCTGGGTGCCTTGGGCCGCATGAGTTTACACTTGTCTCCCACTTGTCTCCCACACTTGTCTCCCACTTTGGGTGCCTTGGGCCGCATTTGTCTCCCACATTTGTCTCCCACACTTATCTCCCACACTTGTCTCCCACTCTGGGTGCCTTGGGCCGCATGAGTTTACACTTGTCTCCCATTTGTCTCCCACACTTGTCTCGCACTCTGGGTGCCTTGGGCCGCATGAGTTTACACTTGTCTCCTACACTTGTCTTCCACGCTTGTCTGCCACTCTGGGTGTCTTGGGCCGCATGATTTTACACTTGTCCCCCACTTGTCTCCCACACTCGTGTGCCTTGGGCCGCATGAGTTTACACTTGTCTCCCCCTTGTCTCCCACACTGGCCCACACTTGTCTCCCAATCTGGGTGTCTTGGACCACATGATTTTACACTTGTCTCCCACTTGTCTCCCACACTTGTCTCCCACACTTGTCTCCCACACTTGTCTCCCACACTTGTCTCCCACACTTGTCTCCCACACTTGTCTCCCACTCTGGGTGTCTTGGGCCGCATGAGTTTGCACTTGTCTCCCGCTTGTTGCCCACTGGTCTCCACCACTTGTCTCCCACTCTGGGTGCCTTGGGCCGAATGATTTTACACTTGTCTCCCACTTGTCCCTCACACTTGAGTGCCTTGGGCCGCATGAGTTTACACTTGTCTTCCACTTGTCTCCCACACTTGTCTCTCTCCCACACTTGTCTCCCACTCTGGGTGCCTTGCGCCGCATGAGTTTACACTTGTCCCCCACTTGTCCCTCACACTTGTCTCCCACTCTGGGTGCCTTGGGCCGCATGAGTTTACACTTGTCTTCCACACTTGTCTCCCACTCTGGGTGTCTTGGCCGCATGAGTTTACACTTGTCTCCCACTTGTCTCCCACACTTGTCTCGCACTCTGGGTGCCTCGAGCCGCATGAGTTTACACTTGTCTTCCATTTGTCTCCCACACTTGTCTCCCACTCTGGGTGCCTTGGGCCGCATGAGTTTACACTTGTCTCCCACTTGTCTCCCACACTTGTCTCCCACTCTGGGTGCCTTGGGCCGCATGAGTTTACACTTGTCTTCCACTTGTCTTCCGCACTTGTCTCCCACTCTCTCCCACTCTGGGTGCCTTCGGCCGCATCATTTTCCACCTGTCTCCCGCTTGTCCCTCACACTCTGGGTTCCTTGGGCCGCATGTTTTTTCACTTGTCTTCCACTTGTTTCCCACACTTGTCTTTCACTCTGCGTGTCTTGGGCCGCATGATTTTACACTTGTCTCGCACTTGTCTCCCACACTTGTCTCCCACACTTGTCTCCCACACTTGTCTCCCACACTTGTCTCCCACTCTGGGTGCCTTGGGCCGCATGAGTTTGCACTTGTCTCCCGCTTGTTGCCCACTGGTCTCCACCACTTGTCTCCCACTCTGGGTGCCTTGTGCCGCATGAGTTTACAGTTTACACTTGTCTCCCACACTTGTCTCCCACTCTGGGTTCTTTGGGCTGCATGAGCCTACACTTGTCTCCCACACTTGTCTTCCACACTTGTCTCCCACTCTGGGTGCCTTGGGCGGCATGATTTTACACTTGTCTCCCACCTGTCCCTCACAGTTGGGTGCCTTGGGCCGCATGATTTTACACTTGTCTCCCACTTGTCTCCCACACTTGTCTTTCACTCTGGGTGTCTTGGGCCGCATCAGTTTACACTTGTCTCCCACTTGTCTCCCACACTTGTCTCCCACACTTGTCTCCCACACTTGTCTCCCACTCTGGGCGCCTTGGGCCACATGAGTTTGCACTTGTCTCCCACGCTTGTCTCCCACTCTGGTTGCCTTGGGCCGCATGAGTTTACACTTGTCTCCCACTTGTCTCCCACACTTGTCTCCCACTCTGGGTGTCTTGGGCCGCATGATTTTACACTTGTCTCCCACTTGTCTCCCACACGTATCTCCCACTCTGGATGTCTGGGAGCGCATGAGTTTACACTTGTCTCCCACTTGTCTCCCACACTTGTCTCCCACTCTGGGTGTCTTGGGCCGCATGAGTTTACACTTGTCTCCCACTTGTCTCCCATACGTATCTCCCACTCTGGATGTCTGGGAGCGCATGAATTTACACTTGTCTCCCACTTGTCTCCCACACTTGTCTCCCACACTTGTCTCCTACTCATCCCCGCTCGAATTTCAACTACAGAATGGGAGGCCTTGTGCCCCGTTTCAAGGGCATTTCCAGGCTTAAATTAAGATGAAAAAATGAGGATGGGCCAGGCATTTTGTACCCACAGCTTGGGAATTGCATTTTATAAGTTTTCAACGTTTCGGTAGTTGAAAGAACTTTAAAATTGAAAGTCATTTTGTAGCAAAAGAATTTGCCCATCAGAGGACAACATGTAAGAACCTAATGTCATTTTGTAGGAAGGGAAGTTGCTGTTCCCTTCAAGTAACTTGATGATAAAAACATATAAAAACAAATCTTCATTTTGTAGTGGTGGAATTTCCCCTTCAAGTAACCTCATGATAAAAACCCATCTTCATTTTGTAGCAGTATCATGTTGTCATTTTCCGTAATCCCCTGGAGGTTGAGAACCATCATTTTATAATGGCTGAGATTAGGAATTTTGAGACTTTGGTACAAAATGAGGGTCTCGACCCCATAGGTGAAATTCGAACTGGGATTCCTACTCTTGTTTCCCACACTTGTCTCCCACTCTGGGTTCTTTGGGCTGAGTTTACACTTGTCCCCCACTTGTCTCCCACACTTGTCTCCCACACTTGTCTCCCACACTTGTCTCCCACTCTGGGTTCCTTGGTTCGCATTGACAATATAATTGAAAATTTCTACATCTGTTTGGGATCAACGCTGGTATAATGTTGAAACCAAGAAAAACCACACAAAGCACGTTTCGGTGATTTCCCAAAAAAATTAAAAACTATTTTCACTTAGCTCCAACTTGAAGCACTTAAGAGGGACTTATCCCTATGTATTACTTTCAATTAGAGCTGAGTCCAACCTAAGTTCTGGATAAGTCCTTGCTATCTCGTTTATAAGTCCTACATCTTCGATATGTAGATTTAAGTGCCGCAAGTAAAAACCAGCATCCAAGTAGGCCTGGTGGATGATGGTTAGAGCGATGGCGTAAGTAGATCCCCTTTGCGAGTAGCGGTGTCGATTCTTTCAGATTTGCAACTTATAGGTGTAGCTACAGCCGGATGAGATGGCAGGAGCTGCCTCCGTGGTTCTGGGAGCGCCAGAACAGCACACGTCGATTGCAAGGCTGGCTTTTCAAGTGGAAGATTGATAGCCACGACATTCCACAACTGCTCAGCTGAGATGAGTTGTGGCCAATAATCGGCTGCCGTTTGCGTAAGTATCGTCTAAAGCTTTCCATTTTTGCATGCACTCCACGTGTCTTGTCTGACGCTTTCCCAGCAGGCCTGGACTTGCTGAGTTTGGACGGTTCCCATGCCGTCCGCTGCTGGAACCCGTCGGTTTCCTTCAAGGAGGTGAGGCATTTCTTGCGCATGGCACGGTGGGTCTACAAGGCCAGGCTGATCGATGTTCGTGATCCTGAATGAAACGGAGAAGACCACCTTCATTCTGAGAATTTCTGACCTAGTCTGTCAATGCGGCGCTGAAACTGAAGCAGTCCACGTTGTGACGTCAGATTTTTAACCCTGCAAGGCCGGGAAATGTACCGTGATGACCAGCAGCTGCCGATTTCCGAAGAAGATCAAAGCCTTCTTGCAGAACTCTGACGCCGAGCATCGGGTCATCACAAACCGTACGCTGAAGAGGTTGGGGTTGTGGAAAGGAGTAGAGGGATTTCGACTTTTGGATCAAGTTTATCCCAATAAGAAGTTGGATTCACCAATCCTTCTTGAAGGCCTTGAGTTCACAAGTTCATGCCACTTCATTTTCCTTGAAAAGTTAAACCTTCCTTCAGGACTGATCGTTAACCAAGGCGCACAGTTTACATGAATGTTTGTGTGCAGCGTCTTGCTTCCTCTGAAACATAAATGTAGTAAGACTGCGGTGATACCTCCTTATGACGCGTCAAACTAACTGATGGTCCTGGCCTCCGAAGCATTGTTGGCAGCGTCAGCGCCAGGCTGAGTGCTTCGCTTTTTTCCCCAACCACTGACAGAAATGGTAACGGGCAACGGCTCAGACGATGTCAGCACGACTGCTTGGAGGCATGCACCAAGGGTGCTCGAATCATCGAGATGGCTTGTGGCACTGGGAAGACAAGAGTGATCAAAGAGTTGGTGTCGAATGTATCTGGAAGGGTGCCCTGGGCTTTTGATTCAATTCAGTTTTGGTTCATATCGCAATACTTTTTGATCGTTGTCCTTGTTTTGTTGATATTGTTGCTCACGGCCAGTTCATAGCTATTCCTGGCCATGGTTCGCAAGTGCTAGTGGCAGACGATCACTATCTTGGTTGAGATTCCACAAAACATAGAACATCATCTGGAAACTTGATGAAACTTGTGAAGGAGTCTCAAGGGGAACTCTCAGCAGGACAAGTGCTTCAGTGTGCCGTTCTGTGCCATTCCCAGGTTTTGATCACTGTTCCCTTGAGAGCCCTGCTAGACCAGTTCGCTCCAGACTTCCCCAGCTTCTGCAAAGTGGGCACAGGCCACAACAAGAAGATCGACTTCGAGGCGAAATGGTTCCTAGCTGTGACGGATTCCGTCCACTTGCTGAGGAAAATCAACTTTGACTCCATTTTTGTGGACGAGGGGCACCATCCGTTGCCGCCCAAAATGCCGCAGCCGAAAGAGTTGTACTTGTTTTCCGCCACTCAGAAGGAGGAGCCGGATTTCCGGTACACCATGGGACAGGCAATTGAAGATGGCGTCCTGTGCGACTACGACATCACTGTGCCTGCCTTGACTGCTCACCATGCGTACGTATGTTTGGCAGATCTGCTGCTGAAGCAGGCTGGTCGTTTCAGGCGGGTGCTTGCGTATTGCAATTCTGTTGCTGAAGCGAAACACTTCCGGATGGTGTTGAAAGAGTTGGGGCTGGCAGCATGGCACATCAATGGAAAGTCCCCTTCGAAAAAAAGGCAAACTGCGATTTCAGAGTTTGCCGGGCCCTTGCAAAAACCGGTTCACGTGCTTGTGACCGTGGAAGTTTTGGGAGAAGGGATCAACATTCCCAATGCGGACACCTGCATGTTCGTTGAGCCACGGAATAGCTACAGGAGCATCATTCAAGCCATCGGGCGGGTGCTGCGCCACCACCCTGCCAAGACTTTGGCGCACATCGTGCTGCCAGCTGTGGCAATCCCGAGCTCAAGATCAGCATCAGTCTCACCATCAAGTTTTGGAAACAAAGCGATCGAAGGTGAGGAGCAACCAAGTACAAGGGAGGTTCACAGTCTCAGTGGTCAAGGAAGTGAGCTGCCAAGTTGGCAGGTCGAACACCAGGAGGCGAGAAACCACACATTTGATACTGCTGAAGATGAAGTGGCTTCTAGACCGAAGTCACCTGCCGCAATCAGTGTTGCTGCCCCACCTGCTGCAGACACCAGGAGGCCGGCAGATAAAGTTCCTTCAAAAGCTCTGCGGAGAGACAAAGTGCGCAGCAACTCGAACTTGGATTTCGAAGGAGGAAGGCTCGAGCGAAAGCATTGCTGCGGAAACCATGGCAAATCTGGAAGGCAATTCAGTCCGACGGCACCTATAGATTTGCAGGAAGATATGGCGCACCCAGAACATTGCCAAAAAACCTGTAGATCCATGGGAAGCTCGCATCAGCACCAGCAAACCCACACGCCTCAGAAAGAGCTTCAAAATCAAAACATGGAAGGATTCAGACAGAGTACTTCTGATCTAACGGTTGGCCAAGGGCCAGAAATTCAGAAGACCCGGGCCATGGCCTGTGCAAAGCGAGAGCAAACTTTCAAATCGAAACCATCCACCGGATCTCGCATGTTCGATCAGCAGTTCAGTAGCCAGCTGGAACGCTTTTTGGCCACACTCATGATGGCAGATCATCGCCTTGTTGGTGCAACTGCAGGGCACAGAATCCAGGTAGCAGACTGCACTTTGGCCGATGCTGGTGCAAGCATGATGGAAGGGTGGACGACTGAGGTTTACAATCGCCTCTCTGCAATTCAATCTCGTGAGGACAACTGGGAGGCTCGCTTTAAGAGCTTGGAAGCATTTGTCGAAGAGCATGGCATGCTCCCACTTCGCGAGTGCGAGTCCCACTATGAAAGAGGATTGGGCGCATGGCTCAACGGCCAGTGCGCTGCTTTCAGAGAGCAAAGGCTGCCATTGCACAGGTTTCAGAAGCTGCTGGCTTCCTCACCTCTAATTCGCCGGCGTGCTAAAGGGTGGCAGACGGGTGACACCGATGGGCTTTTCGGGGAGAGTTGCAATCAGCTGAGAGAGTATGTGCAGCTGCACCACAGGTTGCCAGACTTTGCAAGTCATCAGATTGGGTCCTCACACTGGAAACTGGCAAAATGGGTGGCGAATTTGCAGGGAGGGAACATCAGATTAGACACTGGCAAGATGCAGATGCTGCAGGAGTTGCATCCCTTGGTCAAAGCTAAGTTTCAGAAGTGCCAGGATGCTCCGCGACTCCGGCTGGTTCAATGGGAGCGGAAATTTGGTCAGGTCTCCGAGTTTGTGTTGGCAACAGGACGCCTCCCAACAAGCCGTGGAGATCAGCAGGTTGAAAGAAGCTGCTACACGTGGCTTGGGGTTCAGTGCCGCAGGCTTCAAGCAGGATACCTGCCGGATGACCTGGCCCAGCGACTTCGGAATGCTCACCCCTTGATTGCTGCATACATTGATGTGTCTGCTTAAATGATTCGGAGCTCTGTGTCAGCTTGCAAGCGAGCTTGGCACATAGAGGCTACTTGCCGCTGTCCTTCTGTTCCCTTGTTGTGTCTAACTTGCAATTTACAAAGCATCAGGTGAAACTTCCCTGACAGGACAAAGAT
Organism: Cladocopium goreaui; assembly: GCA_947184155.2. Lineage (NCBI taxonomy): Eukaryota > Dinophyceae > Suessiales > Symbiodiniaceae > Cladocopium > Cladocopium goreaui. The sequence goes on along the minus strand of CAMXCT020000672.1, from coordinate 47,825 downwards.
CGAGTTTAGTGGTGCCACTTTGTTCTGCCATGTCCAAAAAGAGTTGAGAAGACTGCCCAACAACATCATTCCACTGAGGCCCCAGCACAGGTTCTGCACGTACTGTTTTTTTTTAAAAAAAATTTGAGACCAATCCCAATGTATTTCCAAAGTCGCTCAAGTCCCAGAGTGACCATGTCATTGCGGCAAGATAGTCAGCCCACCTGTCAGGATTGTCGCTGTTTGTTGTTTCACTCTCCCAGGCCGCCAGTGGGAGGTGGAGAGACCAGCCGGATGCCAGAGCCTCAGCTAGGTGCAGCCTAAACGAATCAGGGTCGATGCTATTGGGAGCTTCAGTACAACCCAGCTTTCAATTCAACGAACATCCAGTTTGTAACATGGACATTCTCTTCGTTTTCAAAATTGCACTCTTTCTCCAAGAGTCTTGGCTCAAAGCTCGCGGCGGCTCATCAACCACCGCATTTCTCCGACAGGAATTTGGTTGAGCTCGCATGCTTTGCATAGACATGCGTAGGCCATGAGAAAGGGGGGAAGACACCCAGCGAATCTGGCATTGGCAGGGCTGCTTCTTGTCGCCGCGCTGCTGAGTCAAGCGTCGTCATTCATCAATCTGCCAAGATCGGCCAGAAGGACAGGTGGATTGGGATGAGGGCAGCTAGCATCACATTTTGATGCTGCAATGATCATTTGATGCGCCCTTCGTGCTCCGCTGATGACTCACTGATGACTCTGACTGAAGATGTTTCCACAGGACGCAGCTCAGAGCTTGGACCATGGGCATGAGAGCCGCGCGCAAGCATGTGGCCGGAACTTCAGCTGCACTTGGGGAGACGTACGACAAACAAGCGCCGTTGATAGTTCCAGTAGTGAAGATCTGACCACCGGGAACAGTGTCTGGCCTTGCCACGACGGGTGCATGCTGCACAACATTCCAGCGACAGTAGTTGATCCTGATTTGCTGGATGGACTTCATTCATGTTTTCACATGATTGACCTTCATGAAGCCTTCATCACCCTTATCGCCCCATTTGATTTCCATCATTTCTGCGGACCTTTTCTCAGTGAGCCCAGGCCTTGACGAGCGTGACGCGGCCTTCATGGAGCGCCTGCGGAACTTGGCGCACGAGGCGCTGACGTGGTCACATCTAGATCTGGGGGAGAGGCAACGGCTGGTCTGGGCGGCGGCGCTGGAGTTGGACTCCGTGCCCTTTCAGGAGCTGTTGAGCGATTCCAATGATGGTAGGCCTGGTAGATGATGGTTGGAGCGATGGCTTAAGTAGAGTGGTGTTGTCTCTATCCTTTCGGATTTAGTTCATAGGTGTAGCTACAGCCGGGTTGGCAGGAGCTGCCTCCGTGGTTCTGGGAGCGCCAGAACAGCACACGTCGATTGCAAGGCTGGCTTTTCTAGTGGAAGATGGATAGCCACGACATCCAACAACTGCTCAGCTGAGATAAGTTGTGGCCAATAATCGGCTGGCGTTTGCGTAAGTATCGTCTAAGTCTTTCCGTGTTTGCCTGCGCCCCAACTGTCTTCGCTGACATTTCCCCACCAGGCCTGGACTTGCTGAGTTTGGACGCTTCCCATGCCGTTGGCTGCTGGAATGCATCTATTTCCTTCAAGGATCTGAAGCGTTTCCTGCGCATGGCACGGTGGGTCTACAAGGCCAGACAGAGAGATTGGGGTGAGCACTGAAGGGGTGTGATGCAGATCTGAAATTCTTTTTAGTGGTGTTAATGGATGCCGTCAATTGAAACTCCTGACCCTGTTCATGCTGTGAAGAGCCACCACGCCCGTTTTGATGTTCGGGTGCAGCCAACCTGCAGGCTCCAAGATGCACAGTGGTGACCAGCAGCCATCGGTTGTCCAAGCAGGTCAAAGCCTGGCTGCAGAACTCCGGCGTCGAGCATCGGATCATCACAAACCGTACGGTGAGGAGGTTGGGATTGTGGAAGAGAATGCCTGGGATTCGTTTTCAGTCCACGTCTGTCTGGATGATACAAGAAGTTGTGTTCAACTGATCAGTTGTCAGGGCGCGTGGTTTCAATGCAGGTTTGTGTCCAGCGTGCTGCTTCCTTTGAAACACGTAGCAATTAGATGTAATTAGACGAAGCCGGGGGTACGATGGCCCCTCCTTCCAGCTTGCATTCCTTGTCCTCCGACATCATCCATGTATTGTCGGCAGCATTGGCATCAGGCTGAGTGCAGCAGTTCTCTCTCCAACTGATGGGAGTGGTGACGCCCAGCCACCATTGAGACAATGTCAACGTGAGTGCCTGGAGGCATGTGCAACTGGTGCTCGAGTCATCGAGATGGCCTGCGGCACTGGGAAGACGCGGGTGATCCAGGAGTTGGTGTCGAATGTATCAGGAAGGGTGCCTTGGGCCTCTGATTTAATTCAGTTTTGGTTAATACTTAATACTCATACCTTGTCATTGTTTTTCTGGGGCCTCTGTTTAACCTGTTTTGTTGATATTGTTGTTCATTGCCAAATATCCTGAGATTCCAAAAAAAAAGAAATCATTATTCTGAAGCTAGTGCATGAGCCTCAAGGGGAGCCTTCAGTGTGACATTTCTGTGCCATTCTCAGGTTTTGATCACGGTTCCCTTGCGAGCCCTGCTGGACCAGTTCGCTCCCGACTTCCCCAGCTTCTGCAAAGTGGGCACTGGCCACAACAAGAAGATCGACTTCGATGCCAAAGGTTTCATTGCTGTGACGGATTCGGTCCACCTGCTTAAGAAAATCAAGTTTCACTCCGTCTTTGTGGATGAAGCGCACCATCCATTGCCGCCCAAAATGCCGCAGTCAGCGGAGCTGTATCGATTTTCTGCGACCCACAAGGATGAGCCGGACTTTCGATACACCATGGGACAGGCCATCGAAGATGGGGTCCTGTGCGATTACGACATCACGGTGCCCGCCTTGACTGCTCACCACGCATACGTTTGTTTGGCAGATTTGCTTCTGAAACAGGCTGGACGTTTCAGGCGAGTGCTTGCGTATTGCAACTCTGTTGCTGAGGCCAAACGTTTTCGCATGGTGTTGAGGGAGCTGGGGCTGGCAGCATGGCATATCAATGGCACGACACCTTTGAAAAAAAGGCAAACTGCGATTGCAGAGTTTGCCGGGCCCTTGCAAAAACCGGTTCACGTGCTTGTGACGGTGGAAGTCTTGGGAGAAGGGATCAACATTCCCAATGCAGACACCTGCATGTTTGTGGAGCCACGCAGTAGCTACCGGAGCATCATTCAAGCTATTGGGCGTGTGCTGCGCCACCACCCAGCGAAGACCCTGGCACATATCATTCTACCAGCTGTGGCGTTTCCAAGCTCAAGATCAGCCTCTATCCCACTGATGGATGGCAGCCGTCAAACAACAATTCATCAGCAGCAGCAACCAAATGCTAGGGAGATCAGCAACACAGAGAGTCCGAAGCCGGAAGTATTTAGCCAGACTGGTCAGGGAAGGGAGCTTTACAATGGGGGTCCTATGAGGCCTATGTCTAGCAGGGCCAAAGGTGAGACGGATTTGTCTCCGGGGGACAAGTCACCTGCTGCTATCAGATCACCTGTTGCGTCAGCTCACAGAGATGCTTGGCAGAAGGGGGAGCTGCGCAGAAAGCAGCCAAAGGACATTCAAGCAGGATTGTTAATGCAGAATGGCCTTGGTCCTGCAGGAAGCTCCAGCGAGTCGAAATGCCAAGGCATTCCGAAAGCTCAGATGGGTTTAGATGGATCCAAGAGCAAAAATGTTGAAGTTGAAGCCGACTTCGTAAGCCAGTCAGGTGAACCAGCAATCCTAGGATCTTTTAGAGACCACGGACAGGATGAAGAGACGGCCCACGGACCTGTGTTTTTTGACTGTCAACGCTCCCAGCAACTACACCGGCAGCACCCGCGTTCAGCCTCAAAGCCGATGGTGGATGTGTCATCTCTCAAGGATACAAAGAGCCGAAACGGGATTACTCTCACAGCAGGGCGCCGTGGGGCATTAAGATTGACAGCGTCGGACAGATCCCCTATGTTTGATCAGCACTTCGATAGCCAACTGGAACGCTTTTTGGCCACGCTGATGATGGCAGATCATCGCCTGGTTGGTGCAACTGCAGGGCACAGGATCCAGCTAGACGACTGCACATTAGCGGAGGCTGGTGTAAGCATGATGAAAGGGTGGACGACAGAGATTTACAATCGGCTTTCTGTGATTCTGTTGCAGGAAGACCCTTGGCAAGCTCGGCTTCGGACCCTTGAAGCTTTTGCCAAAAAGCATGGCCGGCTCCCAACAGCCATGTCAGCTCAGTATAGTGAAAGGACATTGGCAATATGGCTGAGAAATCAATGCTTCCGTTTCAAACAGAACAAAATGTCGATGCACAGGTTTCAGAAGCTAACATCATCCTCATCTCTCATTGCCAAGCGTGCTCAAGGGTGGCTCACAGGTGACGCTGATGGGCTTTTCACGGAGAAGTGCCAGGCGCTGAGAAAGCACATGCAGTTGTACGGAAGCATCCCGAAGAAGAGACATCAACATGACGAATCACCTAGACCTAGCCACAAACTTGCAAATTGGCTGGGTAATCTGCGGGGAACCGTGGTACTACTCAATCCTGACAAAATCCAGATGCTGCAAGAGGTGCATCCTTTGGTGAAAGCTTTGGTTCTTGAATGGCAGAGCACTCCCCCCGCAATTGACCAGTGCCAGTGGGAGCAGCGATTGCGTGAGCTCTCCAAATTCGTGTCGGCACGTGGGCGCCTCCCAAAACGTGGTTTTAGGGGGAGTCCTTTGAGCAAGGCAGAGACAAGGTGCTACACCTGGCTCCGTGTTGAGCGTAGGAGGCTTCTCGCAGGGCACCTGCCCACAAAGCTGGCTCAGCAACTTCAAAATTCACATTCTTTGATAGCTGAATATTTCGATGCAGCCCTGAAGGGTTATGCGAGTGTGGCTGCGGGTGAGATGTTGGAAAGAAAAAAATCAAATGACTGTGGGAGAGATGGAGTTGCTTATGGCGATTATTTGGAACCCAAGCAGGCTGTTCCCTTGCATGCAATGGCAGATGTTGAGTATGTTCTTGCTTGGTTTCTGCTAATTTTGGCCTTCCATTCGTTCATTGGGCCACATGCTTTCATGGATAGGTTGACTCCAGCGCACCACCAGGTGACCAAACCCTGATTGGTTGATGGTGGTACTTTTTTGGGTTGAGTGGGGATTGTGATAAATGGATAGCCCAGGAGGACAAATGGTTTCGGGCACTGCTTGGGTGGTGTTAGCCCGTCCTCAATCTTTATTGTCGCACAGTCAATCTTCTCCCAGATTGCCTAAAATAGTGAAACTACATGAAACTACGCCGTGCAATCGGCTGCCAGACTCTGAGGCCCTTGGTTGGAGGCGACAATAGCCGGTGAACGCCTGAGTTTGGAGTTTTTCACGGTTCTTACCCCGGAGAACCTTTGGATGTAGGGACCCAGGAGGTCCCTAAAGAATGGTTTGCATCCCAGCTGTGTTTGGTAAGTGGAACAGTTCAATGAATTCGCAGACTCAAGCTGTTGTTTGGCTACAGGTTTGAAAACAAGAGTGTACTTCAGACTTCAGAATGCAAATTTGACACGATCACTGGTTCAAACGATTCCCCGCCGGAATGCATAAGCGCGCTTTTGTTACTCAGCACTATCCTTCCGAAGGGTCTTGGCTCGAAACTGAGAAGCAAGGAACACCGTTCGCTGCAGTTGATGAAGGTCATGCCGGTACTGTGTTCAGATTCAGCAATCCCACCACGAGTGATGAGGATGACCTCTTCTCAGTACGAAGCTTTTGCGCCATTCTGTGCCATTCTTGCGAGCCCTACCAGTTAACTCTGCATTTGGAAACTGGTAAATCGGTGCAGGCGGGGAACGTCACTGCTGGGGGTGCCGGAAGTTTGGTCAGCTCTCCGGGCTTGCATTGGCAACACGCGCCTGCCAGAAGACAAAGGAAGGTTGCAAGAGGTTTCTATTACTGGCTTCAGTTTCAGTGCAGGCGGGATACGTGCCAGACGAAATGACTGAGCAGATCTGAGCAGCTTCGGAATGCTCACCCACTGAGTACTGCATCGTTTGCTTAGAGAATGGGAGCTCTGTGTGGACGAAGATATGCTGATATGCTGCAGGATCAGCACACGCTGCTTTGCAGCACGAATAGCACAGGCTAGCAGCTATGAAACAGGAAGGGAGGGACATGTCGGCCGCTTGGAGCACTACTTTTGTTCCCTTTTGGGTGTGCAGCTTGCAGGTCAGAGCATCAGGTAAACTCCGCCGATAAGACAAAAGAGTTCAGCGGTGCCAGGTGGTTCCATCATATTCCACACAAAACCCTTAGACTGCCCAAATAGAGACCCCAGTGACCAGTGCAGGTGCTGCGCACAACGTTTTGGATGTTTGAGACCACCACCCCAATCTTTCCAAAGTCATCGTTGTTTTTGTACTTGTCCTAGGCACTGTCTATCAAGATGTGATAGGGAGCGCAACTGAAGTGCACTTGCCACAAAAGTTGGTCTCAATTGTTTCACCCTCTGAGGCCACCAGTTGGAGGTGGAGTGACAAACCCGATGTCAGAGCCTCAGCTGTGAACTTGCAGAGGTAGAGATGGTTGGGTGGATCCCGCACAAGCTTTCCATCCTGATAAGTAGTGATATGGATATGCCGCACCATTGGGCCACCCAGTAAAAAAAGGGTAGTGATCAGTGAAACCCACTCACAAGTTTTGAATTAGTGCAATTCCAATATATAATAGTGAACTCAAAACGAAAAGAAACATTTTCTTGATTCATATGTTGGCTAGTGGCAGCTTCATTTGTGTTCCTATCCAGGAGGCCATTGTACTGTAGTAGGTCATGGAGACGATGTCACAAGTTGAAATTGCAGCATTCAATGAACATCCACTCTGTGAGATGGAACCCTTTTTGTGCAACATTGAGTTCCTTCTCCAGGGTCTTGGCTCAAAGCTTGCGAGGACTCATCATCCACTGTGTCTCTTCGATAGGAATTGGGTTGAACTCGTGTGGTCGGTCGAATATGAGAAAAAGTGGAAGACGCCCAGCCTGTCTTCTGGCACTACTTAGCCTACTCTATGCCTGTGCCTGCGCTGTGCTTCATCAAGCCATTTCATTCATCAGCTCGCCAAGATTTGCGAGAAGGACAGGTTGATCAGGGATGACAGGGGTGGATGGGGAAGTGCCATCAAGACATTTGTCACACTGATGACTAAGCCTGTGCCAGGATCCAGCTGAGAGCTTGGACTTTGGGCCGGAGGGCCAGGGAGAAGCACGTGGCCGGAACCAGGGCAGCACTTGGAGCATGCCGAACTATAATTTTGATAGCAGCATGGGTCCAGCAGTAAAGGGAGACCTGATAACTTTCAACATAGTGGAGTTTTGAGAAAGGGTGGCCCAAGCTCTCAGGCATCCTTTTGTGATCAATCTGGGTGAAAGATGGATGGCGTGTCATGTCAGTCAGGTCACTTTCGTAAAGAGTCCTGAGGTGTATGATGCCATTTGGTCATCCACAAATGCATACTAGACTATGGTTATTCAATCCTATTTATGATTTTGATTTGTGCTCCATTTAGCTTTCAAACAAGTAATTTTCTCCTCAAGCCGAGGCCTTGACGAGCGCAATGCTGCCTTTATGCAGCGCCTGCGGAACTTGGCTCACGAGGCGCTGACATGGCCACACCTGGGGGAGAAGCAACGGTTGGTGTGGGCGTCTGCACTGGAGCTGAACGTTGTGCCCGTGCAGGAGCTGGGTCGTGGTGGTTTTGTGTGGTGGTGGGTTGTGGGTGAAAGTTGGAGTGGACCAACGGGAATGCAATTTGCTTCAGTTTGTAGTTTGTCCATTTTTGGTGCTGTGATGGAATAGGAGCTACCTCCTTGGTTCTGGGAGCGCAAGAACATCACCCATCGACGTCCAGGCTATTGCAGCATGGCTGATGAGTTGTTTGCAAAGTGTAGCCGTGTAGCCTGCAGTGTGGCATGTTTCCGATGCCTTTTCTTGGCTTGAATGTGCTACACGTTTCAGAACTGACACTTTCCCACCAGGCCTGGACTTGCTGACTTTGGATGGTTCCCATGCTGTCTGCTGCTGGAACGCGTCGGTTTCCTTCAAGGAGGTGAGGCGCTTCCTGCGCATGGCGCGGTGGGTCTACAAGGCCAGCGCGACGTGACATGAGTGGATTGGGACGGCTGTGATGCTAAGCTGAAGTGAGGAAATTCCAGATGAAAACTTCGCAGAAAGTTTTTCAATTCATCCAGTTCTTTCATCACAGCAGCCTCTAAGTCTAGTTCTAAGATTCTAAAATGCAGAGTGTTATATAATTAATTATCCCCTACGCTCATTCATTTTCTGTCGTCATAGGTGGTACTATTCAGATATAGCGTTACTATGCAGCCCCAGCCGGCACTGAAAGGCCAAGGAGTGCACCGTCGTCATCAACAGCTGCCGATTGCCCAAGAAGATCAAAGCCTGGCTGCAAAAATGCAATGCCGAGCAACGCATCATCTCAAACCGCACGATGAGGAGGCTGGGATTGGGATTGACAATTGCACGGAGTTTGATGCCGATCATTATGAAGTGCCTCCCCTGGTTCAGGGTTGGATAGCGCCACAAAGTCCATTCCGCCTTCATTGTTGAACTTTGGCTGGGCGTTCTGGTTTTGTTTTGTTACTGATGTCGTGGCCATTCAGAACTAAAGTAACTAAAGTAAGGCCGAACTGATCGCGGCCCCTCGCAGGTGTCTTTGTCCTCCAAGCATGTTCCCCCTTTCAACCCACTGCTGTCAGGCTAAGTGACGCAGCTCCTTCTCTTGTGGCTGAAAATGGCATGCAGCCGCTCAGACCATGTCAATGTGACTGCCTGGACGCATGCGCCAAGGGTGCTCGAATCATCGAGATGGCCTGCGGCACTGGGAAGACACGAGTGATCAAAGAACTGGCGTCCAACGTCTCTGGAAGGGAGACTTGGGTTCTTGATTCGCCATTATCCACTATTTGTTCTCTTGAGATTTCATGTTGCATTTGTCTAGCTTGTCTAGCGTGTCTGGCGATCATTACGTTAAATCATAGTTTTGACGGGCAGCACCGCAATGAAATGTCCAATCTGTTCGTGGTGGAAGAAATTGAACAAATTGTTCTTCTTAGGTGTTGATCACTGTGCCATTGCTTGCCCTTTTGGACCAGTTTGCTCCAGACTTCCCTGGTTTCTGCAAAGTGGGCACGGGCCACAACAAGAAGATCGACTTCGATGCCAAGGGGTTCATAGCTGTGAGAGATTCGGTCGGCCTGCTGCAACACATCCGGTTTGACTCAAGTTTTGTAGATGAGGCGCACCATCCATTGCCGCCCGAGCTGCCATGGTCAAAAGAGTTGTATCGATTTTCTGCGACCCACAAGGACGAGCCGGATTTCCGATACACCATGGGAGAGGCGATCGAAGATGGGGTCTTGTGCGATTACGATATCACGGTGCCTGCCCTCACAGCTCACCATGCATATGTGTGCCTGGCCGATTTGCTTCTGAAAAAAGCTGGGGTCTTCAGGCGGGTGTTGGCATATTGCAATTCAGTAGCTGAAGCGAAACGCTTTCGCAGGGTGTTGCAAGAACTGGGGTTGGCTGCTTGGCACATCAATTCCAGGACAACCTCAAAGAAACGGACAGCTGTCCTTCAAGAGTTTGCGGCAGCCCTGCAGAAACCGGTTCATATATTAGTCACAGTGGAAGTCTTGGGAGAAGGGATCAACATTCCAAACGCTGATACGTGCATGTTTGTGGAGCCACGGAATAGCTACAGAAGCATCATTCAAGCCATAGGACGGGTATTGCGCCACCACCCTGCCAAGACTTTGGCGCACATCGTCCTGCCAGCTGTGGCAATGCCAAGCTCAACTCTAGTCCCGCTGTCACCCGCTGGAGGCACCGATACGACAAAGTTTCAGCAGCCGCCGGACCAACCAACATTTAAGGGGGCCACGCAGGCCACGCATGTTGCGATTTCGAAACCTGACTTTTTGGCTAGTAGTGATCAGGAAACCAAGTTTTACAACCCGGATGCTGAACAATTCAGCCAGAAAACGGCCCACTCAAAGGATCAAAGCCTCGCGAGCAATTGGGACCGTCAAACAGAAGTACTGCGTCGGACTGGTAGGAGAAGTGGCTTTCTCAATATTGAGGTTGAAATGCATCAAGGCAGCACTTCAAGCATTCCCGAGGTGGGACCCAGACTTAGTTCACTGGGTGAGATTGATTTGGCTGCCAAACTTGGTGTGTTTGCCAAGAGGCAGGGAAGGGGAGCTGGCTCAACAGGTCGTGCAGATGGCCAGCAGAAGAGTGGTCAGCGTAGAAAGCAGCAAGAGCATCCAACAATCGTTTTTCAAAATGCAAGCAATTCTGGACTTACCAATTTGAGAGGCTCTTCGCATGCCAAGAGCCAGGTCAATCCGACAGCTCACATGGATCTAGATGGTAAACACATCGGCGATGCTGGAGCCGATTTTCAGAACAGGCACATGTCACATGATGAACCATCCATCCGTGTGTGAAAGACAAAGGTAGGTAGAGACTAGCTTGGTGTGTAGCAGTTGCATGTTTCTTTTGCACTTGCGCATACTCACCGCAGACTGGACCAGTCAAGCTTAGCGCTAAAAGATTGCCCCGCTGCTTTTGCTTTTTCGTGTGAGCCCATTAGCTGCCTTTGCACTCCGCATTGGTAGCGGAGCTGGGTGATGCTTTCGAAGCCCCAGCGACCAATGGCATCGGCGGAGCCGAAGCGGTCAGCGACCGCGCGAAGGGCAGCGCCCAAGAGTGAGGCCGAGCCTCGAGGGAAGGAGAAGCTCTCCACCAGCCCTGCTGCGAAGATGGGTGCCGATGCACTACCGCATGGCCGAGGACCTGGTTCTATATGCTCGGAGCCTGTAGGCGCCGCGAAGAACACCAAGGCCGCTGAGAGAGGCTATCCGGTTGGGATGACAATGCCTGGATTCCAGTTGCACTATGGCCCCAATGGACAGCCTTGGTACACCGACGGGAAGCAATGGTGGCCGGTGGGCTACAATCCCATGATGGCTTCCCAACAGTGGTCAACGCCGTTCTCTTCCTGGACTATGCCGAGCCAGCAAACGCCCAGTCAACAAACGGCGGTCAATCCGAAGGAGTTAGACTTGAAAGGAGTCAAGCAGAATGCAACGAGAACTCGAGTGAAGACAGAAACCAAGGAGGAGAAAACTACGAAAGGAGACAAGAAGGACAAATCCTCCAAAGAGAAGGATAAGGGTGACCGCGGAGAGAAGAAGAAGAAGCCGGACAAAGGCCCACCAGAAGATGTCCCCGATTGGGGAGGTGACGATGAGGGTGATGAGCCAGATCCGGAGGATGACACGGAGTACACTTATGAAGAAGAGAGCGAGGAAGAGGAGGAGCATGAACCAGACCAATCGGTCGATGTGACGCCGCGGTCAGCGACCGGAGTGACGCCTCGCTCAGGCACAGGAGGCGAGCCCCGAGAAGGTCCGCGACCTGGGCGGCGACCTGCGGAGCGTGACACGCATCACACGGGCAGCGGCCCACGGAGGCGGAGACCTCCAGGTGGCGGCGGCCCACCTTCGATGCCATCCAGAGGATCGCAAGCCTCTTCCAGCCACAGGACATCGTCCGTCAGAACAGAGTCGGTACGACAGCTGCTCAAGGAGCGTACCGACCAGCCTGAAGGACGAGCTCGTGCTAACCTTGGACAAGTCCGGCTGGAGACCTTCCCAGGTGACAGGTCTCAATACAGGAACTGGATGAAGACGATCCAAGCTCAGAAGCAGCTCTACCAGATCCAAGACAAGGAGCTGGCGGTCTTGCTGTTCCTGTCCTGCACCGGGGAGGCAAGAGAGGTTCTCAACCAACTGGAGATAGCGGACATGCAAGAGGAGGGCGGCCTTCAACGCATCCTACGTCTCTTAGAGGATGCGTATGGGAGCAAAGCAGATGAGAGATTCGAGGAAAGACAAAATGCTTTCCTGAGTTTCCGCCGCTCTCCCGGACAAAGCATCGCTGCTTACTTAGCGACCCTGAAGAGACTCCGAAATGAGTACTTGCGTGAAGACCCGGGGTCAGTAATCAGCGACCGTGCATTTGCCCAAAGAATGCTGACCCGTGCTTCCTTGACACGGCGCGAACGGTACGACTGCTTTTTTGCAGCCGGCGGTTCTTACCGTTCAGGTCCCTTGGAGAAAGTCCTCAGGTTCCGGTGCGCGAACGTGCACCTTGAGGAAAGACCAAGCGGCGGCCGCCGCCAAGAGGAACGTGGCTATCAACAGGTTGCTCGGCCGCCGCCGAAGAGGAGAACCTACAAAAGGTCCGATCGTCGAGCCCCGTATCGTGCCACTCGCCATGCTCATGTGGCCGATGAAGAAGACCTTGAAGGGGACTATGAAGAGCACTATGGAGACAACACGGATGACGAGGACCTGGAGCAAGAAGCACTGATGGCAGAGGAGGAGATGCCCGAAGAAGAGGAGTGGAGCCATGACGAAGAGGCCGAGTATGAGGAAAGCGTCGAGGCCGTGGACCAGGCTGCCTTGCAAGAGGCATTCGCTGCTGGTTGGAGGGCCAAGAACCAGACGGCCCAAGCCCGGCAGAGCCGTGGCTACCGTGACAGTGGCAAATCCCCAAAAGGGAAAGGAAAAGTGAAGCGACAAGACAGTCGCCGGCCTGACGATCGGAAACGCAACAGCACGTGCGCCTCATGTGGCCAAAAGGGACATTGGAGAGGCGATGCAATCTGCCCCAATGTGAAGTCAGGCAAGGACGCTCCACATCGGAAGGAAAGTGCAACCCATTATACAACAGCATCGGGTGCTGGGAAGGGCAGCGCCTTCCAACCCAAGCGGGACCGCGCCCCCTCTCCGGCCAGAGAACCGGAGCGAGCACCGCTGCCGCGGAGGAAGAGCTCAGAGAGCCAAGCAAGAGACCAAGCTGGCGATGTAACGGGCGCTACGCCCAAACATCCCCCGATGGCACCTCCACCAAATCCTCCTCGACGAGGAGCGGTAGACAAGTCACCGATGGAGACCTATGTGGAGCCACCATCAACCCCAAGGGGGCATGAAAGACCACCAGAGCCAGCAGTGCCACCTCGAGTCAAAGAAGAAGTCGGTCGATCTCCTAGCAGAAAGGAACCTGAGAGAGAACCCAAGGCGTCTCCGGAGGAGAAGGCCAAGAAGAGGAGAAGACGCTCACATCGATCAGACAGACCGAGAAGGTCCTCAGGTGAGCACAGGTCTGACAGAGATCGCACCCGTGAGCGAAAGTCACGGGAGGAAGGTGCAGAGACACCTGCTGACACGCCTCGTGAAGGGACAGAAGAGGCCTTTGTGGCACAGCCTTCAACTGGCACTGCAGCACGCCAGTGCAACTGGACATACATGGTTGGTGGCTGGGACGTGATCAAGGACTATGATTCTGACAGTTCCGACACGATCTCATCTCACCAGTTGGCAACCGAAAGTGAAGAGGACGATTTGGTCCGCAAGTACCAGTTGCAAAACTCCCCAGCCCCCAAGTCAGCCGCTAGGGAGAAGCTTAAGGTCAAGCTGATGACGGTCTTGAGATCTTTGGCTGAAGAGGAGCAAGACGATGAGGTCAAGAGACGACTTCAACGGAAACAAGATCGCCTTCGAGACAAGATCTCAGCACGGGCCGTGCGATCTCAAGCCTCGGGCTCGGAAGCTCCGGCCAAAACAAGGCCCAAACATGAAACCCGAGATCCCAAGTTGGACGAGGAAATGTGTTTGTCCACCCAGGATCTGCTGCAGATCTTACCAAATATGTCCAAGGAGGAGAAGAAATTGCTCTATAAGCAACTCAAGAAGGAACGAGAAGATGAAGCCCTCAAGCTCTTTGGAACGGGGCAGCCGCCCACCTCAGCAGCAAAGCTCAAGAGGCCAGATCGCCGCCGAGACGGGTACTCGGCTGCGTCCGTACCCATGGCCTCTGCGGGCCGCAGCCTGAGGAAGGATGAGGTTGAGGAGCCACCGGATCAAGAGGAGAAGGTACCGGTGGGAGTCAAGAAGAAGCGCATGGAGAAGTTTCGCAGACAGCTCTACGAGGCGGCCAAGAACCGAAAAGGGAAGATCGTACCGTCAGAAGCCTCAGATCTTCCCAACGCTGCCCAGGAGAACTGCGAGCATCCATATGAGCGTTTGCTCTGGGGTGCAAATATCCATGCCCATTGGGCAAGCTGCAAGGATTGCAAGCTGAGAAAAGTCTTGTACTACTCAGCTATGCATGGTGCAATGACGTCCAACCAGTGCATCCATGCCCATGACCATGAACATGAGGCCTACCAGGCCAATGTGCTGTCCCCTGGACATGTCATTCTTGACACTGGGTGCAGAACAGCAGTGGCTGGACGCAAGTGGCACATGACCCTGCAGTCTTTGATGCGCCAGAAAGGCCTTCCGTTCTACAAGACCAACCACGAGGAGGTCTATCGCTTTGGAGCAGGTGCACCGGTGCTCAGCACTGAGGCGTTCCTCTATGCAGTGCAGATCTATGATCACAAGTCTTGGGTGCGCATCGCAGTGGTTGACAACACACCGGATGATGGCCGTGTGGCAGAGTGTCCTGGACTTGTGGGACCTGCTGAACTTGCCCGTTGGAAGGTGCAGATTGACTTCGCCAAGTTGCAGGTTGCAATTCATGGCAAATGGCAACCCACAGTTTTGTCGCCTTCAAGGCATCCAATCCTCAATCTGCTCAACGTCGGCAAGAAGCCTGATCCAACAGCATGGGAGACCGGGGAGCTCAAGGAGCTGAGGCTGCGCCTCACAAACGACCCGCATTCCTTTGCCCTCTTGCAGGAGGCATTGGATGATCTGAGCTCTGATGACGGCAGCGCCGCAGAGCCAGACCCAACTACGAAAGAAGCCGTCCATTGGACGGGACCCCAATTCGAGACGATGGCCCGCTGGCAGAAGAAATCCGAGTCAGAGACCATCAACCTGCTGGATGTGCTGGGTGTGGACTGCTTTCGAGCCACAACCAAGGAACCGGATGACAGTTCCACGGGTTCCATCAGCGAACGCGAAAGTGAGACTTCTCACGAAGGTGGACTTCCGATGGGTTTCAACAGTTCTGATGAAGAATCCACGGAATCGGAAGATGGCATGGTTGATGAAGTGATGATAGCTGGCAGCGCCGGCGACACTGAGTACCTTGGAAAAGGGCAGAAGCGAAGACTTTTGGCCGCCGCCAAGAACATCAGTGAAGCTGTGGAGGTGGAGCGCACCAGTTTCAAGAAGGAGAAGGAGGTTCCAAGAGTGCGCCGGCTGCGTACTGGCTTCAAGATCTTGGAGATCTTTACGTGGTCCTGCATGCTGTCAAGGTTTGCCTACGGCCTGGGCTGGGAGTATCTTGAACCAGTGACCCTTCCAGGCTGGGATCTGACAGACCCCAAGGTGCAATGGGAGGCCCACCAGTACATTGATCGAGTCGACCCTGACTTCATCATGCTGGCATGGCCGTGTGGACCGTGGTCGCCTCTGCAGCGACTTAATCAAAAGACTTGGACCCAGCGAGAGGCCCTCAAACACAAACAGAACACCTCGAAGAAGTTGCTGAAGTTTTCTGCACAAGTCTCTTTGAAGAGACAATGGAATGGCCGCGCCATCCTGGGTGAGAATCCCCTGCTGAGCCTGGCATGGAAGCAAGATGATATCATTGATGGCTTTGGTGATCTGCCTGAAGGGGTATGCGACCAGTGTCAGTATGGCCTCCGCCATCCCGAATGCGGCATGCCTCTGAAGAAACCAACCCGCTTTGTGGGCCAAGAGGAGATCGTGGCTGAGCTCAGGAAAAGATGCCCTGGGGATCACCAACATTTCCCCATTTAAGGTTCAGTCCGGACGGAGGAGTACGGGACTATATCTCTGTCATCCTGGGCTGGAGGATATCCGATCCCCTTGTGCAAAGCCATCATGAGGGGAGCCTTGAGCTTCCTGCATCGGCCGGCAGCTGCCGGGAAAGAGACCTACGTCCTGGAGGAGTACGTCACCGAAGAATCTTTTCAGGATGGGCAAGAAGGAATTGAAGAAGAAGAGCAACGAATGGCACAGGAGAAAAGGCGAGAGGAAGAGGTGATCGAGGAAGATGATCGACGCCCTGTGCCAAAAGAGATTCAAAAGGCAGTTGAATTTGCCCATCGGCAACTTGGACATCCCAGCAGAGATACTTTGGTCCGGATGCTGCGCATCTCAGGAGCGACAGAGGATGCCATCCGTCACGCTAGACGATGGCAGTGCGATGTGTGCCGAATGCAGAAGGCACCAGCACATCCTCTTGCTACAACGCCAAGCTTGAGACCCTATGGCTTCAATCGGAAGCTTCACTTGGACATCAAGTTTGTGTTCGACTCACGGGATCGCAAATATCCTTGTTTGAGCATTGTGGATCTTGGTACTGCGTACCATGGCGCCTGTCTTTGCAAGACAAGGAGGTCCGACTATGTGGCGCGCAAGTTCATGATCCATTGGATCCAGATCTTTGGAGCTCCAGAGCATGTTAGCCACGATCAAGGTGGCGAGTTTGAGCTGGCCTTCACCTCGCTTTTGGAGGACATGGCGGTGCCAACTACGGTGACAGGATCACATGCACCTTGGCAGCTTTCGGTGGGAGAAAGACATGGAGCTATCTTGGGCACCATGATCTCAGCTATCACTGCAGAACACTCCACTGAAGGATTTACAGCCATGAAACTGGTGGTGTCATCCGCTGTCGCAGCCAAGAATATGACAGTGACTCGGGACGGATTCACTCCCAATCAACGATTGTTTGGAGCTGAAATCAAATTCCCCAGTTTGACAGAAGACAACGCCAGGCCAAGCTTTGCAGAAGCATTGGACTCTGAATCAGAGTATGCACGCGCTCACAGAATGCGCATCACGGCCAGGCTGGCTTTGATCCGTACGGACGTCCAAGACAAGATGCGCCGTGCGATTCTGAGGAAGCCAGTGCATGAAAATGATGGCCCATTCATGCCGGGAGCACAGATTTACTTCTGGACACCAAAGAAACTTTCAAAAAGGTATACCCGAGGTGGCCAGTGGCGTGGACCTGCTACAATCCTTGTGCGTGAGGCCAAGGAGAGATACTTTGTCAGCTGGCGAGGCCGCGCCCTCCTGTTGGCTGCGCCCAACATCCGACTGGCTACTCGTGAAGAGTTAGCTCTCAACGAGCCAGCCAAGGAAGATGCCGACAGTTTGGGTGAACTACTTCAGGACCCCATCCGGGAGAAGACCTACAAGGACCAATCACGACTGGCACCTCCGCCGAGGACGAGAAAACGTCCAGCGACCGCGGATACGCCAGAGAGGAAAAGAGCAAGGACGATGTTAAGAGGCACCAAGTCAATTCGACAGCTCCTGAAGGATCGCTACGCTGATCTTCGAGCACAGCTCAGGAAGAGAAAGGTGCCCAAAGGTATTGAGGACAAGCCGGCAGCGCCGCGCCCTGCAAAAAGGCCAAAGGCCTTAGAAGATGGACAAGTGCCCCCAGAGGAGATCCCTGAACTACCTCAACCACCGGCACTACCAGGACCTGGAGGAGGCGAAGAGTCTGATGGCTACAGCGCCACATCACCTTATGATGAGCATGAAGGGCCTCCCCACATGTCAACCGATGAGGAGCCACCTCACATTCCTACAGATGATGAAGGACTGGATGAGCCATCCAGAGCTGAGGCAGAGCCTCCAACGGAGGTACCACCGCATGAGGTACCTGTCCCGCCGGACAATGAGGACGAATGGTTAGAGGAGTTCAGGAAACTGTCCGAGGAAGATCGACGCAAGATGTCTCTTGACGACGTTCCTCACACCCTCAAGAGGAAACAGCAGCTTATGGACCCTGCTCGGGCGGATGCTGCCGTCAAGAAGCTGCGTGCGAACTTCTGCGCACAGGTGGCAGCGACCACAGTGTATGTGAGCCTTCAAAATGAATGGGTGTCGAGATACGAGGTGGAACTTCTTAAGCAACTGACAGGCTTGCCAGTTACGGCGGCCAGAATCCACCGGACACCCAGGAAGCGTTTCCAAAAGCCTCCAAAGATGGTTAGTCGCTCACGACTTTCCATTTTAATTGGCAAAGATCCTGCCAACACCTTCATTGTCAACGAGGACGAGGAGGACGTGAAGCAGAACCCTCGCCGTCGTGCCAGCTTTCTTTGGAAAGGCATGACGATTTTCTACAAGACTGCCAAGGAGACCGACACCGAGCCGGTATACATCCAGCTTCCAGATGGATTGTACCGTGCGGATCTGACTGCCCAAGCCGCCCAAGATTTCGAAGCTTTGTGGACGGAAGAAGTTCGAGATTTGCTCACCACTGAAGCGCTGCTATTGAAGATGAAGCAGGGTGGCAAGGAGTTGGACCCTGCCTTCTTTGATCAGAAGGAAAGAGCAGCATTTGATACGGCTGATGTCAAGGAGTGGTCTGAATGGATCAAAAACGGAGTGATTGAGAGGGTCAGCCCTGAGGAAGCGGCCCGAGTTCCCAAAGCATCCATTTTCAGAGCACCACTTCGTATGCTCAGGGTCAACAAACAGACCAATCAGCTCTTGCCGTTGGTGGCAAAATCCCGACTTATTGTGCCAGGTCATTTAGACCCCCAGCTTGGTGAATTCCGGACAGATTCGCCAACCTGCCCTCAAGCAGCTGTCTGTGCAGCCAAGAGCGTGGCAGCAGCCCGTGGATGGGGTGGCACAATTTTTGATGTCACAACAGCTTTCCTCAGCGGAAAGAAGTTGCAACGACAGGTTTACATTCGAGCCCCCAGAGAAGGTTTGCCTCCAGCTGAGAATTGGTCAGCTGTGGAACCTGGAGAGCTCTTGCGCATCCTCAAGAGCGCATATGGACTGACAGAGAGTCCCAGGTTGTGGTACCTGGAAGCCCTTGACAGGATCAAAAAGACTGATCTCCAGGAGCTCGAGATGTCGCGATCTACCTTCGTTGCAGGTGGTGGAAGCAGTGGCAGCGCCACATATGCTATCCTATGTCTCCACGTGGATGACGGACTGCTTCTCGGTGATTTACAGGACAAGCGTGTCCAGAATCTCAAGCGGCAGATTGATGGTATGTTCAAGATCAAAGCCTGGAAGACCCTATCTGCCAAAGAACCAGTTCAATTCTTGGGCGTGGACGTAACTTTGGATTCAAATGGTATCCACGACGACATGACGCAGTACATCAAGCAGATCAAGGTGGAACCTTTGAGTGGCTCTGGACCACTTAATCCAAGGGAGTTGACGCTCTATCGTCAGCTCGTCATGCGCCTTCGGTGGCCGGCCCAACAGGCCATGCCACACTTGCTGTATGAGGTTTCGGCCCTAGCACAACGTGTGAGCCGCGCTCAACACAGTGACTACAAGGAAGCTGTCAAGCTTCATCAAAAGTTTGTGGAGGAAGCTTCCCAGGGCCGCGCCCAATTGACCTATCCAAAGCTGAACGAGAAGGAGAAGCTATTCTACATCAGCTTCTTTGATGCCTCGGTTGGAAAAGAAGAAGACGGAAAATCTCAGCTTGGGTCAATTCACTTTCTCACAACAGAGAAAGCACGGTCAGGACCAGCATTGGCATCGGTGGTGGAATTCTCCACCAATAAAAGTTCTCGAGTTCTGAGGAGTTCAATGTCTGCTGAAAGCTGTAGCATGTCCATCTGTGTGGACCGTCACTTGTACGGCCGCTTGGTTTTGGATCGTTTGCTCTACGGCAACAGACCCTTGGATGAGGATTGGCGATTGTCAATGGGTCTTGATGGAGGCGTCGTAACTGATGCCAAGAGCCTCTATGACCATTTGAATACAACAGGTCAGCTCCCCACGGAGCGTCAGACCATGCTGGACTTGCTTGTTGCACGACATCACTTGGAAGCTGGAGCGTATATGTTGTTTTGGGTCCCTACTCATCGACAGCACGCCGACGGCCTAACCAAGAAGATGGTCAACCTGTTGTGGCAGGCATTCTGCCGAAAGCCTATGGTGTCCCTACGTGAGACTCCAGAGGAGAAAACGTTAGAGGATCACCGGCGCAAACTGCGCCAGGGGCAGCGACAGCGTCGCAAAGAAAAGCTGAAGGGCCGCGTCCCAGCACTGGCATCGGCTGCGCCGTGCCATAATTTGCGCAACACACCAACACGTTTCCCTTCCGATGTGAAAGACAAAGGTAGGTAGAGACTAGCTTGGTGTGTAGCAGTTGCATGTTTCTTTTGCACTTGCGCATACTCACCGCAGACTGGACCAGTCAAGCTTAGCGCTAAAAGATTGCCCCGCTGCTTTTGCTTTTTCGTGTGAGCCCATTAGCTGCCTTTGCACTCCGCACCGTGGACCTTTCGGTAAAGGAATCCTGGAGGTAGATAAAACTCCTCCACAAAAGCTCCCTGAGGCTCAAGAGTCCGGGGGAGAGGGGGTTGGTCCTTGTAGGCCCCCCAAGCAGGCCAACATTCATCCAGAACAGTTGTCCTTGCACCATCAAAGTTTGGCCCTAGACGCCCAGGAGTTGCTATCTGCAATGCATGAAAATCCGAATCCCGAGGTGCTTTCACCTGGGCATGTAACCAGTCAGACTTGTGCCACTCCTCGGCCAGCCCGGAGATCATTCAGCTTGAAACCATCCAGCCCATCCCTGGTCTTCGACCAGCAGTACAACAGCCAGCTGGAACGCTTTCTGGCCACGCTGATGCTTGCGGATCATCGCCTGGCTTCTGCAACTGCCTGGCACAGGATCCAGATAGCAGACTGCACCTTGGCGGGTATGGGGGCAAACATGATGGATTGGACTAGAGAGGTCTACGGCCAGCTTTGCACGATTTTGTCTGAAACGGACCCTTGGGCGAATCGGTTGGGGGACTTGGAGGCTTTCGTCGCCAAGCATGGCAGGCTCCCGACTTGCTCAGAGGATGAAGAAGTCGCAAGGTCGCTGGCGGTGTGGTTGAGAAATCAAGGCTTCCATATGAAAAAACAAGGACTACAGAGCCACAGGCTGCACAAGCTTCTGACATCGTCACCTCTGATTCGTAAACGTGCTGAAGGGTGGCTGACGGGTGACCCAGACAGGCGTTTCAAGGAGAAATGTCAGGTGCTTAGAGATTACGTAGAGTTGCACAAACGGCTTCCAAAGTCTACAGGCGGACCAAACGCAGCTTCCAGTAAACTTGCAGAATGGCTTGCCAATGTGCGGAAACAACGGTGGCAGCTCTCGCTCAACCCTTACCAAGTAAGAATGTTGCAAGAGGTTCATCCCTTGGTCAAAGCTGAAGTGAAGAGGTGGCAGAACATTCCGCTTTCAATGGACCGGCCTCGATGGGAGCAGCGCTTGGAGGAGCTCTCCAGCTTTGTCTCAGCGTCAGGATGCTTGCCGAAATTCAATCCAACAAGCAAGGCCGAGAGGAGGTGCTACAACTGGTTCCGTGTTGAGCGCAGAAGGCTTCAAACAGGATCCTTGCCCAACGAGCTGGCCCAGAAACTTCAAAATGCCCATCCACTGATTGCTGCGCTTGTTGATGCACTTGTTCAAAAACAAAATACCTGTGCGATTGCATCCTTGGCGTAATTTAAAAGCCAAATCAATGATGATCAACTTGAGTGATGAATTGATTTAGAGCAGGTAGCACTCAATTTCTGCGTAATAGTTACCCCTGAGCATGGCTGCAATAGTTTGAACTTCGCATCCTGTTTCCCATTGCCAACTTCTCCAATGTTGTTCCAGCCATAGAGCTGAGGCCGGTCTTTCAACTTTTTCACTTTTCCGGGGTTTGCCTTTTCTTTCAACCTTTTCATTCCAGGGTCATAGTGGGGCACTGCCGGCCTCCCTATGCCGCCCCAATCATCTAGGCTGCTGGTTGAAGGCGCAGAGGTCAGCCGAAGGCAGCAGCCTGAGTTTGAAGCTTTGAACCACCATTGAACTACAGAAACCCAATGACTCGATAGACTTCTGCAATGAAGGCTGTACAAGTTTTAAGCACAGTATAGCCAAGATAAGTGAAAGCACACCATGCGCCTCAATCCTGGAACAAGTTTCTGTCGAATATCACTGGAACCTACTGCGGAATGTAGATCTGCTTTTCTGACCATAGTTGCACGAGATTGGCGTTCTTCTTCCAATGGTTTTGGCTCAAGTTGATGTTGGTTTTACCATCAGCAGTAAGACCTTCTCGCTAGGAATGGAGTGGTGAAGCTCATTCATGGAGCAGCATGGTGCCGTATGCATTGCCTGGAGGATGAGAAGCAGGGCGCGAGGTGCACTAAGAGTTGCCGCAGTGATTGTGTTGTTACGCACGTATGCTTTGCTGGCAGCAGGGTTGTCCTTTGCAAGTCTTCAGAAAGGTGCAAGGACAGATGGGGTGGGGCTGGCATGGAAGCCTAGAGAAAACACATCACATGTCAATGGAAGCCTACTGTAGAGAAATGTAGAGAAAACATGTTGGATCGCTAACAGTGCTAGTTGTATTGAAACACTCCTAGCAGAGCACTTCAGCAACGCCATGGGCAGTTGCTTTCCAGGATGCAAGTAAGGACTTGGACAAGCACGAAAGCGAGGGCGGAGCAACTGGCTTCTGGCAGTCAAGCTGCAGTAAGAAATAAGCAAGCAGAAAGATGCAGAAAGTATTTTTTTGAGGCGTTGGCAGTCACAGTTGTACGAAATGTCACTTGAGAACTTAGGATGCGATGTCAAATGTCAACAACATCTTCCAATGAGTTCTTGAACAGTTTTCAATGCAATCATGTTCTAAGCTCAGGCCTTAACGAGCGCGACGCGGCCTTCATGCAGCGCCTGCGGAACTTGGCTCGCGAGGCGCTGACGTGGCCTCACCTTGGAGAGAAGCAACGGTTGGTGTGGGCAGCTGTGCTGGAGCTGAACGCTGTGCCCGTGCAGGAGCCCACCAGTCACCAGATTTTGAGTACTTCGATTAGGTGACTGGAGATGACGGTTGTTGGCTTGTCCCAAAAAAACAGAGTCTAGTCCAGGTTATGGAAGTTGAGGCAAGACATGTGCATATATCAGTATACTTGAGAGCCCTCGTGTTTGATACTCGTACTTCTCATGTCTGGACCAAGCCAGGAGTTTCCTCCATGGTTCCTCGAGAGGCAGAACATCACTCGAAGATATCCAGGCAGCAGCTAAGCAAGGAGGGAGGTGCTTGCAACATCTAGCAATGCTGCCATTGGGCACCCTCCAATTGAATTGAATAATCCCATAGGATTTGCCAGCAAGGCTCCAGCATCCCAAGTGTGGAGAGGTTGCATTAACTAGACTAGTTGGAAACTTGAGACCTCCCCACAGGGGTGGTCGCGACCGACCTGAGAGGTGTAGACTTGTTGAGCTTGGACGGCCGCTTGGCAATATGCTGCTGCAACAATTCGTTGCCTCACAGGGAGGTGAAGCGCTTCCTGCGCTTAGGGCGCTGGGTCTACAAGGTGCACTGGGCATTGGGCTGCGTTCATGACAAAGGTCTTCAGTTTTGTTTGCTGAGCGTGAAGGACATAGCGTTGCTGAGTGCTCAGTGAAGTTTCGTGTCAATCAGCAACGTTCGTGTCAACAACATGATTTCAATTTCTAAGGTGTGCCACCATATTCAGCCAATCTGCGAGTGTTTTGTGACACGAACTATCCTTACATTGTGTGCTGCCACAATTGCCACACGTTGAACTTGATCAGGCTGAAAACTGTGTTCTGGTGACTAGCAGCCTTCGGCACGTGGGAAAGGAGTCGAGAGCATGGCTTGGGAGATCTTGTGCCAGCCTTCGCGCCATCACGCCCAGGGCGATCGAAAGGCGGGATTGCATTTTTCTACAATCTTATTGTTTTTCGAATGGGTGATGTGTTGATTATGTTTGGTTGCTTAGTTCAGATTTGTTTCTGACATGGGTAGTAGCCTTGCGCTCTTGAGAGCAGCCCTACCTTGCATGTATCTCTTGGAAGGTTGCAGGCCAAGTTGATCAGACCCATTGCGGATGGAGACAGCAACGGTGATCCGCAGTTGCGGCAGTGCCAAAAAGACTGCCTGGAGGCATGTGCCAAAGGTGCTCGAGTGATTGAGATGGCCTGTGGCACTGGCAAGACGCGCGTCATGAAGGAGTTGGTGGGAAACGTGTCTGGAAAGGTGACTGGGACAGGCATCAGTTTTATTTTTGGAACGGGGAGTTTTGTAGTGAACATGACGTTTAGCCATTGGAGTCCTTGAAGCCTGCCACCCATGTTGAAAGAAAGGTCTTGATCACGGTACCTCTACGAGCCTTGCTGGACCAGTTCGCTCCAGACTTTCCTGGTTTCTGCAAAGTGGGCACGGGGCACAATAAGAAGATCGATTTCGAGGCGAAAGGGTTCATTGCGGTAACGGATTCGGTCCAGTTGCTGAAGAAATTGAAGTTTGCTGCCATTTTTGTGGACGAGGCGCATCACCCATTGCCCCCGGGATTGCCGACATGTGAGGATTTATATTTGCTATCAGCCACGCAGAAGAAGCAACCGGACTTCCGTTACACCATGGGCAAGGCAATTCAAGAAGGAGTCCTTTGTGACTATGACATCACAGTGCCAGCTGTGTCAAAGCACCATGCTTATGTTTGTTTGGCAGATTTGCTGCTGAAGCAACTGGGCAGGTTCAGGAGGGTGCTTGCCTACTGCAACTCTGTTGCAGAGGCCAAGCGCTTTCGGATGGTGTTAAAAGAGGTGGGGTTAGCTGCATGGCACATCAATTCTAGAACACCATTCAACAAACGAGAGACAGTGATCCAAGAGTTTGCAGGCGCCTTGCAGAAACCAGTTCACGTGCTTGTGACTGTGGAAGTTTTGGGAGAAGGGATCAACATTCCAAATGCTGACACCTGCATGTTTGTGGAGCCTCGGAATAGCTACAGGAGCATCGTTCAAGCTATTGGGCGTGTGCTGCGCCATCATCCTTCCAAGACACTTTCACACGTAATCTTGCCAGCCGTTGCGATACCAAACCAAAAGTTTCATGAGAATGCGGAGCGCCCACCCCAAGAGATGTTGCAATCAGATTTAGAGATGAATCCAAATACATCAGAAGAGCAATATTTTGGTAGCAGCCTTACTTTATCACCAGCCACGAGGGCAAGAACAAAGGGCCGAACAGAAAGGACGGAAAGTGTGCGAAACCACAGCGACCACCTCAAACCCTGCAGGCAGATCCATGCAGGAAGCAGGGGTGGGCTGCAGATGAAAAAGGCACATGCCGATATTCCTTTTGGCAATGTGCAGGATAGTGACGAACCTAAAAGTCCCCAATCCAGACAGATCTTTGCGCTGCATCCTGAGAATCCAGGCTCCCATAGTCTTCACAAAGACTTCCAGCTGACGTCGAAGAACTGAGATGAATTGAGACATGTGAATCAGCAGCGATCAAGCCAGGAATCTGAATCTGGAACCCAGCGGCCTAGCGGATCCAGTCTGCCGTGCACGGGTTTAGTAGCTGCAAGCAAGCAACTTGGTCCGAACACTAACTTTGACTGCACTGCTCGGGAGGTCACTGCTGACTCCTTTGGCGTGGCCGCGACGTTCAACGCATCTTTGCTCTTGGATCAGTATGCAAGAAGCAACCAGTATCCTCGAAAAAGTTGTCAGCCACACGTTGTGGACCCAGCAGGCTCTCACACCGATATGCCCCGTCGGATAAGAATCAAACCTGCAATCCTTGGGCTTCAAGAGGATTATGATAGTCAAGTTGAACGTTTCTTAGCGATGTTGGTGCAAGCTGATGATCGCCTTGCCGGGACTACGGCTTCATACCGTATCGAAATCGCAGATTGCAGCTTGCAGAGGGAAGGCAAAATGACATTTGACACCTTTTTTGGTGATGTTTATCGGAGGCTCTCTGCGATCCTTTTCCAGAGAGATCCCTGGGAAATTCGCTTCAAGAGCGTGGAGGAGTTTTGCACTAGGAATGGCAGGTTGCCAGTCAAAGTTGCACGATCTTTAGAAGAAAAAAGCTTGGGCGCATGGCTGGGAAATCAGAATGCCCGGCTCAAGCATCACAGCTTACAACCGCAACGATTGAACAGACTGTTGAATTCATCCATAATTCTCCTCCGGGAGCGAGTCAAAGGGTGGCTGGCCGGAGACCGTGACGGTATTTTCCCCCAAAGGTGTGCTGAGCTCAAACTACACTTGGCAACTCATGGTGCGCTCCCTCTCCACAACACTCGGCTCGGAAGGTGGCTGCAACGACAGAGGAGGTTTGGATTGAATGCAGCACGGAAGAGCATGTTACAGAACACGCATCCCATTGTCAAGGATTTGGTGAAGCAATGGGAACTTACCCCTTTGCAGATTCCCCTCCAGCAATGGCAGCACCGCCTTCGCCAGGTCAACCATTTTACGGAAAGGCATGGAAGACTTCCAGCACAAAACAGCAGGTTGGTTCAAAGCAATGAAAGGCACTTGTACGTGTGGTTCCATCGCCAGAAAGTGAGAGTTGAGTTCGGCATTCTGCCACAGAACCTGGCGCAGCAGTTCCGCAGCTGTCACCCGCTGATTGTTGCAGATGTCAGACAGTCAGAACAGAAAGGCAGAAAAAGTCGCTTTCCAACTCTGCTTTGCGTTGCTGGTGAAAGACATCGAAGACTTGTTCAATCACTGCATAGCAGTATGTAGATGACTTGGCCTATAGTCAGTCAAGTAAAGCCGTGCCTCCTGGTGGACACTCCTTGCTCTGTATCTGCACTCTTTTTTGCTCTGACTTGTTTGACACATTGCTCCTTTCCCCCCCAAAGGACCATGGTATTGAGCAGCATGCGATCCACATTTCGTTTCCCCCTGTCGAACCAGATTCATAGTTGTCTGACTTGTGCGGATTGACTCGCGCAGACATTACCTGGCCTGCCCCTTTGGCTGGCTTTTCACTTCAATTTTCAGGTTTTTTCATGAACGTTTACATCCACCCCACCCCACCGCAACCTTTGTTTGGATCGAAAAAGGTCACAAGTAATGATTCAGTTTCTCCATTTTCATCCACTTCCCATTTGAGGCCACATCCAGATCATCCAGGCACTCTCGTCCGCGTGCCCGAGTTGGGCCCTGAAGTAATGCTTTGTCAACACATTGCACGTGAAGCCAGCAGCCACAAGCCCTGTGTCAACATCGAGCTCGGGGTGAAGGCATCGATTCAGGTCACACGATGTCCGGTTGAGGGTTGGCGTAGTGAGTGATATGTGCGAGTTATTCTTCATGGAGTGTCATGCTAAATTCATCTAAATTTGATCACGTGTTTCGAAACGGCCACGGAGCAAGTGTCAACGATTGCGACCCCAACGCGCACTAGCAATGGGCAATTCCATCAGTAGAATTGCCTCCACAGATATTCAAGCCACATTTGAAAGTTCCTTTTGGATCCTCTTGGGTCTTTTTGGGGTGCCGCATTATTGCTGGGATACTTCAGAGACCAAGGCCAGCAGCAAGAAGACCCAAGCGTGATGAGCCTCGCAGTGGTCCCATCCCAGCCTGGGTGTATGAAGGTGCAGGGGATAGGAGGGTAGCTGGCTGTGATATGTTGTGTTTGGATGATTGGGAGCTGGTGTACAAAACGTGGATTTGCTATCATATGTTGATGATGTTGCACAAGTTGGCTATCAGAAGAGATGAAGAACAATCGCAGCATTGAAACTGCTAAGCAGCACTACCGTACCGACATCGCAACTCAAAGCCCACTATAAGTGTAATATTGGTGTCAGTATAATTCACAAATATTGGTGTCAGGTCGGTCATTCACAGCCACTGGAGATCAGTCATTTTATCATCGCCAGGTCCGTCTCCCGACGCATCCCCTTCGAGCCCAGCGGTGGTGCCTCGGCCGCGGGCCTCCCCAAGCCGCACCGGCGGCCGCAGCGGTGGCGGCAATGGTGGCATCGCTGGCAGCGCTGGCACCGGTGAAAATATGCTGAGAGGTGTGGAGCTCAGCTGGGGGTTGATCTTGAAACCATACTTTTGGAGGGACACAAAAACCAAAAACTTTTCATATGTTTGGGATATGTTGGGATCGCCATTGGTGTTGATGTAGTGGAGGTGGGCTAGTGGCAATAGGAAGCAAATGAACACGTTGACTTGCAGATGAACGGTTGTGGGAGAACACCTCGTGAGCGGCAGATCCCATGGCAAGGCCCTCCGCAAACCGACACCTCTTCGGGGCTGGTGGAGCTTCAGCAGCTTTTGAAATTGCAGGAGTTTGGGCTGTTGGGATTTCAAGTGGCACTGTTGGTAACTGGCGTTTGCATGATGGTGCCATATCATTCTCCATCAATTGCTGTGCTTTCCGCAACCAATCAGAACAGATTTCACCAAGAATCGCCAAGTTCTCTTGACTTATGGTCAGTTGCAGATCTACCTGATCAGGAGCAACAGCTCAGACGACAGGTGCAGCTACAGGAGCAGCAGTTCCAACTGCAGGAGATGCAGCTCCAACAGCAGGAGCCTGGGGCTGGGACTAGCTGGCTGGGATGTGGAAGGTTGAAACCAAGTCAAAAGGCAGAGGTTTGTTGTTGGGTTTGTTGCATTTTGTGATGAGCTGAGGGATGTGGCAGAAGTTTGACCGCTGCAGCTGAGGTGATGCTATCGAAGATGATTCTAGACATGTTGATATGTCTCCATGATGCACATCATCTGATTGTTGATGACATCTCGAGGAGCAGCAGCTGCAAGCACGTCGGCAAGAGCAACAGCAGCAGGAGAGGCTCAACGAGATGCGTGGCTGGGCTGCATTACATGGTGGGATGGGCGCGGGGATGAGTTCGGAGGGGTCTCAACATACCCAAAGTCATCGCAGCCAAGGTCAGAACCTCAAAGTCCTGGAGCAGCAGGAGCAACGGCAGAGGCTTGGGGAGTGGATCATTTGTGATTTTCTTGTTGTTGAGGTGTTCCCTGCTGATTGTGTTCATGCCAGGGTAGTGCCAAAGGCACCATTGCTGAGACAGGGCATGCCAATGAGCACCAGCATGCTTACCCCTGCGGCTATGCAACTGCCGTTGCTTGGCAGAAATCAGTAGGAAGATCGGAGAAGATGTGCATTTGAAGTGGAGTCAATGATGCCCAGATAGACAGCTGAAAAACTGTGGACTGTGGCCACCCCAAGAGGAATGTTTCCGTCAGAAGGGGCAGAAATGGCATGTTTAGCCCTGCCATTGCTCAGGTTGGAGCAGCAGCACCAGCAGCAGGCAAAAACTTTTGGAATTCAAGTAGCGTTGCAGCAGGTTTTCCACTGCCGCCAATGCCCGTTGCATGTTGGGCTTTAAGTAGGTTCCATTAGGAAACATGTGACCAGTCTAGTTTTGTCCTCTCTGCAGGATTTGCTGAGCCACATCCTCTTACTCCACCAGTCTGCTCAGCTGCAGCAGCTGCGGCAGGTGCAAACGGAGCAGTGGCCTCAAATGCTGCAGGTTCAGATGCATATGCTTTTAACGAAGGGAAATCAGAGTGGTTATCTCATTCGATTTTTCGGTTCAAACAGCCAAACTTTTGGACGAGGGAATCAGTGGCATTAATCGGCCCTCACCTAGCAGCAATCTGAGGCAAGAGCGTCATCTGCGTGAGTTGCAGCAGCTGCAGCCCCCTTGGCCACATCCTCAAGCAAGTGGTGTCTGTTTTTGTCAAGTTTTCGGACCATGTGAAGAATGACTCCACTTGTGATTTTTTTAAAATATTCACTGATACCTGGAGAAGGTTTGAAATATGAAGGTCCCAGTAAATCGCTTGTGGTCCCAGTATTAGCCACATGACAGTTTCGATCTGTTTGCGCTGAGGCAGCCAGATTCAAGCTTTGGGGGGTACGGCAACGGGAGGTGGGATAGATTCGATTTACTCATGATGAGAAAAGACTCTGGGTGGGAATTCGTGGGATGAGTTTGGTTTCGCATGGTCAGTCTCTCAAAAATTAACATGGACGGTTGGTAACCGTAATCAACCCACACAATTTACAGTAACATAGATGGGTTGGTAACCCTCCCAAGCAAGAAAAAGGTGACTGGAATCGTTGTGATCAGTTCCATGCTTCCAGCTGTTCAGGCCCAGTGCTGCTGCAGAGACGTCGCCCCAGATACCCCTGGGCGGTGCTAGCGGTAGCGGTAGCGGTGGAGGTGGTGGCAGCGCCGCTTACGAGGACTCACGCACCGAGGGAGAGATCTTGGGAGGCTTCCTGCTGTCTTTGAGTTGAAATTGAGCGGTCCTTGTTTTTTTTTGCACTTCCCTATTCGTTTCCGGGTTCCAGACTTCCATGATCAAATTCATTTGGACTTCAGCTGTTTGATTGGGGCCTAGCAGGAGTCACCAGCCGAGATGGAAGAAGAGCCAGAGGAGAGCTTTTGCCCATGTGGCTTTCATGTCTACAGATGCCACGCTCGAAAAACACTTGTGAATCGAAGCTCTGCAGTTCTTTTCAGATCCAACCCCAACCATTCATCATGATTTATCATGCTTTATCATGGTTTATCCATGGTTTATCCATGGTTTATCCGTATCCATGGCCCTTAGCAACAGCCTCTCCCCCTCTCACAGCGTAACCACTGGACGATGGCCATTGATCCTTGGCGTCTCGACGAGGAGGCCACTGAGCTGACTCAGAGTGCTTCGGACGCCTCGGATCTGTGGCATGGCCTGTGGCGGCAGCACCAAGAGAGGCTGGACGTTTCATCGGGAAAAAATGGTGTTTGGATGATGTTGATGTTAACCAGATGGTAATTTCCCACTAAATCACCACTAAAACACCAATGAAATCCCCGTGGATGGGTGGCACTTTTTTGATCTTTTTTGGATGTGTGCCTCTGTTTCAAAGGGTTTCTTGGTGAAAAAGGCATCAAACAATCAATGATTGGAACTAGACCATCCAAAACATATATGCCGCTTTGCATGTGGGGTGCTGCTTACTTCAACATTTTCAGACCGCGTCTGTTTGTTGAGGCCACCCTCAGAGTTCATGGCATCCGAGCGATCCAAGCTTGCATCACAGTCGCAGGCTGATGGGGAGCTTTTCGGCAGTTGCGATTTTCGGCAGTGATGCTTCTGGAGTGTGGGAAAGACATGTGAAATCGGTGTGTCTCTGCCAAAATGATTGGGTTATCATCTCAACTATTTCAAAATATCCCAACTATTATTTATATTTAGATAAGTTATATAGTTAAATCAGGTACATCAATCATTTTTTTAGCATCCCAAGTATTATCCCAAAGTTTCCCACAAATGATCCAAAGTGATAGGGTTATCATCGCGAGCACTTAATCCCTCCTCACCGCGCCAGGTGACCTCATGGTCTCCCACACCAACTCCCAGTCGTAGCAGTTCGAGTCCCGGATAGCCTCGCGGAGGGTCCCTGGTGGATGGGAACAACACTTTTTTTTTTTAAACAAAGAAATAGATATAGAGAGATATGTTCTTTCAAGATCTTTCAGGTATTTGGCTTTGTGTTGATGTCTTTTTTAAAGTAAAGGTTCTGTCAAGCTTCTTGTTTCTGTGGCCTGAGTGAGGCTGGTGTTTCAGAGGCGATCCACCCGCAGCCACCCATTGCCAAGGTGCACCTTGAGAACGACGACCACGGTGTGACAAACTTCTTCGGTGATCCGCGGTCAACGGCAACGTCCCACGGTGATGGTTTGGCACTCAGATTGATCCAGGTGCTTCGGGTGGGTTCAAATGGGATGATGGCCTACAATGACCAGATATTTCTTCCAGGGGGGTGAAACCATCACCCAGATCCAACGTGGTGACGTTGGTGACGGAAATCTTTCAGATACTTTAATCACCTTCAACCTTTGGAATGTTTAGAGATGGGAGATATCCTCCATCCCAGCCCTTTCTCTGGTCGAAACCAGTCACCAGCATCTGCCTGGGGTCCGCATCGATCCGCACAGTGACACGTCGTTTTTGGCTCAAGAAGAGTTGGTAGAGGCGGTCCAAGTCATCAGATCATCAGATCCCCGCCATGACCCCCAGAGTCCATGGGGATGAGCAAAACCACCACCACCAACTCACCAAACACATCCTGCAATGGGTTTGGGAGATATTGCCTAAGGCACAGCAAAGTATGCAACTTGTTGGGACCATTTGGGACCCAACATCGGTTTTTAAATCTGGAGATTCCACTGAAACCCATAGTTGATTCAGCTGGCAAAACAGTTTTGACAACTTAGACGTGTTTTGGCATTGGGCAGGATGCGTTACACAGCAGCAGGTTCATCTTTTCTTGGCCCTAGTTTGTATAGCGTCTTCCCTCAGCTTCATAAAGCAGCCGCCCCAGATCGCCCTAGCATTCTCAGCCGCTTTTCTGCGGAGAATCCTTCAGTAGTACAGTGCCTTTCCCGCCGTGTGCGAACACATGGGCAATCAAGAATGCTCTGTGAAACAGGCAGCCCGGATCAGATTTTGGGTCATCTCAAGGTGTCCGTGACGATGATTCACCTTGTTTGCGACCAAGAACGTCATACCGTCACACCGTCATACCATTGAAATGGCGCTTGTAGCTACATGGATAGATATTTTTCCCACATGAGCTCCCCTGGGTATTGGCCAGTCATATTCCACCAGTGGTCACTGATCCCCTTGGTGCTTTTTGCCAGGCGCCGTGCTTCGAGGGGCAGTGTCCGACGAAGGTACAAACTGCCCAGTCGAATTCAGCTTCTATTGAAACATTCCCCAAGGATTGTCAGCAAAATAAAGCGTGATTGCTAAAAAAACATGAGGATGTTTTCGCGTCACAAAATCTTCATGATTCATGATATTTTTTTGATACAAGTGGCTTCCTGGCTAAAACTGAATTTTCCACTAATCTTACCTCCAGTGGGTTTGGTTTTGCCATTTGTGACACCGTATGACACCGTGACAGGCACCACCCCTGGCTGCGGAGTCCTTAATGGAAGAGCCAGAAGAGAAAACAAAACCCTCTGAGGCGCCTGAACATATTGGAATACATTGAAAACATATGTCATACATCCATCATAGTTTATATAACATCATAAAATTATAGACTCTAGAATTGAGGCAGTTTCCAATGCTCCGACCACCACACCAGTAACAATCTTCAACCCATCATTATTTCATCTCTGAATTCAAACTCCAACTCTTCCCACCTATAGAGGTTGACTTGTTGATACCTTTTGTCTTCACCAAAACATGTCCAAAACATCTCACCGAGGAGGTTCCATCCCCAGCTGCCATGGCATCCTGGCATCCCGCAGGTGCCATTGACCACCCTGCGGGTCGAGGAGGCGGCGTCGCGGCCCTCGCGGAGCTCGCGGCCGGAGCAACGGGGTGCCGGCGTCGACCCCGAGGCGATGGGGTGAGTCGTTCACCTTTAGGATCGGAATGGAAATAGGTTAGGTATGGTAAGATATATTAAGATGGTATAAGTGATATCCTGTTCGATTTAACATGTCAAGGTGTGGAAAACTATTGAAAGGGTGAGGAGGACAGATTTGTAGAAGGGGGAAGCTTGGCATTCAGGCGCTGAAGCAACGGCTCAGCGGAGGATCTGCCGGCGAGGCGGTGGACTGGAGCATGCTGCCTGACACGTGCGCAGGGGCTGGGGGCAGATGCAGATGGGGAACGTCCAATGTGGTGATGTCAAACTCCAGGATCCAATGAAATTCAATGAAGATGTGCCAAATTGACTATGGTATACTATGGTTCCTTGTTTGGATCGCGTTTCAGTTTCTTGCAGTTCCTCACCATTTCCAAGGATAAATAAATAAATAATTAACTAACTAAATAAATAAATATATATATATAAGGATGATGAAAGACACTTGATTCACCGACTTCAAGGACGACCAGGGTCAGACAATTCGACCTTTCGAAGGTACTTCGAGTGCGAGGCGGGAGAGTCTCCAGCCCTAGAGGACAGCGTGCCGGGTGCATGACGGATTTTGCATGTCCTTGTAACAACTTTGGGTGATTTTGTATCATTGTCCCTTTTGATGATGTTGAGGTTGAGATTGAGGTTGAGGTTTGATGATGATGATGATGATGAAGAACTATTGATGCAAGCTCAATGGCAATAATAACGGCAGCAAATGGGATTCTCCTGCAGAACATTTTCAGTCATGTCGGCCGTAGCCAGGACGAGACGGAACCCCAACACTTCAGGTAGGAGTTGAAGCTGTTTTTGTAGATGTCGGAGCCAGCTCTGTGACTTGAAGAGTGTGCAGAGGATAGGGAAGTACTGCTAAGGCTGCTAAGGTATTTACCAGCACGTGATATACCAAGGGCTATATCTAGAATAATGTGGGTAAAGCAATAATAAACCAGCCATTTGGGAATGGTTTATACAACCTATTTATGATATTTATGGTGGTTAGGGGGATGGTTTCTGGCATTGTTTAACCCACATGATGTTCATTTGCCCTTCTCTACCCTAGCAGCCCTAGCATTAGTGCCAACCATGGCAGGTACGAGTTCGAATCGGGCGCCGTCTACGATGGCCAATGGCTCCAGGGTGCCCGACATGGCATTGGGAAACAGGTGGGGCACGAGAAGAGACGGTGGTTGAAATGGGGAATTCTATCGGGATGCGTTGGGGGCTTCTAAAACCAAAGTTGAGGATGAAAGTTGTTGTAGGTTGTTGTTGGTTTCATGTTCTTTCAGTATCTTTCAGTGGTTTCTATGGCTATGAGTCGGCTTTGAACAGCTTGTATGATGATTCCAATGAACCAACTCTTTTTTGGGGATGGCTTGAACGAGACCAAAAGCGACCTCGGGGGACCTCCATACCTTGCCCTTTCTGCAGGTGTGGCCGGACGGGACGGAGTACGTGGGCCAATGGCGTTGCTCAGCTGTGTTGCAAAAGCGGAGGTATGGACCATCTCGGGTCGTATCCATGTCGTTCCACTTGCAGAAGTCTTACGAAATCATTGTAGAAATTCCCTTTAGAATTACAACATCATTACTAAATCATTATACTAAACCATTCAATTTTCCAAAAAATCAGTCACTACTTGTAGAACCTTGACATCGCAGTTGGGCACCTTTTCATCCCAAGCCAGCCATCTACCAAGCCATTCCCTCTGGCACTTTAACCCTGCCAAGCGAAAATAGTAATTTTCAACAGTTATCAACAGGTAAATCACGGCAAAACATGGGAAAAGATGGCAAGATCCAGGTGAACCAAAACCCAAATTCTGGGACCTCCCAGCTCTGCCCAGCTTCCCATAGAGGCTACCGTAGCACCAAGGCATTGGCCGTGCCCACGGCCTGGGTCGCATCAAACACAGCGACGGCGACAGCTACTGCGGGGAGTGGCTGCACGGCCGGGCGCACGGCTGCGGCGTGTACCGCTTCCAGGACGGCGCGGCGTGCTACGAGGGCCAGTTCCGCTGCGACCAGCGCGAGGGGCTGGGAGTGGAGAGCTGGGTGGATGGCTCATGTGACTTGGTGAAGGGGGCAAGGGGGGTCACTTGGGGTTGGGGGGAAGAGGCTGGTGGCTTGATGTGAGTTTTTGTTGAGATGGGGGAAAATAAGGAAAGGAAGGATGGATGATATTATATAGTTTGTTGGATGAAGCACGCATGAACCATGAATTGTGTGGATGGTTTTTGTTCATGCTCGAGTCATTGTGGTGTAAATGGGAAAATGAGAGGGATCAAGATCCCAAAGATGACTTAATTAGCTCAACGGCCATTCCCACATCTTGCCGAACCAGTTTTGAGTCTCTCCTGTTGATGTCCAAGACATTTCATTTCTCACCTTTAGCAAGCATAAGTATCCAAACATCCAAAAAATATTTCATACCAGGCATTTCTATGAGATCCCTCCATTTCCACATATTTCCACCACTTCCCACCACCTTACCATGCCACGTGCAGCGCCGTGTCCCCGCCGTGCCCCACGGTGTGGCAAGGCTTCGCGGGCGGCTTCCGGCAGGGCCAGAAGAGCGGCTTCGGATCCAACACGTGGCCCGACGGCACCGTGTACCACGGCACCTGGCGCGCCAACTGTCCGTCGGGCCCCGGGGAGTACGCTCTCAATGGAGGTCCGGGCGGTGGCGGGATGGTGGATGGTGGGTGGGGATGGGGATGGAGATGATGCGAAAATAAGGGGGAATTGGGTGGAGCAGTTCTTGTGGTAAGTGAATGGTGTATTTTTCCAGCGTGAATTTGAGACGAAGATTGTAGTACAGGTGATGCGTAGGAGGTTGTTTGGAAACATTTTGCCAGCACCCTTCGCCATCAACTGGACCTGTAAATGCCAGAGTGGCATCAATTTCCGGCCTCGCGTGTGTGCATCCCTACTGATGGCAGGTACGAACTTCAAGGGGCAATGGGAGAAGTCTGCACCTCATGGTCAACTGAGCTGCACTTGATGTCGGTGGAAGGAGGATGTAAACTGTGGAGATCACAGTGGGATTTTGATCATCACAGGGTTGCACTTATGGGAGAAGTTAGCAGTCGCATTTGGTGCGTAGGTGTGTATCTCAGCTCCGGTCATAAGACCCGTTGAATGTTGTCCCCTGTGACGTGGCAGATGAAGGTATTGGCAGATACGAATGGCCAGATGGCAAAACGTCACTTGGCGCAAGTGAATCTGCAAGCAGATCATGACTTGAAATCAAAGAAGGTCCCGTCAACAGATTAACACAGCCCCGTCAATGCAATCAAACTGTTGTTGCACAGCACCCATTCCTGCTTTTGTGGAGCGGATGTTCAACGCTGAGTGGGAGGACTCTATCGGTGATTTGTCTGAGGTACTGCGGAAAATACAACTTCGACAAGAAGGAGCGCAGAATGTGTTGCCCTATTCCCATGGATCCCCTATGGGGAAGACCGCCCTCCACTCCAAGGGATATTATAAAGTCCCAGCCGCTTTCCATCTCTTTTCATGTGTAAAATTTTCAACAACTCTTTTTCTCCAGCAATTCACCTATAGCTATCTATAGCTATCTATAGCTATCTATAGCTTGATATACCCCTACAAGCGTTAACATATTTGAGTCATATCTTGGGCCAAAAACCTCTCCGCGTGGGTCCGCGTCAGTGTCCGCGTCAGTGCGTAGAGGGCGGCGTAATATTATATGTAGTTCGTGTTGTGCAAATACTGGCGGTTGGGGGGTGGCGTGAATACATGTTTTGCATACATATATGTAGGTTTTGGATGACGAAAGGGCTTGGTTCGCAACCAAGCCGACTTGCATTGCAGTGTGACATGCTGCAGGCTCTTTTGCTCCAAGGAAAAAGCATCCCCGCTTGCTCCGCTTGCAGGTTATGAGCCCGACGTACCTTTCTGTGCGGTGCATGACCAGTGCGGTGAGTTTTCGATCAGCTTACCCAAAGCGAGCTGCCAAAACACCGCGACGGACATTCAAAAACGCATAATGCTGTGCACACATCCTTTCACCGGGCCCATGACTTGTCCAGAGGCAAGTGTCCCGCAACCCACCTGGAAAAAGAACAAAGCCTTACCACCCACACCGGCCCTGACACGGACCCATGCCGACCCCCATCCCGCATTGGCTTGCACTGACTGGCATTGACACGACTACCGACGTGGACCCACGCGGACTTACGCAAACCCAAATCCCACAACCACCGCGCACTAACACACACCCACGCGGACCCACGCGGGGACCGCTTCCTGCACCGACGCGGACACTGACGCGGACCCACGCGAACCCACGCGGGGACCCCTCCCCGCACTGACGCGGACACCCACGCGGACCCACGCGGACCCACGCGGGGACTTCTCCCCGCACTGACGCGGACCGACGCGGACCCACGCGGGGCCACCTCAACGCCGCCCTCAGAACGCTTACGGGGCGACGCGTCAAGTGATTTTGCTGCAAGGGTGCCCGGCCCCGCGTGGGTCCGCGTCGGTGTCCGTGTCGGTGTCCGCGTCAGTGCGGGGCAGGGTCCCCGCGTCGGACCGCGTGGGTCCGCGTGGGTCCGCGTCGGTGTCCGCGTCAGTGCCCGCGTCGGTGCTGGCTCTGGGTCCGGGCCAGTGTGGGTTTGCGTGGGTCCGCGGGTCCGCTTCAGACAGTGTCCGTGTCAGTGCGGGGACAGGGGCCTCGCGTGGGTCCGCGTGGGTCCGCCTTGCGGGCGCTGGGGGCCCGCGTGGGTCCGCGTGGGTCCGCGATGGTCCGCGTCAGTGTCCGCGTCACTGCGGGGACGGGGGCTCCGCGTGGGTCCGCGTGGGTCCGCGTCAGTGCCCGCGTGGGTGCGGGTCCTAAGGAACCCCGCGTGCGTTTGCGTAGATCCGTGTCAGTGTCGGCTCAGCGTCCGCGTCCGTGCCAGGCGCCGTCCGCGTTGGTCGTGGGTCCGCGTCAGTGTCCGTATCAGTGCGTGGACCAGGGCGGCGCGTGGGTCTGCGTGGGTCCGCGTCAGTGCCCGCGTGGGTTGCAGGCCGTGGGGGCCCGCGTGGGTCCGCATCAGTGTCCGCGTCAGAGTGTGGGGAGGCATTTTCCCAATCATTTATCAGAAAAACAGAGGTGCTGATTTAAGACACACACACACATTTTGCCGCAACATTTTGTGGCAAGAACGTAGGACCAGAATTTGACACAGGCACCCGCCAGGCACTTTGCACAGCAACCGTGCCACCGAAAAGGCTATAGTGTTAACGCTTTCACGGTCATAACAATCTATAGCTATCTATAGCTATCTATAGCTATCTATAGCTATCTATAGCTATCTATAGCTATCTATAGCCTATAGCTATGCGATTTGGGGATGTCTTCATCGACGGAAGATCTCATCCTAGTGCCGTGCCAGGAGGGCTTTGGCATCCTCACGGAGGCGGACGGCACGGAGCGGCATGGCTTTTGGCTCAACGGGGAGCTGCAGTAGCGGCTTCCCTGGGGAAGCCGCAGGGCGGAAGCGCCGCAGACCAGTGGTATGGTTGATCGCTTAGTTAGGGTGATTAATCAACATTAATCAGCATTAATCCACATTAATCAACTGGGGACTATTGATCAGGGTTGACTTTATGGATTAGATTTAGTCTCGATGATGGGATGGGATGTGTTTAAACTGTTTTAAAGAGATGATGTGTTTTTTTCAACGCCCCATTTGGTGATAAAAACTGCGGCGGTTCTGCATAGTGCGGCACGGGCCTTCCCGCGTCTCACCCGGATTTTTCTCGCGACCGGTCAAACCGGTGCGCTGTACAATTGGACGACGGAGTGGTGCGGAGACATCCCGTGTGTGCCGTGAACTATGGGCCACGGGCCATATTTGCATACAAAAAATCATGGCACATGTGTCAACTCATATTGGTAATGGTATGTAGCGGATATGTCGCTCGAAATTGTTGATTAGAATAGTTACAGGCCACTTGGTGGATGCTTCGGTTGGGTTTAAACCTGTCACTGTCACTTGCTTAATCCATGGAAGGTGTCTCCGTCGCACCACAGGCATCCTGCTGTGCGCTGCTTAGGGGCACTGCTTGGTGTGGCAATTTGGCACGCCCAACTAGGGAAGCACGTTACAAAAGTTGAACGGAATGCTTGTGGGGTTTCCTTTCTTCAGATATTCTCAGATTTATCTTTCGCTATCATTATCCATATAACTTATAATGATATCACCATGGATCAGTTCACCTCGCATCCGAAACCCGACCAACCAATGCCCGGTAGCGCCGTCATCGGGAGCTGGATGCAGATGGCATGGGAAAAAACATGGAATCGCTGCAGGGTGCTGTTGCCAATGGCCACTCCACTGGCGACTCCGTGACCTGACCAAGGCGGATCGGTGGTAGGACTGTCTTGATTGGGCTGAAGGGATGGCAGGTGAGTTGGGGTGTTGGTTGATCCTGGTTGAACATTTTAAGGGTGGATATGATTCTGATATATTCTGATGTTTCTAAAATCTCAGCAGGGAAGATGTCTTCCCCATCTGCCCTGCCAAACACATCACATGGCTGACCTCCCATGGGGGAACTTGTGAAAGGAGCATCGCCACGAGCTGTTCCTGACGAAGATCTGAACACCGGCACTTCGAACCAGCTCCCATCATCTCCCATCTCCTAAAAGGTTCGCCTCGGATTCTAAGGCTGACTCTTTGACGACAGGTGAAACATCCCAAGCCTGTGGATGTTGAGGTTTCCACCAGCTTCAGTTCAATGTTTCACCAGTCACATCAATGGGAATTTCAGGATCCTAAAATGGAGGTACTGTACCATATAAGGCCATATTTTGTGGGGATATTCCCTTACATAGGCCTTAGATAGGCCTTATGTATTGTAGGTACCCCCAATTTAGGATCCTGAAATTCCCTTGGTGTCACAGCTGCAATGTGTTCGTGCGGCTGTCGGAGATGTACCCGCCATGCAGTGGGAAAATGGTGGGCAGGTCAGTGGTGGACCGTTTGGAGTTTCAGAATCTCCAAATTTCAAATCAGTCGGTCAAAAATGAGAGAACCAGCCAACTAGACTTACAATAATATAATTACTGTAGATGATCATAGATGAAGAGGAACAAACATAGGTTAAGAATACTCAAATAGATTCAAATAGTCACAGTGTTGGATGATTTGAGGCGCAAAAATAGGTGCCCCTTTATTTAGGAACCCCCCACTTAGATAGTCCGAAAATGCAACGGGCTCGCAGACTCTTCGGCTCAGTCTGTTTCACGGCCTTGCTGGCGCCTGGTGCGGCCAGCGAAGCCATGCCGTACTCGCGACCACCCATCGATTGGCCCTCCACGGGCAGTTCCAAGCCCTTTGTGACCTGGCTATACCTGGCTGCAGTTCCGAAGATGGCGGGATGTGCTAACTCACAGAAAATCACCCAAATCTGTTTTTTTTTCTGATGTTTGTGATCCGGAAGAACGCGGGCTCTGGGTACGGTACGGTGAGAGTTCCAGTGTTCCGTTTTGAATTTAGATGATGTGCCTTTGAGAAATTCTTGTGTGGAACATGCTCCAAGATATGCAACTGAAAGAATGTACAGATCATTCAATCTCTGCCTCATGGATGTTGAATCTTGGCAACTCACGCCCATGACTGGCGTTTTCATTCAGTGTAGTGTGACTTTGGGGGTAAGCTAAATCCTGAGGTGTCGACAGATCCATTGGCAAAGTTGGAAATCAGCCATTGGTTCATAGGCGCGGGCGTGCTGGGGCAAACATCTGGGGTCCATTAGTGGCACCCCTATTTCACCAATGAAAATCCTAAAATCCCATTGGAATTGATGGGAATTGACAATTCTAAAATCCCAGGATATTCCCATGGTATAGCATCCTTTTCCCTACTGAAACTGCCATATCTGATGGGGCCAGGCGTGATCATGTACCCTGTGGCGATACGACTTTTGCAGGCGCGACGGTGGAGGAAAGCCGAGGAACGGTGGCGGTGGGACTGTTCGTGGGCAGATTTTCAAGGGCAGATTTTCAAGGGCAGATGTTCATCGCATTTTTTGCAGTTTAGAGGAAGACCCAAGTGTTTGTAATGTCAACTTTGGAGGTTTGATGAGGGGGGGTGCAATTTCACAGTGGATATCAGTAGATGATAAGTAGATTATCAATCTATACACATCTATATACCATTATTATCAGTAGATGATCAATTAAAAGGGAGTGCTAATTATTTTAGGATTTTTTTTTTGATCAGGTTTAGGAATTATTTTTGGATTCCTGCTTCTCTGCTTTTCCTGCTTTTCCTGCTTCTCTGCTTTCCTGCTTTTCCTGCTTTTCCTGCTTTTCCTGCTTTTCCTGCTTCTCTGCTTTTCTGCTTTTTTGCTTTTCTGCTTCTCCTGCTTCTCTGCTTTTCTTCTTTTTTGCTTTTCTGTTTTTCCTGTTTCTTTGCTTCTCTGCTTTTCCTGCTTCTCTGCTTTTCTGCTTTTCCTGCTTCTTTGCCTTTCTGCTGTTTTGCTTTTGTGCGTTTCCTGTTTCTTTGCTTCTCTGCTTTTTTGCTTCTCTGCTTTTTTTTTTTGCTTTGCCTGCTTTAAATACTTGATTTTCATGTAAGATGCATTTTGCACAGTATTTACATCCCTGAGTATCACATGACCAACCTTCTCTTGAAAACTAGCAACGTAACATGTGAGAAGAGGTGCTTGCATTCTGCTTTGGGGGGAGGCGCTGCGCCCTTGTTTTTGTTTCGACCTAATACCTACATAGGTACATGCATGAGTATTGAGCGCATTTATATGCGCCCCTCAAGGCTCAAGAGGTATATAGAGTAACCCTGTAGACAAGCACGGACCGGCAACAGGCTGAGTAAAACAAGTGCTGTCATTGGGGAAGACGCCTTAGCTGATCTTGAAGTAGACGCTAGGGCCCCTCTTCAAGTGGTAGCGGAGCAGTGATCCCTCATTGAGGGTGAGCTCCAGGTAGAGCCCAAGAAATGGCAAGCCATGGCTATGATGATGATGACTTCGACATTGTCGATGCAAATGAATGGAACCAATATGACTCTTATGCAATGAGAAGAGCACCCCAGCATACACAGATTCATATGACGCAACAGATGACCACAAAGGTTGCTCCAGCCTATGATGGGCGAACCAGCTTCTTTGCTTTTGAGGATGCAATTGATGACTGGTGTGACATTACGGAGTTAGAACCAGAGAAACGTGGTCCAGCATTGCGCAACAGACTGGAAGGAGATGCTCAACAATACAAGAGGCTATTGGATAGAGAATTACTCAGGGATCCCTATGAAGGAGTGGCTTATTTCAAAAGATTTCTACGACCTCATTTCATCAAAGGTGCCCAGAACGTGTTCTTATACCGTTTCATGCAGTTCATGAAGTTCAACAGAGGAACCATGGATCTTCAGAAGTGGATGACTAGATTTCAACTCACTGGCAATAGACTTATTGAGTCTTGGATGGATTTACTTCCAGAAGTAACAGTGACTAGTCCTGAAGCAATTCTGTTTGTTCAACAACGACGTCAAGAACATGAACGAGATCAACAAGAGAGAGCTGAAGTAGCAGCAGCCTCAGGAACACCCCATGTAGCTGTTCCTTGGACAGATGAACTGGCACTAGCGGCATTCAGACAATTTCAGGAAAATCGTAGAGAAGCACAGCGACAAGCATTCCCACTGGGTGAAAATTTGCTAGCATTGATTTTTGTAAGTCTAGCTGACCTGAGTCAAGATCAGAGAAACACACTCACAAGTATCATGACACATCGTGGACGAACCCTTGATCGATACAGTATTCAAGAACTACGTGACCTGTTTTTGGAAATGTTTTGCACTACCAAAACAGCAGTTGACAATCCATTGATGCAACCCTCTGGCATGGCACAGAGAAGATCTTTCCTCGTACTGGATGAAGGTGAATTAGAAGGAC
The DNA here is from genome assembly GCA_947184155.2 of Cladocopium goreaui. NCBI lineage: Eukaryota > Dinophyceae > Suessiales > Symbiodiniaceae > Cladocopium > Cladocopium goreaui. The sequence goes on along the minus strand of CAMXCT020000672.1, from coordinate 4,546 downwards.
CCGACGGCTATTGGGCCGAAGATGAAGAAGACGGCGCAGAAGGATTCCTGGATGCTTTAGAAGATGTTTTCTGGGTTTATGATGACGCCACCTTCACATGGTATCAGAGAAGGTTCCAAGGCAAATACATCAGACGAGGCAAAGGTAAAGGAAAGAGAAAAGGAAAAGGAAAAGGCAGAGGAGGACGAAGGTTCTTCAAATCAAGAAAAGGAAAAGGCCGAGGAAAAGGAAGAAGAAAAGGCCGTGCTCACATGGTGAGTGAAGAAGGTTATGAAGATGAATGGCAAGAAGATGAATGGAATGAAAACTATGACGGCTATTGGGCCGATGATCAGACCTGGAATGAAGGCTATTGGGCCTATGATGATCTGTACTACATGGATGAGTATGGATACTTCCAGAAGAAAGGAAAAGGAAAAGGAAAAGGAAAGAAAGGCAAGAAAGGCAAGGATGATGATGGAAAAGGAGGAAAGCCAGGAGATGGAAAAGGCAAGTCGAAATATGTTCAACCTCAGACCACATCAGCTCCTGCCATACAGAATCAACCCACTCAACAAGCTCATTATTCTTCTGCAGCTTCAAGTTCTGGTCATGGTTTCTTTTCATTTGGAACAACTGAACCAGCACGTGTTGATGTTGCAGAGACAGAGCCGGCACGTGTTGATGTTTTGACATCCACGTATGCAGCACAAGATGAACAACGACGTACTCGTCGTGGAGGACAGAACCAACGTGATGCAAGAGCACATCAAAACAGGAGAGAAATGAAGAGATTCCCTGTTCTGGTTGGAGAAGTTGGTGCACTACGACAAGGTGTACAACAACGTCCAGCTGTAGTGCCCAGGCAAGTTGGTCTTCAAGAAGGTGAGGCTTCATGGAAGCCATTGTCAGAAGGCACATCATTGTTTTCACATGGATGCTCTACAGAGATAGAGGAACCATCACAGCAGAGTGCTTTTTCATTTCATACTGTACAAACTGATCTGGCATGTGAGAATGGACTAGCTTTTCACACAGAGAATTCTGCACCACCAACTGTGTGTATTCTGGATCTTGGATGCACAAGAGCTATGGGCTCTCGACGAGCAGTTGAGGCATTTTGCAGATATGTTGACTCACATCCCAACAGTGGACTCTGGTATGAAATTCAGCCAACAAGTTCAAGATTCTTCTTTGCAAACTCACAACAATCAAAATGTACTGAGAAGCTCGTGATATTCATGTCTGATCATGGATGGAACACTCAGTTTACAGAATTCGACATTGTCGAAGAAGGTGATGTCCCATTGTTGATGTCACTTCCACAGATGAGAAACCTTGGATTTCAATTTGAACTTACTCCAGAGAAGGCTTATTTGTCCTGTGCACGTATTGGCATGAGAAAAATGGTTTTGAGGACAGCCATTAGTACTCATCTCATTCTCGACCTACAAGATGTAGCATGGTACATGAGCCAAGTTCATTTCAAGACTCCACAAGTCAAAAGTTTCTATTCACAACACGATCACTTTGAGTACAGTCAGATTGCTGTCAAACAAGATGATCATGAAGGAGAAGCTTTGGTGACTGGTGACTACTGGCAGGTTGATCCACTACGTCGGGAACTCATCAGGCACCACAAGGACAAGAGAATGAACTTACATGAGATGACTCGATCAGAGAAAACTCCAATTCCAAAAGATCAACTTCTTGATGAGAGAGAAACCCACATGGAACTCCAGAAGAGCAAGAAGAAGGTTCTTCACAAGGACAACTGGCGCACTGAGAAGAAGAGGTTTTCTGAACAGAGTGAAGAGTTCTGGAAGGGCAAGACCATCTACAAGATCAAGGAGGACTACGGGATCCCAGATGACATTGTCAGAAGTGACATTGATCGTGCAAAGCCCTTTCGTGGAAACATTGATGATCTTTTTCACCCTGAGTCAGCCTCTTCAGTGCCATCAGGTGTACAGAAGAAGAAGCCAAGCTCCTTAAAGAAGGAGGAAGGCAAACCGATTTCAAATGGACCAGGCTCGAAAAAGATTGAGGTAGGTCCACCTGCAGCCAAAAGACACGTAGGTAAGCAGAAACCTCAGGTTGTCGATGACTCTCAATCAGGTTCATCAAGAAAGAAGGTTGTTGTCTCCTATCCCAAGCTTGATGAAGAAGATGAGCTTGACAAGGTAACTAGGGAATTAGGTTTGGACAAGATTGATTCAGATGAACCTCAAGTCATTGAACCAAAACATTCTGCACCTGCGCGCAACCGTGGTAAGCAAGATTCAGAAAGTCAAGTTGAGAAACTAGGTAGTGATGCTCTTGAGCCTAGGCGAGTTTCGATTCCACTGCCTGGTAGTGAAGTGCAAGCCATGACACCAGCATACAGAAAGATGCTCAGGAAACTGGAGGATAGTGTGGAACTTTACAAGCTTCACGTCAAACACTATCACATGTCTCCTACTCAATTCAGACGAAGGACTTCCATGTTAGGACTTCCTGACTCTGTCTATCAGAAGTATGAGGAGATGTACAACAAGTGTCGTGTGTGTAGTACTTCCATTGCACCACCGCCGCGAGCCAGAATTTCAGGCATACGATCCACCAACTTTGGAGATGTTTTTGTTGATCATGCTGAAATTCAGTTGAGGAAGAACAAGTACATGGTGTTGCTTGTTCTTGATGGTGCAACCAACTTACTTTGGGCTACGGCACAAAACTCACTGAACAACAAGGAGACCATTCAGGCTCTAAGGTTGTGGAGTGATGAACACAATTGTATGCCTAAAGCCATTGTAGGTGATGAAGCTTTCTTTCAAGAAGACTTTCTGACTTATTACCGAACTCATGGTATCAAGGAATGTCCCTGTGGTTCCAGAACCCCATGGCCTAACAGAGCTGAATCAGCTGTCAGACTTTTCAAACGACAATGGCAAATCATGTCCAAGAACCTTGAAGATGATAGGTTCAAAGGAATCACCATCAGAGAAGCTGTGAAGCGTACTGTTTGGGCCAGAAACACTCAACTCACTGTTAGTGGTTATTCTCCTTTGGAAATTGCCACTGGTAGAAGACCACCAGATCTTCTGGATATTGAGACTTCTGTTCCTGCTCAACTTAGTGTTGACCCTTTACCTGAAGACAGAACACAACTCGAGTTGCAAAGGTTAGCACTGAGGGCACATCAGGAAGCCAGACAAGCTGCTGACCTCAGACATGACATGGCCAAACGAACAATGCCATCAGATGGACCTTACAACCCAGGTGACAAGGTTTTCGTTTGGAGTTCCCCTGTCAATGCTAATGCTATTGCTTCAAAGGCATGGAAGAAGGAAAGATGGATCAGAGGTACTGTTATCTCTCAAGAAGGAGCTATGGTCAATGTTCATGTTGACAACGCAGTCATGCGTGTTAATCAATCGAAGGTGAGACGTGACCATGATGAATGGCATGATGTTGCTGTTCCTGGACTTGACACATCGGAACCTGTTCCATTTGCAGTTGAAGATGAAGATGACTATGAACCAGATATCGCTGAATATGCTGAAGCCTACTTAGGTGAACAAGCTCACTGGTTTTGTCAAACTGGCAAGTGTGATGTTGTGGAACTCTTCAGTAGCAACACTGGTCTTAGTTGGCACATGGCACGATTGAACATGAAGGTTGGTGAACCCATTGACCACAAGCATGGTTGGAGTTTCAACAGCAAAAAGAAACAAAACCAAGTTTGGAACCAACTTGAGAAGCTTGATCCTGAATACGTGTTGATCACAAATCCTTCACCAAATTCCTGGAAATACTCGGTGTTCAAGCTTTGCCTTGATGTGATGAAATGGCAAGCTGACCGAGGAAAAGGTTTCTTGGTGATTGCACCACCTGATTCAGGATTTGCTCAGTTTTTGGCTTGGAAGAAATTTCAGAAGGACAGAATCAAGTATCACATTGGTTGTTTCAACCTTGACATGACAAATTACTGTCGTTGTGATCCTTCAATCAAGAACTTGCGTGTGTATTACAATCATGATGAAGACTTTGACATGTTGGAACCACAGCATGCCTTCAATAGAGAAGGGAAGCTTTGGAATGATCCACAATGGAAGGTCTTACCATCTTACTTGTGTTCATTCATTGCGCAGTTCACACAGCTTGTACCTTTGCAGAACATGAGACAATGTTTCTTGTTTGAAGATCTGTTGGAACATTTTGATGATGGAGCATTGTGTGGCACGTCAATGTTTTTGGACCGTGAACCTGAGTGCTCGTGTTTGTTGCAAGATTTGCATCATGTTGAGACCTCGATTCCAGTGCCGTTGAAGCACATTCTTCCACAGAGATTTACCACTCAGTTCCTTGTTCAAACATTGAGAAAGATTGATCAGTTGCCAAGGAGCACAGAGGCCAGTGTCAGAGAATCAACTGACCCCAGAATCATTGAATTGATTCCTGGACTTCAAGATGTCAGAAAGAAGACATTGCCTCAAATGTACTTTGAAGATTGCAGTGTGTTCAGAGGAACTTATGGAAGAGTGAATCCTTTGTTTCAACATCCTGAAGATGCTGTCCTACTCAT
>CAMXCT020000671.1:184765-224344 GCA_947184155.2 Cladocopium goreaui | reverse complement strand
ATCTATCTATCTATTTATCTATCTATCTATCTACCTATCTATCGATCTATCTATCTATCTATCTATCTAGCTACATCTATCTTTATCTATCTCTATCTCTATCTATCTATCTATCTATGTACCTATCTATCTATCTATCTATATCTATCTATCTATCTATCTATCTCTACCTATCTATCTCTATCTATATGTATATCTATATCTATATCTATATCTATATCTCTCTATATCTATCTATACCTATCTATATCTATCTATATCTATCTACATCTATCTATATCTATCTATCTCTATCTATATCTATCTATATCTATCTATATCTATCTGTATCTATCTACCTACATCTATCTACATCTATCTATATCTATCTAGATCTATCTACATCTATCTATATCTATCTAGATCTATCTATATCTATCTATATCTATCTCTATCGATCTCTTTCTATCTATCTATCTACCTACATCTATCTAGATCTATCTACATCTATCTACATCTTTCTACATCCATCTATATCTATCTACATCTATATCTATCACTATCTATGTATATCTAATTCTATCTATACCTATCTTTATCTATCTATATCAATCTATCTCTATCTCTATCTCTATCTATCTATCTATCTATCTCTCTATCTCTCTATGTATCTATCTATCTATCTACCTATCTATCTATCTATATATACCTATCTTTCTCTATCTATCAATCTATCAATCTATCATATCTATCATATCTATCATATCTATCATATCTATCATATCTATCTTTCTCTATCTTTCTCTATCTTTCTCTATCTATCAATCTACCAATCTATCATATCTATCCTATCTATCATCTCTATCATCTCTATCATCTCTATCATATCTATCATATCTATCATATGTATCATATGTATCATATCTATCATATCTATCATATCTATCATATCTATCATATCTATCATATCTATCTATCTATCTGTCTATCTACCTACCTATCTATCTATCTCTATCTATCTATCTACCTAGTTATATCTATCTATCTATCTATCTATCTACCTGCATCTATCTACATCTATCTATATCTATCTACATCTATCTATATCTATCTATATCTATCTATATCTATCTATATCTATCTATACCTATCTATATCTATCTATATCTATCGGTCTATCTATCGATCTATCTATCGATCTATCTACATCTATCTATATCTATCTATCTCTATCTATATCTATCTTTACCTATGTATCTATCTATCTGTCTGTCTGTCTATCTATCTATCTATCTATATCTAACTACCTATCTATCTATCTATCTATCTATCTATCTCTCTATCTATCTACATCTATCTTTATCTATCTATATCTATCTATATCTATCTATATCTATCTATATCTATCTATATCTATCTATATCTATCTGTATCTATCTACCTACATCTACCTACATCTATCTACATCTATCTATATCTATCTATATCTATCTATATCTATCTATATCTATCTATATCTATCTATATCTATCTATATCTATCTATCTATATCTATCTATCTATCTATCTATCTATCTATACTTAAATGTATATAGACTTAATACACAATACACATACATACATGCATGCATGCATGCATGCATGCATGCATGCATACAAACATACAAACATACAAACATACAAACATACTTACATACATACATACATACATTACATACATTACATACATTACATACAATACATACATTGCATACATTACATACATTACATACATTACATACATTACATACATTACATACATTACATACATTACATACATTACATACATTATGCGAATGGGGTACAGGCTACAGTGTATAATACATATCCCCATGTATAGCTATCTTAACTTTCCAGCCACAAGGGGTCAATGCAATGCTGCCCCTTTGGCTCAAGTCCAACTAAGCTGCAAACGTCCATTGAAAAGGTGCAATGCTGAAGCTTTGATCTCTTCGTCATTAACCAAACAAAGTCAATTACAACGCATATGTCGGAAGGATCGTCCGATTCACAGGTTATCAGCCGTAGGACTCCACCGGAGCCTACGAGCGGGCAGCCGCGGATCTTACAGAAAATGACTGAAGAAGACAGTAGCGATAATGCATTTTATTTTGCTGGACATGCCGCCGCACTAGCTGCCGGCACGCAGTCAAATTCTTCACAGAGTTTCGATACTGGTGGAAGTGAAACCTCAGAACTGAGACCGAGCTTACCCAGACGATCTCTGGTTGCTCCGAGGGGGAGACAATTACCGACAATGCAAGCAATCGAAGATAGGGACAGTACACCTGGAAAAAGGAGATCATCTGCCCGACAATCGTCGCCTCCGACGACTCCTAGGACTAAGGCGAAGCCTACATCCTCGAATCCGCCTTCACCGATTCAGGACGCTACACCATCAGGGGTGGGATCTTTCCAACAAGTGAATGCCCCATCAAGTGGTAGCGATATCTTCACTGCCTATCAGAGTGAGTTAGAAGAATATAAGACATCACTAGACAGGGCTACTGAAGAGGAATCTGTACTTCAAGCGCGATTGACTGAGATGGCCGCCTATGCCAATCAACAATTCAATTTTTTGGAGAACACCACTCATCAAGAGATGACATCGATGGCTCAACAACTTCAGATCCTGAACTCCGAACTACTTGCTGCACAACAGGAAGACGAAGGTGCAACCTATAGGATCGAAGAGTTGTATCGAACCATGTCGAATGAAGCAGCATCTCATCTGGAATATAGATATTCACAATTGAGATCAGAGTTCAATGAACAGATGGGACAAGCGAGTGCAATTATGGTACATGTAGGTACAGATGCAAATGCTCATATCAATCAACTCAGACTGGAACTGGAGAACGCAGAGATGAACGCGAAGCAAGAAGCTCTGGCGGTCGGCTTTGCCAATGTTCGAACATGTGCACTTCACGTCGAGATGCTCGAGGTTGCTAACCAGAACCAGACGATGAAGCACAATATGTCATTGAGTATCAGACGACTGGAAACAGAGCTCGATGCCGCTGACACAAAGAGAGGGCAGATGATGAGGGAACTTCGTAGTGACCTAAGATCTGAACATGAAAGATATACCGAATGTGAGCACCATTTAGCTTTGGAGGAATCACAGCTTCAATTGCAATTGATTCGCAATGAAGGACTACATTCACAGTTGATGACATCTGAGAGTAGACTTTCCGAAGAAACATCCTCTGAAGCAAACGGAATGCGAGACATGAGGACCATGGGACTACGGTCTGGACTACACATGAAGCAAAGCCTATTGGATCGCATGCAACAACAACTGACTGAATCGAAGAACCAATATCATGAACTTTCGTGCCAACAAGCCAGACAATCGTCTCTAAGTGATGCACCATCACATGGGCTATACTATGAGATGTACAATCAAGCACGGCGTGATCATGATATTATCAAGAAATCCAAAGAGGAAGTTGACGTTCTGTATAGAAGGGCCAGAGCTGAAATCATTGATAATGAAAACCTGATCAAGACTTACCACGATTCATACGAGTCACTTGGGAAGAAATATCAGGATGCTTTGGAAAGGATTGACTTCATGAGTACTCATCCAAATACTTCCAGCAACATCTTTGACAATTTACACAATGAGATCAGTCACAGGGATGAAATGGTTATTCGATTCAACACCGAAATTGAAGCTCAGAGGGAATCTCTTGATCGTGCACGAAGAGACGCAAGTCGCTCCATCAGTATGTTGAACGACAGACGACTTGTGATCAAAGGGGGAACCGACTTTTCTATTCCTGAAAGTCACCTGACCGAAATGCACCATCTTGCTAGTGAACGCTTCGCTGAGGTGGAAGAAATGTCAAGTACCATCGCTGCACTGAGGCTCGAAAATCAAGCCGCTTCGTCTTCAATGCAAAACACGCAAACTGTATTACATGGATCCTCCAGTAGTGCATTGCCTCGAAACGAGTGTGAAGAGAAGTGTGCCAAACTGAGAGCCGAATTGGAAGAGATGAAACGAGAGAAGAACGAAGAGGTTCGAGCCCTTCGAGATGATTTGAAGAAGATGGAAGAACGAAAGGACCACTACAAGAACAACTTCTCTCAAGCTGAAGATCGTGCTAATGATGAAGAGCAAGAGTATCGTGCAGAAGCCGAAGCCTTCGAGAAGCTCAGGAATGAGTACAACACCAATGTCGTAGAGTTGGAGAACCTTGAGAAGGACAAGGCAAGGTCATCTGTGTCCCAGAGGGAGGCGGAGAAGATCACTCTCCAACCATGGCCAAAGACCACTGAACTTTCGTCTTGGAAGGGAAGCGTCATTCACGAAGTTTGCGTTGCTAGCGGAGATCGCAACTACAGTGATTGGAAAGCATGGTTGGCTCCCTGTCTTGCAGATCAACCAGACATGGATGCATTAGCCTTGGCGCCCGATGTAAGATTTCAATCCATCGATGCCAAACTCTCCAATACTTTGAGAAAGGTCATTGAGAATGCCGGGGGCAAGTCTATGCAAGTGAAGTATGAAATGTCCATGAAGAATCAAATGTATGGGAAGAGTGGAGACTTCATCAAGGGGCGAGAACTATTCGCGATGATTCTGATAAGTTTCAAGTCGCCAGACCACACTGAAGTCTTTTACAACTCCCATCACCTATATGTATTCAACTACTATGGGGATGACCAACTTGAAGCTTTCTACAACAAATGGCTTGATATAGTATACAACATGAAACAAGATGATCGTCCATCTCTCAACTCACTACGTGACACCTTGTTCCGGAAGATTGAACACTCAAGACTTATGCATTTTGACATCAGTCGATATCGAACTTTCGATGAAGGGCATCCTGAAAAGACCTACGATTTCCTGATCACCATGATCAAAGGTTACATTGCACGAGGGAAACAAGAACGACTGTTAAAGGAGAGAGAGTGTGCAGTCAAAATCTCATTGACCTCTACCAAGACAACACCAGCCTTGGAAGATACCGAAAAGCCTGCCGCTCCCACCAAGACGAAGAAGGAGAATGTAGCAGCAGCCTCATCTACACGTGATCCTCCCAAAGGAAAGCCTAAAGCAAAGGCGAAGAGCGAAGCTGCATCAGTCCTTCCAACACCTTCACCGAAGTCACATGCCGACAAGAACAACAAGAAAGGCAAAGGTGGGAAGGGAAGATCATCTTCACCCGTTGACAAGAAGAAGATTTTCTGCAACTACTTCTTCAACAAAGTTGGATGTAATAAAGGTGACAAATGTCTTTACAGTCATTCCCAGAGAGTCTATGATGCCAAAATGAGGGACAAGAAAGGGCGAAGCAGAAGTAGAGATTCATCAAGAGGGAAGAGTAGGGGAAGTTCTTCATCAGCTGGACCCAAGAAGAGAACCTTCTGGCAATGGCAGAAAGGTACCTGTACGTTTGGAAGCAAGTGTAAGTTCCTACATGCAGGTCAATCGCCATCAGCATCTTCGGAAAGAACCAGCAAAAAGACCCCGAAGAAGAAGGCAACTCCCATTACTATCGATTCCTTCTTTGACAGCGACAATGAAGATGCAATGGATTATTCCTCACCGAGGGTAGCCAGCGCAAAGAAGTCTTCTGATATTCGCGAGATCTCATTTGATCTGGAACCTGAGGTGCACGAGATTATCATCGAGGACTACCAGGAGGGAATGCCCAAACGTATCTATCGTGACCCCAACAAGCCCTATGTTTTCAGAAAGGTCGATGATCTGGTTGATGATCAGTCCAAGTCTGACAACATTCTCAGTTCAGTTCGGGCAAGGGCTAGAGCGATCATTATGGACAATTGTGGTCTCCATTATGGTGTGGATGAAGTGAGAATCATCATCGGCCCGAAGTTCGACATGTTAGTCAAGTTGGACAATGACAACGAAGATCTGATCTTTACTGAGGAACTTGTTGAACACGAGGCGGAAAGATCCCTCAAGAAATCCAAGAATCTCATGTGCATTTCACTACCAGTACAAGCCAAAGATCGCAGATTCATCCTCGATTCTGGAAGCGGACATGACCTGATCTCCGCACGAAAGGCTGAAAGGATGAACTTGAAGAAACGAACTTGTGACCCCATCATGTTCCACACAGCAAATGGTTCGACCGCTACACAAACAGAAGCTGAAATTGACCTGGGAACTTTCGACATGACGTCTCAAGCCTATGTGTTAGATGACACTCCTTCCGTGATGTCTCTTGGAAAACGATGCATGGAAGAAGGATACTCCTTCGTATGGCCTTCTGGCAAGATGCCTTTCATGATCACAAAGAATGGGGAGCGTATCGACTTGACAATTCATGACAACATCCCTTACATTGATCTCGGAACGTATGAATGTACTCCATACGAATGTCGTCAAACATCAAAGATACATGAACTACTTGAACGTTCTCAAGATGGCTTCGACAACTTTGATGATATAAACGAAGTAGGCAGACCATCCCGAAGAGTTCATCTAGATGGAGAAAGTGGTCTTGAGATGTTGAATGAAGATCAAGATGATTCCCAACATGTCAAGAAGCTCAAGAAGAAGAAAGGAAGAGCAGCGAACCGACGAAGACGAATGGCATCTCCTGGAGAAGAAGCCCCACCTGAAGATGGCGAGTATGAACCAGGAACGCCTTATGACGGCCCTCCACCTGGTGATGAAACAGATTTCGAAGATGAAGGGCATGGTGCTCCTGAAGATGCCGCAGAAGGTGATGAAGATGACATCGAGATCGATGTTGTTGAGGGTGAGTCCAGGGTAGCCAAAAGAGGAACACTCAAGAGGGAAGCAAACAGTTTGAATCACAAGTTGACTCACAGGTACAAGAACCCATACTGTGACTCATGCATTCGCGCAAAGATGAAACACTTCAAGACTCGATGTGGTGCATACAAGAGGGAACTCAAGAAGTTTGGCGACCTCATTACTTTTGATGCCGTTGACACTTCCAAAGTTCATGATGATGTGTTGGTTCTTGAGAAGGAAGTGTTGGTCGTCAGAGATTGTTTTACCGGGATAATTGGTGCTTACCCGTCTGACAGGATGACCAAAGATGATGTGGTTAGAGCAGTGAAGCAGTTCATCGGCGCCAAGAAGGTTAGACAGGCTTACTCCAATCATGCTCCACAATTCATTGAGGCCATGAACGAAATGAAGATCCCAATTGATCATTCATTGCCCGGAAGACCTCAAACCAATTCTATTGCCGAGAGGACAAATCAATTCATCTTGACAGCCACTTCTACATGCCTGTTGGAAGCTGGATTACCACCATGTTTCTGGAGAACAGCAATCCTTTGTGTATGTCATCTACTCAATGTGGAACCCAACGACGATGAACTTAGTGCTTGGTGTAAACTCCACGGATCTGACTTTGCTGGCAAACTCATTCCCTATGGTGCTCGTGTGAATTACAAACCTCCGAAGACCAGAGATGCAGGACAACTTCACAAGTTCGGGCCTGACTCTATTCCTGGTGTTTTCGCAGGCTATCACATTGGTCCTGGGATGCATTGGTCGGGACAATACAAAGTATGGCCACTAAGTGAGTTTGTACATCAAAACCTTGGTGATGATGCTAGCAAACCAGAACATCGTCTTCTAAAACCATATTTGACTGAGAAGATCGAAATGGTTACACCATTGACATCCCCATGCAAGAAGGAGTACGAGAGGGTAAACACCACCTTGGAAGGAATGAAAGAGAAAGAGATCCTCGATGGTGATCCTTCCAGGACACCTCATGGTGATGATGGAGACCATGATCATGATGAAGACGATGATGAGCTTGATGACGGAGACGAAGGTGGACCTGGCCCGAGTGGTGGAAAAGTTTCAAAGAAGCCTCTTGAAGACTCTGAGGGTATCTTCGATGATGACAAAGATCCAGAAGAAATGACTCTCCAAGAACTCATTGATGTCCAACCAGAACATTGGAAGTCAGGCAAAGCTGGAGATGGGAAGATATACCTCAACGATGACGGTGAGAAGGTCAAATTGAATATCAAGGGCAACCCATACAAGATTGGAGAAGATGGTAGAAGACTCTTCAGGACGTCGCTACGACCCAAAGGGACCTATTCTCCTGAAGAATGGCGCAAGCTCTCTCAACCTGACCGGAACACCATCCTCAAAGCCGAGAAGAAGAAGTTAGAAAAGAAAGAGGCTGATGACAAGGCCAAAAGAAAAGTTGAAGAGAAGAAGAAGAAAGCACTGAAGAAGGAGAAGAAAGATTCGAAGAAAGACAAAGACGAGCCAAAGTCCAAGGATGATGAGGAAGATGATGAGAGTAAGAAAGATGATCCGCACTCAAAGTCGAAGAAATCCGATGCAGGTGTTGGTGAAGTATTGAAGAACAAGATCACTTTGCCTATCACATGTACAAGTACTTATCTTGACCTGTACGACATAGTCGATGATGACGATGTCCATGGAAAACGTTACATTGATTGTCGGAAAGTGTGGAGGAACGTCGACGCAAGCCCATGTTCCGATGCTTCTACTGACGTCCCGGACGACGAGGAATATCTCATCGAATGGGATGAGTGGTCGGAGGTCGAGAAAGGGCGTGGTCCGAAAGCATCGTGGAGTGGTGAAGTTTGGAACACTTAATGTGATTTCGAGATCCTCCGCGGCATCGCCGGGCGAATCGACAATGATCAAGAATGGCAAGTGTATCAACTTCAAAGACATGAAGAAAATAACCACTGATGATGACGATGACCTCATTGCGTTCCCAACTATGCCATGTACATCTGCATCCAACCACATTCATCGAACCAAAGTACCATCCGAAGGCCTGGGGAGTAAACTCTTCAATGCTATGGTATCACGTCCTATTGGCAGAGCTGAGATCGAATCCAACCCCAAAGCTAAAGAAGCTATGTTGAAACAATGGAAAGGTCTTCGAGATCAAGAAGTATTCGACTTCACAATGGTTCGTGAGTATGACGAGGTTGTTGCGGAGGCCAAGAAGGACAAGAAAGAAGTTCACATGGCTAGAGTTCATGGTATATGTGTTGAAAAGAACTACCAACTATCCGAAGATAACCCCGGTCGAAAGTTCAAAGGGAGGGGTGTTCTGCTGGGCAACCAAGTGAAGAACCAACATTGGGAAGCAGCGTTCTTTCAAGATTTGGGGAACTCACCTGCATCCTTTGAAGCCTCACGATGGGCCGATTTCTATGGGTGTCTTCCTGGACATGCAGTCAAGCTTGCAGATGCGATTCAAGCGTACATCCAGGCCAAGCTGAAAGGACCTTTGTGTTGGGTGGAATTACCCACCGATGCATGGCCTCCTGAAGTTCAATACTGGAAGTTTCGTCGTCCTGTAGTAAGACTTGACTAAGCATTGTACGGACATCCTGACTCAGGCACGATGTGGGAACAACATTGTGACAAAAGGGTTCAAGAGATTGGTTTTCAACCCATTGGAGAGGAGTGGCCTTCAATGTATTTTCATGATGAGCTCAAATTGTCATTGGTAATCTATGTAGATGATCTTAAGCTTGCTGGGCCATCCGAAAATCTGGCCAAAGGTTGGGAAATGCTGCGCACTGTTTTGCGCATTGAGCCCGAAACCGATCTGGGTCTTTACTTAGGATGTATTTTATCCCAAGGTGAAACCCAATTGCATAATGGTAAGAAAGTCAAGACCATAACTTACAACATGGAAGGATTGTTGAAGTTATCAGTGGAAAAGTATCTTGACATTATCGGTAAGGACACAAAATTGAAAAAGGTATCAACTCCAAGCCTTCCAGAGGAAACGAAAAGCAGCCCGTATCGAGCTCCTTCCGATGGCAAGCGCAAAGTTGAGTGTCCTTGGTGTGCACACTCCTTCGATCCGGAGATGCCTGTTCTCCCCGAGACAGGCAGCTCACATCCCGGCCAAGATAGTGAGTCACTGAACCGAGGGAATCTAGCTCCGCATGCAGCTAGTGTGCTCATGAAGCTGCTGTATGCAGCCCGCATTGCGCGGTTTGACATTTTGAGATCCATCAATGCATTGGCACGTAATGTGACCAAATGGACAAAGGATGATGATGCCCGTCTTCATCACCTAATGTGTTTTGTTAATTCCACATTGTCCCTTAAAATGATAGGATGGTTCGGAGATAAAATTGAGGATTTGTCGTTAGGACTCTTTGCAGATGCGGATTTCGCTGGATGTGCTCAATCCTTACGATCAACGTCAGGATCGCACTTACAAGTCCAAGGTAAGTTCACAAGATTCCCACTTGCTGGTGGAAGTAAGCGACAAGGGTGTGTTAGTCATTCAACCCCCGAAGCTGAAATTGTGGCTGCAGATACTGCACTTAGGACTCTAGGGATCCCCGCTTTGAGCCTGTGGAAAGTCTTAGCCAAAGTTTTCCCTCAGCTCCTGTTTCATGACGACAATCAAGGTATGATTGGTGTTGTCAGATCAGGACGCAATCCTACCATGCGTCATTTGGAGCGCACCCATGGTATTTCCATTGCCTCCATGCATGAACATTTCCAAAAGGATCATTTTGTTTTGATCTATGAAATTAATGAAATTACAGCCAAAATGGCAGCTGATATCCATACTAAAGGATTCAAGAATCCCATGGCCTGGAAGAAAGCATGTATGCTAATCAGCTTGTTGGAGCCTCAGGACTTACAGAGTAAAGAAGTGTTAGATATGTTGCAACCCAGCACAGATGTTGACATGACTACTCGCCAAGTCTTTCAATCCAAAACTGAGGATATTCCAAATTTCCCATACACAGAAACCCCTATCTTACCAAAAGAAGTGTATAGGAAAGGGTTGACTAGTAAGGAGAAGCTACAGTACTTGCCAGGTATGGATCCAATTTTTGTCGTCAAGCAACCGGTGTTTTATCGCCCCAAGCCGCCCGGCTTGATGGTACCGCCAGATGTGTTAAGATCCACCTGGGTTCTTCTCAATGGCACATGGACGAAGGTCGAACACCGTGCATCTCCGCCAGAGCAGGCCATCAGATTTGATAAGTGGGTTGAACGTGCATGTTTCCAATATCATTCACCCAACCAGCAGCCGTTGATCCCGGATACTGTTTCACAGTCCAAGTCAACGACTTCAACCCACCGGGTGATGTCGTCAAAGCACGTGCATGCCCCGCCTGCCCACTCGAGATCCCACCGGGACTCGTGTGCGTCTACACGCAATAGTCGTGTACAGCATCCGGCCGACTCACCAATGTTGATGTTTTCGGTTGATGCATTGTTTTTAGACGCACAGACATCACCGTCTCAACACCCGAGACCCATTCACCAGTGCCTTCAGCCAGCCACACGTGTGATCAATACGCTTATGCGCCTTGTTCATGGGGGGAGTGAGGGATGGCATTCGCACAGTGAGGGGTGGCATTCGCAGTCAACTTCAACAACTGGCCCATGTCATAAGCATCCGGAATCAGAAATCAATGATAATATTCCGCATGTTAACTCCACTCGAAAATCCCAAGTATTAAATAAGAAAAATGAAGACTATTGGCAGTGGGAAGGGGAAGATTGATCCGAATTCGCAAAACGCCGAGACGGCAGAACTTCGTGCCACAGGATTGCGAAGACTGTCCCTGTGACCCTATAGGATCATATGTGATGAAAGGGAAACTGAGCAAAAGTTCAAGACAAACACTCGAGTGATCAAAGACACGTGGAGATTCAAAGGCGACAACCATGAGACAACAAACAAGTTGAACGAATTCTGGACGGGAAAATCGACATTCAAGGTGCTCGCCAATGCCGAAGTGATCGATGGAGATAAGAACTATAAAGTGAATCAGGGAGTTATCACGCTCTGCACCCACTGCAGTGAGTTGAATACAATCCCCATCACTGACGTTTTTGTCCCTTATCAATAGCACATTGAAGTAGGCAAACATGAGGTTGACCATCCCAAAGTGTCGGTAATCCTGTGGAGAGAACGAAAGAACAGAACTCTGGAATTTCAATTATCCAAATCACCTTGTGACTTGATGACATCCAAATTTGCCAAGTTTTCCCTCACAATCAATTTGATCGAAGTTCCTCGAGAAGTCCCATGCTTCGTCTTGTTGTGTTCGGAAGAGAGAAACTGGTTCATATATTTGCAGAACAAAATGAAAGATGAAATGAAGTTCCATGTCGTACCAATCACTGAAGATGACGACATGCTCTCTCCGTACGGAATCAGTAAAGCAAGACGATGTCTTCGGACCAAACTCGATTCAGTGTTCTTTGCAGGCCCATGTACAGGAGGTTCACCATGGAACCGAATCAATCGGTGGGTCAGTGAAGCAACGACACAACTCATTGAGGCAAAGAAGCAGATCTTCTGGGCGATGTGGGAAGTGTTCGCGTCAGTGCTAAGTGAACTTATCAACATGGGGTCACCGGCTTTGCTTGAACTGCCTAGAGGTTGTGATTACTGGAAGGACCGTAGAATGACTGATCTTGTGGAGGGAACCGTATCTCATGAGCACAAATTCGATGGTTGCATGTATGGCCTGAAATCGCAGTTTCAAGAAACTCCCAAACCAATCAAGAAGCCTTGGAAGATTGTTACGTGGGGGGTGTCTTTTCCGAAACTACGTAGAAGATGTGATCGCCGTCATGACCATGCTGAATGTGCCGGTAGGGAAACTCGAATCACACAAGTGTACACAAAATGGATAGCTAAGATCATCATGAATGGAATCAACGAACATGTAATCAAAAACAGTCCATTTGTGAATGTCAAAGTGATGAAACGTTGGAAAGCCATCGCACTTGATGATGAATCAAAGAGTGAAATGTCCCGTGATTCTGAGAATGTCCGCAGTCACCCCTTCAAGACGGTGACGACATCCGTTTGTGCTATCCGAGAGCCCGACGCCATTGACCTTTCGTTTGAGCGCTCTCTACTGCACTGGTGCCTTTCGAGATTGACATCATCTTGGTTTTGTTCCTCGTGGCATTCAACATTTTCGTGTCAACTGCTTTCTGAATTCGACTCCGCTTTGTTGATACGTGATCATCGGTCCGTACAACTATTGACGTTGATTGAATTGTTGTCACGTGGCCATCGGTCCGTGCAACTCCCATCAGTGAAAAGCAAAATGGCCGAAAGTGATGATTTGAAGTCATTAGGACAATTCTCAAGCAAACGAATCACAATTGACCAAAGAGTGCTGAAAGAATCATCTGAAGGTACAATCGCAGCTCGACCTCCACCACCATTCAAGGACACCCGAGGCACATATTCTCATCGACTCTCAACAGAAGAGGTTGCCAATCAGTGGATCCGATTTGGCATGCCACCTGTGATTGTTTACTCGGCATACTTTGCGAATACCAGGTATACCAATGAAGCAACTTCAGAAGCGCTAGAGCTCGCTTACAAGATTTTGCAAAGATCACAGGATTCTGAGAAGGAATGTTCAGGATGGGACTTCATCGCAAAGGGATCAAGATTCGTGAAGGTCTTCGTCAACAGATGCCCATATGAACACGACATGATGGGACTATTGATGGACAAGGAAATCCATGAAAGACTGGACGAGCTATGGATTGTTCTGACCAAAGGACATTTTCCTGAACCTTTCGATGATCAACATTCAGCTGTGACCTCTGAGGCGAAGATCAGAAACATGAAGCAGCGATTTCGTGGCACTCCTTCATTCAACACAGATCCGAGTGCAACTTCATGGCTTGCCGTCACACGAACTGCTGAGTATTTCAAAGTCATGGATGAGCTGACGAAAGTCAACCCAAAGTCTCCTTCTGACAGCGACAACTACTTATCAGTTATGAAGCAGATGGTGGAAACCCATATGAAACATTTGGGACATGCTTTGAGGTATCGCAATGATCAGCATCCTCATGACCAAATCATTCTACAGGATGTGATGAAGGACGTGATTGCCTTTGAGACAGAGCGCCCGAAGGGAAGGAGCGCTGCCCAAAACCATTTCCTGTGTCTGCTGGCACTCGGGACCAGTATCGAGCGTCACAAGACGAGTGCCCGAGGGGACGTAAATTTGGCGAAAGTCGGCATTCTGTCTGACATTCAGATGTCGATCCTGCAGACCTTTGACATCCCGCAGGGTATCCTGTTTGGATTAGGGTACAATGTCTCGATTGCTGATGAGGGTGTCAGATACACTGAGAAAGAGAGACGCCACGCATGCCACAGTTCCCTCAAAGATTTCACAACCACATTGACTGAAACACAAGGTGGAACTGGTGGGGATTTGCACAATTTCAACGGTTGGGATATTCCACTGGTTTTCAAAGATGGACGACTACCAGATGAAGTTGACTTATGGAACAATGAAGAACCGTCATGGGTGCATGATGGCCCAACAGGAGAGCAAAGTGCACAGAGTGGATCCACTCCTCCGGAGGGACCACAGTCACAAACGTCGACACAATCAGGTACCACAGTTCGACCGAAGAGGATGCCAAGACCACCGACAAGTGGAGGAGCAACTTCGTCAACCCATTCGGCATTTCGAGCTGGACCTGGATCAGCACCAGAACACACTGAACACGAGAGGGATGATAACTGGTCTCCAAGTGAAGATTGGATGAAGAGAACGAAGCCTTCAAATGTGGAAGTGCGTCTGTATGTCGCTGAAGACTACGCCCACCAAGAACAACGGATTGCATTCTTGAGGTCGGGCAGAAGCTTCGTCATCTCCACTGTAGAGGGCTCTCACACCACGCACAAATTTGGGACCAACTTAGCTTGGAAGCAGTACCTGAGAAGTTTGACCTTTCATGCTGCCTTATCGTTCAATATGTTGACTGAAGGACAATTGGACTCCCATATGCTAAATGAAATGATTATGAGTGGTTGAAGCTCTATCACTACATCATCACGTCTACTGAGCTTGTCAGATGCAAGGGATATCCTGTGACGGAAGTCCTAGCTATGTTGACGCTTGGTGTTGAGGACACGGTGGGGGGCAACATCCGCAACAAACTCAAGAGCTTGGGAAGCCAGATCGGTCAATTCATCATTGGGAAGCCCTGGGTGGACAATTGGGATGAATTAGGAGGACAAGTGAGAAACAACAAATCTCTCATTTTGACGGACCTGACTTATCAGACAAGATCAAGCTCGAAAGCTGTTCATGACATCGAAGCAGGCCTGAACAACAAGGGCCTATCATTTGTCAAGGTCTACCAACTCCCATACGAATCCCTTGTTGGCGAAGAACGCGTTGAATTCGTCGTCGAATCGACGAAGTGTTTACGTTAAATGCCAGAGATGATGTTGTTGTTGTCGTTGTCGTCGTCGTCGTCGTCAGCGTCGTCGTCGTCGTCGTCGTTGTCGTCGTCGTCATCGTCGTCGTCGTCGTTGCTGTTGTTGTTGTTGTTGTTGTTGTTGTTGTTGTTGTTGTTGTTGTTGTTGTTGAGCTGCACTTCTGACCTTCTGTCCGCCGATTTTTTGTTCACTTTGTTGGTATATGTTAAATGCCAGAGATTTCTCCGTTTGGGTCAAATTATCGCTGCAGATAACCGACCTGCGGTCTAGCTGCGTGCTTTGCTTCCGTGCTGTGACGACGACGCCACAAAGGTGGATGATATATGGTCCACCTATATGATATTCCTGATGAATCCGGCTGACTATATCCTTATAGCCTTATAGCTACCTTTTACCGACACGTAGACGCTCGATTCACCGCCTCTGCCAACATATGGCCTCGGTGGCATGTGGCTTCGGGCGGTCCTGGTGCGCCAGCGAAGCGGTGTCGGATACACCCCTCGCAGCGGCGATTCTCGGCCGCTGTTCCACTGCTGTCATTGCTGCCTGCTTTGCTTCCGTGCTGTGACAACGCCACAAAGGTGGATGATAAGGCCCACCTACGATGCCCCTGATGACTTTTTGTCATAGCCTTTTCCCCTTGGACTTGCCCAACCCCCTCTGGCAACCTGGCCCTGCTGGCATGTGGTTTCGGGCGGTCCTGGTGCGCCAATGTGAAACGGTGTCGGATACACCCTTCTTAGCGGCAATCCTCGGCCGCTGTTCCACTGCTCTCTGGCCATGCGTGCACAAAACTATTGCCATTAACTGACCTGTCAGTACTGCGTGCTTTGCTTCCGTGCTGTAACAACGCCGCAATGGTGGATGCTAAGGCCCACCTACGATGCCCCTGATAACTCTTGTCATAGCTTTTTCCCCTTTGACTTGCCCATAGAAGACCAACCCCCTTTGGCAACCTGGCCCTGGTGGCATGTGGTTTCGGGCGGTCCTGGTGCGCCAATGTGAGACGGTCGCATACACCCCTCGTAGCGGCAATCCTCGGCCGCTGTTCCACTGCTCTCTGGCCATGCATTCACAAAACTCTTGCCATGAACTGACTTGTCAGAACTGCTTGTTTTCCCGTGCTGTGACAACGCCACAAAGGTGGATGATAAGGCCCACCTACAATATCCTTCATCAATATCCGAATATTAAAATCAACCTCTGTTGAGAATAGCTGCGACCTTTTCCTTCACGAAGCGAGAAACACCCGACCTGCCAAAAATGCCTGCTTTGCTCCTGCTCATGAGAAGACCCGTGCAAAGAAGAACGAACATTGCAGAGGTGCACGCTAGGGCGTCTCCTGCGAACATACAGGAACAGGAGGCGAAGGAGGAGGAGGAGCAGTAGAGGGCGGCTAAAACAGCGGGTGGGGGGGCGCGGGGGGAGGGCACAGCGCCTCCCCCCGTAAAGCTTTCCATTGCAGCGACAACAACAGCATCAACGCAACGACCAGAAAACAGGAAGAAGAACACGAAAAAGAAGCAAACCAAGAAGAAGAAGAAGAAGAGGAAGAAGAAGAAGAAGAGGAAGAAGAAGAAGACGAAGAAGAAGAAGCAGAAGAAGAAGAAGAAGAAGAGGAAGAAAAAGAAGACGAAGAAGAAGAAGAAGAGGAAGAAGAAGACGAAGAAGAAGAAGAGGAAGAAGAAGAAGAAGAAGAAGAAGAGGAAGAAGAAGAAGACGAAGAAGAAGAAGCAGAAGAAGAAGAAGAAGAAGAGGAAGAAAAAGAAGACGAAGAGGAAGAAGAATAATAAGAAGAAGAAGAGGAAGAAGAAGAAGAAGAGGAAGAAGAAGAAGAAGAGGAAGAAGAAGAGGAAGAAGAAGAAGAATAAGAGGAAGAAGAAGAAGAATAAGATGAAGAAGAAGACAAAGACGTTGGGGGGCGCGGGGGGAGGGCACAGCGCCTCCCCTCTGGTTCTAGCGCGTCGGCTGACCCTCTGCAGGCGCGGCGATGCTTCGTGCATGTCTGCCTCTCGATCGTCCGTCCCCCCTTCCTAAGAAGACTCCTCCCCCCCTTCGGAAGAAGACCCCCTGTGATTTATTTTGTTTTACGTGTCTCCACAATGCATTCATGCATGTTGACATGTACACTTAATTCACATCTTTCATGCGCACTCCGCATGGCTCAAGACTAGCAGAATCTTGCGTAGAAAAGTGAGCAGTCGCTGTCGCTGACCGCAGGTGTTCATAGGTCTCCAGGGCTCCCCTAACAGAGGGATAGTTACCTCAAAGTGGTAGCGGAGCCTGTGCCTTCGCCAAGTCTAGATCCGTGTGCCGAACTGCCGTTCTCTGCATACATTCCGTATATCGGACTTGCGGAAGCAACCTGTAGGTCAAGTTAGAGTAGCTGCCATGGTCTTAATCCACAACATGGATTCAGATGAAGAACAACTCCAGATTGTCTCGTATGAAGAGCCTGAAGCATATGCCGCCACCAGTCATTCCGAAAACCGGATGGGCATCAAAATGACACCAAAGGTTCCACCCCAATTTGATGGCCAATCAAGCTGGTTTGAATATGAAGATTTAATTGATGACTGGTTAGGGATCACAACATTGGATGCAGATAAACATGGACCATCCTTAAAGAATGCCCTCATTGGTTCCGCTTCTTTTTATAAGTCGATGCTCGATAATGCCCTACTCCGAGATCCGGATCGTGGCCTCGCTCATTTCAAGGACACATTGAGACCATACTTCGTGAAGGGAGTAAATCATGTGTTCCTTTGGCGATTCCTCCAGATGTTTCGCACATATCGAGGCCAGAGCGAATTCGTGCACTGGATAGGGCGATTTGAGATCGCGCAGAAGCGTTTGTTGGCTTCTTGGTCCGATCTGCTGGACATATCCGATCTTCCCGAAGCAGGCACTCAGGCATTTACGGCAGCACTCACAGATGAGCAAAGACTGCACTATAATGGAATAGTAACAGATGAAGATAAGCTGGCTTATCAACAAGAATTGAGAGAACAGACCATAACCAATAGAAGGACCAGACATGCACAGCAGTTTCCATTGTCAGACAATTTGATGTCACTGATTTTTCTAGTGCAAGCAGACCTCAACGAGCAACAACGAGAGCGTTTTGTCTCGTCCATGAACATCCGTCAGATCGCAATGCCTCAATATACCTATCTCCAAGTGAAACAGCTGTTCTTAGAACTTTTTGCCGTTTCTCGCACAGGTGTTGCAGACCCAAACATCACGCACCGCAAGCGGTCCAACTTCTACGTCATCGACGAGGGCGAGACCGAGGAAGGTGAGTACGGATTTTGGGTCTTTGATGAAGAGACGGGTGAAGAAGGTTTCACAGGTCTGTACACCGAGAACGAGTTCTGGGTTCTCAGCGCCAAGGGTTCATACTCTAAGCGCCGCATCTACGGCAGGTCCTTCAAGAAAGGTAGACCAAAGGGTTATGGCAAGAAAGGAGGAAAGAAATCAAGACCCGGCTTCCGCTCGAGGTCAAAAGGCAAAGGTTTTGCAGCATGGGAAGATGACCAGCAAGACACAGCTTTCTGGGGAAAAGGCAAGGGCAAAGGAAAAAGTAAAAAGGGCAAGAAAGGAATGATGAAAGGAAAGGATTCTTTCAAAGGAATGCCTTCATGGAAAGGAAAAGGAAAAGGTGATGCGAAGAACAAAGGAGGAAACAATCCATTTTTGTCACAACCTCCACAAGCTAATGTAGCACAGGCTGCAACATCCAGTGCATCACAAGCCCCTGAAAAACAAGAAACAGCCCATGCCGAAGAAAGCTGGAGTTATGACTATGACACATATTGGACAGATGACTGGTCAGGTTATGAATCCTACTATGGATACGATGGAGACTACTCCCAAGGTGATTGGTACAATTGGTCATATTTTGCTTCCACTGAGGAACTGACCGAATCCGAGGACAAGCATTCAGACGTCATTTCTGAGGACGGACAGACCGACAAGATCAACCGGTTCTGTTTTTCAGGCATCCGCTTGTTCCGATTGTTCGGACACGAACTTGTAGAGGCCCTCACATTCGTGTTTCTGTTCGTGTCTGTGATGTACCAGTGCTTTTCTGATTTGAACAGGTCCCTATTGAAGAGCATCCGCCAAGTTGAGAAGAGTGTTTCTACCGAAAACGGTGAACTGCATTCGTTTCAGCCGCGCACAAGCCCGCTCAATTCCGTTTCAACGGAAGAGTGTGTATTTCTCAATTATGATCATGGTGCCCAACAAGCATTGCTTTGTGAGTATGTAGATCTAGGTTCTCATCCGACTTATGTCATTCTTGACTCAGGTTGCACTCGAGCCATGGGATCCCGCTTTGCCATTGATCGCCTTGTACAGGCTTGCCAACAACATCCCAAGCGTGATCACATTTGGTTTTCTAAGCAACCGTGTTCAAGTAAGTTTTCATTTGCCAATGGAGAACAATCTACTGTCAAGGAAAGATTAGTGATTCATTTTCGCAATGATCGTGCACAAACTGGTTGGATCACAACATGCGTTGACATCCTGGACAAAGGTAAGGTTCCTATCCTCTTTTCAGTTGAACAAATGAGGAATCTTCGCATGAACATTGAACACACTCCTGTAGGTGAGTTCATGACTTGTCCACTGTTTGGAATGCAGCGCACCGCATTGGCGGTCAGTACATCCAACCATCCAGTCCTTGACATTATGGCTCTTGCTACTTCCAGTTGGAAACCGATGTACAGCTTTCAGTCCGAAGACATCACATGCCCAGCATGCAATGGTAAACATCGACCTCACACAAACAAGGAAGGTTGCAAGAGATTCAAAGGATCAGAGCCTAAGCCTGCAGAGGTGCCGAAACCGGCCAAGCCTGATTCTAAGAAGATTGTCAAGAAAATAATTCAGCCTGATAGCAAGTTAGAAGTACCAGCTCAACCTTTTGATCCCGATGAAGAGCCAATGGTGGCCTCTGGACCAAGTTCCGGTTCAAAGGACGGTATCCCAAGACGCCGGGAACCTCAGATTGAAGAAGAATCCGAAGTCAAACCGGAACCAAAGGTTGAAGTAAAACTTGAAGAGAAGAAAGAACCGTCACCTAAGGGAACTTTGTCACTAGCACTTCAGAGAATTCATGATAAGCTTCAATCACCCACTGAACTTCTCAAGTTGCACTTGAAGCATTATCACATGACCACTGCACAATTCAAGAGAAGAACATCGGCTCTGAAGTTACCAAAAGAAATTTATGACAAGTTTGATCAGATTGCCAAATCATGTGACACATGTTCCACTGCCAGGATTGCACCATCAAGAGCTAAGGTTTCAGGAATTCGAAGTGAAGTCTTTGGTGAACTTACATTCATTGATCATGGAGAAGTTCCTATCAATCCTCAGTCAAAACTTCAATTCCTACTTATGTATGACGGCGCAACCTCTTTGACTACTGCTTTTGTAGTTCAAAACAGATCTGATCCGGTGACGATTTCTCATCTTCAAGAATACTTTGAAACTTATCAGCTGAATCCAAAATACATTGTTGCCGATCAAGCTTTTATGGGCACTGAGATGGAGAGTTATTACAACCGGCACAGCATCAGGCCAATCTCTCTAGGACCAGGAACACCATGGCCAAATCGAGCTGAAGCAGCCATTCGCATGTTTAAGAAACAGGTCTCATTAATGCTAATTTCCTTGAAAGATATCCATTGCTTGCCAACATTACTTACAAACAGTTGTTGAGACAAGCCTGCATTTCAAGGAACACCATGGTAACCCTCGGTGGTGTCACTCCTATTGAATTAGCATTTGGTCGAAGGCCTGCCGATCTTACGGCGATTGAGCTCATGAATCCAGCACAGCTCACGACTGAGGCCCCTGCTCCTGAGAGACAGATTGAAGCACTAAGGTCACTGGCGATGCGAAAGTTTCTAGAGGCAAAACAGTCTGATGACCTTCGAAGAGATATTGCAAGTAAACTTCAACTTAGTGATGGACCATTCTTTCCTGGAGATAAAGTTTACTATTGGACCGAAGACAAATCAAAAATGAAATCAGACGGTTCACATGGAGGAAAATGGATAAAAGGAAAGTTGGTTTCCGTAGATGGCAGCATGGTTGGAGTTGACTTAGGAACCAGAATCGTGAAGGTCAACATCAGTAAAATAAGAAAAGACCATAATCCTATTGAGGATATTGACATTCCTTTAGAACCAATTGCACTTGCCAGTGCCGACTTTTCGGCCAAAGCTGCCGCCGGTGCCGAATCTTCGGCCAAGGGCGCCTGTACAGCAGTGAAGTCCACTTGCCGCTCAGATGATCATGCAAATAACATCATAGAACACGATGCCATTCAGTCAGGTCCTGAAGGTATTACCTATGGTTGTTATACATGGGAGCCAGCTATGACCGGAAAATTAGATTTCCTTGAGCTGTTTAGCGGCTCCGCCAAGCTTAGTCAAGCGGCAGCGATGCAAGGGCTTCGAGTCGGCGCTCCAATTGACCTCCGCACAGGTTACGACTTGCTCACTGCCGAAGGCCGGCGAAAGGCAATGGAAGTCATTGAGCGACAACAGCCAAAAATCATCCACATGGCACCTGTTTGTGGACCATGGAGTCAAATGCAGAATATTAATGATCCTGCCGATACTTATCAGAAAAGGAAAAAGTATCTCCCCATGGTAGAATTTTGTGCAAGAGTCGCTCTTTATCAGATTGAACATGGCAGATTTTTCATCATTGAAAATCCCGCGACTTCCAAGATTTGGTTTACCAAACACTTTCAGCGCCTTCTCATGAAGCATACCGTAACCTATGGAACATTAGATATGTGCGCCTTTGGTATGAGAGACCCAAATGGATACTATTACTACAAACCAACATCCTTACTTCACAATTTTCCTGAGGGAGTCTTGAATCCAGTTTTCAAGAGATGTAATAGTAAGTCCAAAAATGATCCAAAACATTATCATCAACCATTGGAAGGTAGTGCACCAGGATATGGATCAAGAACGAAGTTGGCACAAGTTTATCCATACCGATTTTGCAGCACTTTGATCAGATGCATCCTTCCATTAGGAAATTCACGGGCTCTCTATCCATCACAGCTGTCACTTGCAGTAGACCTGCTGGAAGACTTGAATCTCGATGAACTGCGAGGAGTGCAAAATCAGCTTGCCGCTCTTACGGCATCCGAGCATCCAGTGTTGGCAACTGACTTGTACGAACAGGGTCTTCCAGTACGTGACTATTATACGAAACGCTTGCTCAACCGCATTAATGCTCTACCCGCTGGTAATGTTTATCATCCTGTTCAGATCGAAGCACAACAAGATGTCTCACATGTCAGACAGATGTATCTAAGTACGTCCATGTTTGACAACGCAATCATTTTTCGTGGTAGTTTTCAGCCATTGCGCGTTGAATACCGCCACACACATGGCGTGCTCTTACTTTGGAAGAAGAAAGATACGTCACACGTTTTTCTGCGCGTACATCCTAGAGATATGTCGCAGCTGATTGCTAGCCATTGGTCAGCAATATTGTTTTGGAACAACGATGGAAGTATTCCTTCAGATAATACAGATGACATTCCTGAACAAAACACCAACATCGACCCTCCACCGGGTCTTCCACCTCAGCAGAACAACGACCAAGATGATCAACATCCGCCTGAACATCTTAACACACCACCTTCATCACCACAACTTCCAGATATTCCCATGCCTGACGAACCGCACACGCCGCATCCCGGCTTTCCTCCAGATGATGATCAGTTTCACACACCATTTCATTCACCACCAAGACCAAGTGATGATGTGCCTGACGATGAGATGCATTCACCACAAGATAATCCACCAGACTTGCCGCCTCATCCATCATCACCACCTGATCATCCTCAACCACCATTTCCTGGAGCCACTGGCATCCCTGTTGCTCCAGATACAATTATTGTGCCCAATACGATCATACCACCAAACATTGACGACACACCAATGACACAGAGCACAAAGCGTCCACCAGGTGATCCACCGATACCACCTGCAACTAAGGCTCGACCATCTAGACAAATGCCTCCTGCGTCTTCAACCCAATTTCAGCCTAGTAACCATTTGGGGGGTGATACACAGCCATCAGTCACACCAAACGCGACCACACAACCCGCTGTAGTCGCTCCAAGCACTTCGAAACCGAAGAAACCCAAGCATGATCCTGTGCCTGATGACTTTGATGATGACGAGCCTGATCCAGATGCCGCACCATCCGGACACAATGGACCGCCGATACTTCCGCTAGACGGAGATGAACCTTTTAATCCATCGCCAATGCCAGAGAATGATCCACAACCTGACACCCAAGATCAGCAAGAGCCACAAGAAGAAGAAGAAGAGGAACCTGAAGAAGACACTGATGAAACAATTCCTTATGGTTCCACAGATACCGATGAGACTCTTGACTATAATGATCTTGTTATTGATGACTCAAAATGGTGTTTCCTGTCCCAGGAACAAAAGTTGTGCAGTAATACTGCTTCATTCTCTGTGCCTAGATTGATTGATGGTTCACCAGTAGCTCTGAGTAGTGTCGAATCTTCTAATTCTATTGGTATGTCTTATTCCGTTGTCTCTGAAAGACAGCGCACAAGATGCCGCAAGACCAGATCTGATATCATTGAAGAATATCACGGCATCAATGAAGAAGACAATATCTTCTATGACAGACAAATTTTCTTATCTAGTTGGCAAGAAGAGGAAGGAAGCAACACAACAAGAGAAGAGACAGCTTGCCAAACAGTTTTTAGATGCAAAGAAGGCTGAATGCCAATCATGGATTGATAATGAAGTTTTTGATCTTGTTGATATGAGAAAAACTAGAGTTCGGAATTTCGTTGCCGGAAGATGGGTTCTTACCGTAAAGAAAGACAAAGACGGTAACTTCCAGAAATGTAAGGCAAGATGGGTCCTCAAGGGTTTTCAAGACAAACAGAAGAACACCCAGCAAACGGATAGTCCAGCAGCTTCACGAGCAGGTTTCCGATGCGCAACACAGCTGGCTGCGAACTATCACTGGGACTTGTACCATATGGACCTAAAGACCGCTTTCCTCCAAGGTGAAGCCTATGATGAAACTAGAGACATCATTTGTCAAATTCCACCTGAGTATGGTTATCCACCTTACATTGGTGCTAGGCTTAAGAAACCTGGTTACGGTCTTAATGATGCGCCACGCCGCTGGTGGCAAATCATTGACAAAGCCTTACTTGACTGTGGACTTGTTCCCACACGCGCAGACCGATGCACATATGTTCTGTATGACAGTACCTCCAAGACAAGGACCTACCAGCCACCTCGAAGTGTAAGTACTGAACAGGTAACCATCTCTGAAGCAATTGACCATCTTATGGATCCGGTAGCCAGAAACAATGCCCAAGGACGCCGACCACATGGTTTTATTTGCCTTCATGTTGATGACCTGTTCATGGCAGGCGATAAGGTGTTTGAGTCCAAGGTCTTGTCCAGTCTGCGTAAGAACTTTGCGGTCGGTTCAGAAGATAACAATGACATTATGTTTGTAGGACAACGCATAAAATGGAAGAATCATGACAAATATGGACCATATATTTCTGTTGACCAGAAACTTGCTGCCGATGCTGTTGAAGAAGTAAAGATTGATAAGTCTCTGAAGGATAACATCCAATGCAATCCTCAACTTCATACTGCTTATCGATCAGTTCTTGGACAGCTCAATTGGTTACAGAGTAGAACTCAGGTTCACATTTGTTACAAGTTCTCGCGTTGTGCCTCAGCCGCTGCCAGTCCGACCATAGGCGATGTCAGGGAAATCAACAAGGTCGTTCGAACTCTCAAGAGTCAATATGTTGATGGTAGATTCTGGCCTCTGAAGGGTTCTCAGCGTATCCTTGGCATGCCTGATGCATCCTACCGTAACAACAGTGATAAGTCTAGTCAGCGCGCTCATGTCATTTTCCTAGCCGAAGATCGCAATTTGCCTTCCAAGGGAACATACCGCAACTCCGGTTACGACACGCAAACACACCGTATAGACGGTTCCAACTCCGCAACCCGTGGATCGATTATTGACTATGAGAGTCATAAGATAACCACTACAACACAATCCACTACTGTTGCAGAATTGAATGCCTTAATGAAATGTTTTGGAACCTGTCTGTTTTTGCGTGCACTTTGGGCCGACATCAGTGGTGAGATTGTCCCCATTCACATCCGAACCGACGCAAACAATTTAGTCACCACCGCTCAGACAACACACCTTCCTGAACAGAAGGAGACCCATCATTTAATACAAATGTTACGACATGAGAGTAACACCGGACACTTGGATGACCTGAGTCATATTGCCAGTGAATATTGTCTGGCTGATCCACTTACTAAGTCAACCGCAAAACCAGACCAGTTAGTGTCATCCATAACCACTGGCAAACTTGAGAATGTTGATACGCACCCGCCATTCCGGTCGTTACTCAAACATAAAGCATTTTTAACTACATGGGTCATTGAAACGTTGTCAGAGCCACAACATGTGTTAACATTTTTCAATGAAGATATTTCTGATTATGTTTTTGCCATGCTATACTTCGAGGAGTAAATTTTCGTCTCAAGACAATTTGTGTCTGCAATCTCTCGGCTCATAGGGTTCCTATTGTTTTTCTTTTTCGCGAGGCCCGGACTCACGTCCCTTGGCACTGTTCTTGAACCCGGGAGCCAATTCTTGGAGACACCTCGAAGATCTTGTTTGAAGATCGATTTCTCAAAGGTCGCATCCAAGGGTGACCAACTCATTTCTCTTGTATGCCACCAAAGTTTTCTAAGCATGGCCGCACTGATCATTCCGCCTCTGCGGATATGACACCACGGGGCTTCCGCAGTCCTCGTGGCCACAGACCTCAGCATACTCCGCGCGGCGGATACCAAGACCGAAGACAAACACGTGACACCCGAACTCCCGAAGCTCGTAGCAGGGTCATCGATGATGCATTCGGCGCGCCTCTTGATTCTGTACAGCCTAACAGCCGAGTTTTTGCTGAGTGCATTTCTCAGGTCCTCAGAAAGCAATCCGGTATCAAGACCAAAGAGGACCATGATTCCGCATTAGCGGATAGTCACTTTGAGACCATGTCACGTCACTTGTCTTATATATTTCGCCATACGAAGTTAATGCATCGTGACGGATCATTGTCTCTGCATGAGCTCATTAGCCATCCTGGCACAGCCAGAAAAAATCGTGCCTTGTACCGTGAAGGAAGGAAGTTTTTGCAAGCTTTTGATCAAAATGAGCTCTCAATGCAGGTGAGACGTAGAGAAAACACTGTTGCCTTCCTGATGCCCCTGGCCCACGTAATCTGCGACTCTAATAAAGCCAGGGCCATGATCGGCTATGTTACCACCGAAGATTTCCAACCAGGCATTGTTCCGATACCGGACACGTGGTTTAAGCCGGCAGAGTTCGATGATGAGGTTACCAGGGAAGGCCAAGCCGACATGCTTGAAGGTCTCGACATTGCGAGCATTTTTATCCGTTTTGAGAGTGGCCATTCCACTGAAGTCGAGATCCAGCATTGCCCATTTCAACCTGAAGTATTTCCCTTAAGGTACCTCATCCATGGAGCGAACGAGAAAAATCTTGAATCCATCCGAAGACTAGGTTTGCTCCCAGGAGGCACCCGTGGTGGAAGAAACCACGTGCATTTTACTCTTGATTCAGCACTCAGTACGATCAGAGACGTATTACGTCCCGAATCAGACTGCATTTTAATTGCCAGACCTGGTGCTGTGTCCGGCCTTGGTCCAGTGATCACACACAACAGATATGTCCTTACCGATCAGACTGTGCCGTTTTCCCGCTTCTGCGGTGTTTGGTCCTTCGTTGATCGTTCCTGGCTTGTTGCACCGGAACCGGGCGAGCTTAGGCGAATGAATGATTACACATCCGATATTGACCTTGCAATGCATGTCTGCCATCATCAACTTTACTGGGAGAAGAAGAACGAAAACGAACAAGATGGTTTCACCTGGTCACGTTCCGAATATGTGGAGTATGTGGCAGAAGAAATCGAAAAACTCCCTGTTGTAAAGAAGTTCCTAGAAAGTTTTCGTAATGCCGATTCCGGTCCGGCCAGGCCTCTTCGAACCGACGCAACTCCGAACGACCAAGAGCTCGGCCCACCTGAGACAGAGGCAGACAAAAGAGTAAAAACACTCAAGGCAGAAATCTCCGAGCGATTTAAGAAATATCTTGCAAAGGAGAGAAACAAGGAGCAGTCTTCCGCCTCGGAGAGTGAAGCTCCTAAAGGACCTGTCAAGGCCAAGCCTATGCCTAAGAAGCCGAAGGATGCCGCCGCTGCGGCTAGCTCCGATCAAGCATGCGGCAACATTGACCCCAACTCTGAAGTTGATCTGCAGGCCGCATCTCCTTGGGGTGGCCGACGACAGGTTATCAAGACAAAAAGACGCCGTGAGATGAATGCCCAGGCAAAGGATTTGTTCCGTGATGCGGACGCAGCCCAAAAGTTTTTCACAAAGTTTAAAAAGGATACAGATGAAATTCAATGGTTTCCTCGCCCTGCGGGTCCTCAATGCTGTAAGAATTTTGAAGACTGTGGAAATTCACTTATCTTCAGTCTTTTGCACATCATGGAATTGAAGACTTTGATTATACAGAATATGTTTATGAAATGCCATTTCGATGTCCCTTCTACTGGCGCTCGTGTTCCGAAACCGGACATCGAGAAAAATGCCGAATCTACGGTTTACCAGCACGATCGCCCACTTGCATCCTCACTCG
Source organism: Cladocopium goreaui (assembly GCA_947184155.2). Lineage (NCBI taxonomy): Eukaryota > Dinophyceae > Suessiales > Symbiodiniaceae > Cladocopium > Cladocopium goreaui. Next base: position 196,283 of record CAMXCT020000671.1, on the reverse strand, counting down.
ATTTTCTTGATCATTCGATCTGCGAGATCGACGGAGACGATGACCTTGCCGTCTCCGGCGTGGAAGCTTGTGAAGTGAATCTTGGAGCTGACACCCATGACGTCCGACGTCTCATGTTAGCTGAATGCCGCATTGCGGTTTTTCATATCTCCTCATATGCATGGAGTAATGCCTATAAAGAAACGTGCCAGAAATGGCTCCAATTTGTCGCAAGCTGTATCGAACATCAGTGTGACTTTTTGTCCGGTGACGGGAATCTTTTCGCACAGCGAAGCTTTAAGGCAGACGATCATTCCGACTACCGGACTTGCATCCTTATCGACATTTTGGAGCGTTTCCTTCAGCAGATTAATCTTCACCGCAGTCCGATAAACCGTATTACGTATAACGTAGTTTCATCGACCACTGCTGCTGATTACATCCGAAGCATGCGTGGAGATGATGCTGATTGTGATTCAATGCTTTTAATTTCTCTTTGTTACGGTAAGCAAATCGCTGTCACGGAAGCACGTGCAAAAGAAGAATCCGCTTCTGCCGATGGATTTGCAGGATCTGCTTTTTCCGATGAAGTTATGCTGAACGATGTTGAACAGTTGAAACATTTGATGGCATATGTCCTTGGTCTGGCAGAAAAGGACTGTGCTTGGCACTCACCTCTCCTTACATATGCCTCCCTAAAGGCATTGAAAAATATGCGCATCCGTTCCAAGGAATCTGAGGATAAAAGACGTGAAAAATGGATGCAGAGAACTCAAGGATATCTCGACAAAAGAGAAGAAAGGAGAGACAGTGTTCCGCCTCTGCGGACTGATACACACCGAAATGTTGGACGCACTAGAAGTCGATCGGTCAGCAGGACCAGAGCATATCGACCCAGAGCTGAAACACCAGCACCGCCTCCGGCACCAGTGCGAGCTCCAGCAGAGAAAGCCAGACCAGTGCAATATAAAGCTGCACCAAGATCCTTAAGAGAAACATCCGCACCGAAGTCATCAGGATCTTCCTCAAGTGCAAGGCCTCCTGTAAAGGCTCCTCCAGTTCCGGCTCCCGGACGAACATTAGGTTCACAACAGCCTCGAACGCCACCTGATCCGCCAGGACCACCGAAGACGCCACCGCCGTGGAGAGAGAGAACACAACAGGCTGACCAGAGGCAGAGATCGCAGCAGGCCGACCAAAGGCAAACAACCAGAAAAAGGCCTATTAACGTACCTGAGCCTCCTGCGCCTCCATCCCGCCTGTCGGGTTCGCAATGGCTTAGCCAAGGAACAGCTTCAAGCTCTTCCGGACACCGTAATTACGGTTACAGTTATGATCAGCCGTCGTACTATAGAGTTAATCCCAATACCACTCAAGTAGAATACGTCCCAGGGTACCAAGTACCCAGACAGCGTTGGGTCCAGAAATACGACGGAACGTGGCTTGACATGATCCCGCAAACACCGGATCAATCCATTTTCTTTCATTTGTCCGGGGAAAACCGCAGGCAAAATGAGCTGAGTTTCTACGGTTACTATTTCACTATGGGCTTGTAGCCCCAGAAAAATTGCAATGTTCCGCATTTGCGGTAGCTTGACAGCAGCCGAAAATCAACCGCTTCCCAACAGCGGAGAGTAGCTTTTGTACAGTTTTGTTTTTGTCTTCGGACCGTCTCACAGCAGATCACAGGCTGAGCGCTACCTGTGAAACAGACTTGCATGTTCCGACACGAAGAAAATTTGTGTCTGTTTGTGATTTATTTTGTTTTACGTGTCTCCACAATGCATTCATGCATGTTGACATGTACACTTAATTCACATCTTTCATGCGCACTCCGCATGGCTCAAGACTAGCAGAATCTTGCGTAGAAAAGTGAGCAGTCGCTGTCGCTGACCGCAGGTGTTCATAGGTCTCCAGGGCTCCCCTAACAGAGGGATAGTTACCTCACCCCCCCTTAAATACCCCTCCCCCCCTTCTTCTTTTTGAGCTGGGGGGCTGATTGGGCCACAGGGTTCGTCAAAGACCCCCCTCCCCCCCTTGAAGACCCCCCCATCCCTAACCTATCGATAAACGGTCTGGCGCACCTCAGCTGGGAAGATCTTTCGCAGTGCACCGGGAAATACTCGCCGTGCCTTTCCAGAGGAAGGGAGCCCAGAAGCACCAGATCTTCCAGAAGATCTCACAGCAATCCAACTCCAAATAGATCGCGCGACAACAGTCGTCCCAGGACGATGTCCCAGAAGTAATGCCCAGTGAAGATAACTCCCATGAAAAATCAATCCTAAAACTCCAATAACCCCAATAGCACTCCATATAACCCTGGAAATGAAACTGAGAGTCAAAATGAGTCCATTCCCCAACCAGACCAAGAACCTGAAGAGATGTCACCGGAACCCACAAGCATACCCAATGACGCAGCTGACTCATCGGGAAACCAACCCGAAGGGGACATCAGCAATGCTGACCAACTGCTTCTGGTCTCCTGCGAACAGGTCTGGCCTGGAGATGTGAAGTAGAAATGATTCTGTTCCAATCAGCCACTCAACCAACACGAACCATCACAGGAAGAATCATGGATAATGCTCGCCACGACAACCAAGAAACAACGAACTGAACTAAAACTGTCAAGCCCAACTGCAACTGAACTCAAGGAATTTGAATAGGCAAAGGATGCGGAAGTACAGAACTGGATCAAGACTGGAACCATCAGTGCCATCCTTAGAAACCAGATTCCCGAAGAGCAAATCTTGAGATGCAGATGGATTTTGACTTGGAAGCCCTTGGATAATTTATTGTCAACCCTGGGGATAACCAAAAGAATCAGCGTACCCACAAGGCAAAGGCCAGGTTAGTTGTTTTAGTCTACTTGGATTCCCGACTAGAAGATATACCACGAGACAGTCCAACTCTCAACAAGACATCTCGGATGATGGCACTCCGGACCATTGCCTCACAGGCCTGGCTACTGCGATCCTTCGACATCAAAGCAGCCTTCTTGCAAGGGCAGCCACAAGAAGGCAGGGTCATCGCAGTGGATCCAGTACCAGAACTTCGGCGCGTTGGCATTGAGACCCCAACAGATTTGCAGGTTAGAGAAAAGTGCATATGGACTAGCGGATGCACCATGCCTATGGTATTGCTCACTTGTGAAAGAACTGATTAATCTATGGACTTCAAAATTTCCTCTACCAAAAGGCTGTGCTTGAGGGCCTTTGCAAACTGTATTTCAATAAGAAAATTGCATGCCCAAACCCGTTTTGGGCACATGCTTTTGTAAGCGGGCTGTGTTTTTGTAGCACTTTTTTATCTTATAAAAACAAGGTGTCCTTTTGTAGGGAACATTTTTTTTGGTCATGCAAAACCATGAGCACAAGAGCCCTCATTTTGTAGGAGACATGTTGGTCAAGCAAGAAAGGGTCAAATGGTTCTATTTTGCTTGGGCGCTCATTTTGTAATGCTGTAATTTGTTTGCATTTGGTAGGCATTCATGCCTGTGCCCAGCCTTTTTTTGGGCTTTGTTTGTTGAAGGGCATTTGTGATTTCAGTGCTGTGACCGAAAGGGGGTTGCAGAAAAGCGCTATACGGAGGGCTTAAATCTATTTTGTTGGTGTGAGTGGAGTTGTGCCCTTTATTTTTTATTACAGGATCGAAATGACAACCTGATATTTGACTACTGATTGCTGCATTTTGCGAGCACAACAAGCTAGTTGCACTTGTAGCACCTCTAAATTGGACCGTAGACCGAACTCGTTTTGTCGTTGACAGTTTCATTGTGCTAGACCCAAAACACATCTTTCGGAATTTTGGGGCCAGCGTTGGATGAGTGAATGTTGTATATAGATGTTGCTTCTCCGAAAAAATATCAAAAAGTTTTGTCAGCCAAATTTAAATTACCATCGCAAACAGGGTGTATAAATTCATGCCTCTACCAACTAGAGCTAGTGGATGAACTGATTCTGCAAGACTAATTCTCAACATAATGCGGTTTAGGATCGGAACAAGTCACTATTTGTACTCTCAAAGCAATGGTTCAAAAATGTTTTTGTGTATGAAAACGCGTTTAAGGTTTCCAGCAAGGTCTTCATTTAATTTGTCTCAAATTGCTGCATCATGCTACAACCGCAGCAGAATGATACAGCTGACTCTTTACAAAAAGGGGTGGCCCGTTCCATACACCTACTAAAAGATCAAAAAGGCTTGCCCAACAAAACCGATTCGTCCTTCCCAATCACAGTTTACCCAGGGAATTTCACAGTCCAATGCCTTTTGCCTTCCAAAACGTATGAAAATATTTTCAAAGAAGCCACCTTGGATATTGAATAAAGGAAATAAACAACGGATGTTCCGGTTCTATTCGGAAAGATTTGGCACAGGCTTGTAGAAGTGGATGGTTACCCCAACCCTGGGCTGGCTCTCTACAAAAAGGGTACCCCCTTCATCAATCCTACAAAAAGATAAAAAAGGCTTGCCCATGAAAACCGTTTCATCCTTTCAAATCCTGGTTTTTCCGGAGAATTTCCCAGTCCATGCCTTTTGGGTTCCCAAAAAACACAAGGCATGCCCAAAGAAGCCATTTTGGATAAGAACTCGAATAGGGAAAATCATGAACGGATGTTCCGATTCTATTGGTACAGGTTCGGCATTGGTTTACCGAATGTCAACCGTAGGCCCCAAATCTGCTTAGAGGGCTTGCCAGTGACATGCACCAACAAAAAGATCAAAAAGGCCTGCCCATTCGAACTCGATCGCCTAGCGAATCCAAACTTAAACCCAGCAAAACTGAAGACAACTTTAGAAGAATTATGTGTGAAATATGAAAGAAGAACTAACACGCCGGTTTGTTCGATTGAAATGGAACAGTCCCAGCGCAAACTCAGGATCTGAAAGAAAAACATCTTGTGACTCACGCCAATCACGCGAAGAAACAAATCCACATTCAGATTTGATGCATCCTAGCAATCCCCAGGGGTCACCTACATTTTGTTTTTTTTGCATGCCAATTCTCCCAGCCAGATGGAGGGCATACTCGGCATTCACGTCGATGATGGCATTGGGGGTGGAATCTCAGTCTCTGAGGAGAAGGTCAAGTTACTTGAACACAAGTTTCCCTTTGGTTCACACAAAGTATCAGCCTTCACTTTCACTGGAATTGAAGTCACCCAGCACAGCGGCCACAGTATTTCCCTTAACCAATCAGCATACGTCAGAAAGATAAACTCCATATCCATTGAACCTAATCGGAAGACCCAACCTGAACTTCAAGTCACGGAACCCGAAAGACTAGCACTCCGAGGGGTGATAGGAAGCCTTCAACATGCTGCCACAAATACACGATCAGAGGAAAGAGCAAAATCCAAAGACAGACCGCTGGTTGAAAAAACAACAGGGGAACTCTGGCTCCGAAGATAGCCCAGCCAAGTCACATGGTTGCAGTCTGAACCTGAAAAACAAAGTTTTGACGAGTGTGAATACGCAATCATGTGATCCATAGCGTCAACGCAGCCATCTGCTCAGGTCCGGTGGGCAGAGGCACGTGCCTTTTAGAGCCATTGGCCGTTTGCTGCGCTGGAAGATTTTTGGTGGAATAGGAACGTGGCCGTTCCTAAGGCGTGGATACGCGTTGACGCAGCGTCCGGGTGGTGAAAACACAAGGGGCGGTCGCCTGTTTGGGAGTGTGCATCAGAGCAGGGTTTTGGTGATACAGATAACAAACAGGCTGATTGTCATCAAGGTGTTAGGATTGGGGCCCCTACCACTTACAACATACATATATAAATAAATAAATCTTTATATATACATACAGACATATAGATATGTATGCGTGTATATATATATATATTTCCGCATTTACTATATAAATACAAATAGTACATACATATACCAACCGAAGGAAGTTTAGAAGTCAAACTTCCGACAATATGGACAGAAAAGCAGAGGTGGGAAGAGTCAGAGGAGAGAAGAAGAGACAAGATCAGAGAAGAGAAGGGGTCAGAAGAAAGAAGATGCAGGTGCGCGAAAAGGTAGAAAAGTCGCGCTTCACTGTGTTTTTCCATTGGTTTGTGGCTCCGTAGGGTCGAAAAGTAGGCTCGCTAAAGCGGCAGGTGCGGAGCCATCTGGCCAGATGAGAGATGAACAATTGCACGCCGTTGCGGCGCGAAGCACGTTTGGAAGTCAAAATGTACAAAGCAAACCAGGTTCGGAGCACCTTTTGAAGTTGCGCTGTCGAAAAAGTGCAGGCTGTTGTGGCGCGAAGCACAATTCCAAGTCAAAATGTACCAAGCACCTCAGTGTCGGACCGCTTTTGGAAGTTGAGATGTCGAAAAAGTGGACGCCGTTGTGGCGCGAAGCACATTTCGAAGTCAAAATGTACAAAGCACACCGTTCTCGGACCACTTTTGGAAGTTGAGATGTCGAAAAAGTGCACGCCCTTGTGGCACGAAGCACATTTCCAAGACGTTCAGATGTTGTTTGGCGTGGCAGGCGCAAGGGATTGTGCACCTTGTCAAAAGTGAGCAAAATGTGAGGGTTTTGTAGCAATTTCAAAAGCGTTGGCAGGCGTGGGACATTTGAAGAAGATCTGCAAAGGTGAATTTTCCGTGGCAGGCGCAGTACAAGAGACATGCTCATCAGAGATGTTAGGAGGTCCGGGTTCGGGCGCTGATTTCCTGAGAGGGGTTGCACTTTGGAGCATGAGCATCAGATCTTCAGGTTTGGTAAGAGGATTTTGCGTGATAGGTGCTGCACTTTATATGACCTGGCCTCTTTTTCGTGGCGGGCGCAATACTTCATGGAGTGGAGAAAATCGCAAAACCCCTTGGTACGAGGCCGTCAGCTGTGCACTCAACTTTCCATTTTAGAAGGAAGTCTCGCAGAGTTGCTTCGTTTTTGATGTTGTCAAGTTAAAAATTGAGGAAGTCTCGCAGAATAGCTTCATTTTACAAGCTTGCGGATAGATAGATCGATTGATAGATCGATCGAGAGATCGATCGACAGATAGATGGATAGATAGACAGATAGACAGATGAATAGCTGCTACAACTACCACTACCACTACACTACACTACACTGCTACAACTACAATTAAATACAGATGAAAATATACTAGTACGCTACATTACACTACACTAGTTGCACTACACTACACTACACCACACTACAATACAGAATACACTACACTACACTACACAACACAAAACAACAGTACACTAATTGCACCACCACTACTACTACTACTACTATTACTACTACTACAGCTACAGCTACAGCTACAATTGCACTACACTACACTACACTTACCAGTAGTACCGCACAAGGCGGTGGCGGAAGTTTCAGAATAGGAAACCTATAGTCATGGGTTATCAAACCACCCCCAGGTCGAGCCACCCCCAGGTGAGGGCTGTTTTTTTTGCAAAAATAAAAAATCATTATTTGCACCTTATTAGCTGCTATTAAGCTATTCTGAAATCTTATTAGCTGCTATTAGTTACTATTAGGCAATTTCTTCTTATTCATATGAAGCATACCCTTATTCAGTGTTTATTAGGCAATGAATAAAAACATGGTTCCGTTGAATAAGAGTCAGGGGCCTTAATAAGCACATATGCTGTTTTTGAATAAGATTTATGAAGCTTCACATCAAGGTGTTTTCTTATTTTTTCACCTTCCTCATGAAGAAAAGACAGTCAGCCAAATAAGGCAAGATGATGTTTTCAAATAAGAAAACATCATTTTCAAATAAGGCTTTGAATAAGGACGACACATATTTTCACATCGTTCAAATAAGGCTTAGAATAAGAAACCATCATTTCCAAATAAGGCGTTGAATAAGGACACCAAATAATTTCTCATCGTTCAAATAAGACTTTAAATAAGAAAAGGAAATTTTCAAATAAGGATTTGAATAAGGGCAATAAATAATTTCACACTGTTCAAAAAAGGATTCTAAAAAGAAAAAAACATTCATCACGACAAATAGTGATTCCCATAATTCCGCAACAGCTACTTTTCACAAACAAAAGGCCTGTTAATGTTTTTTGCGGATTGCTGTTGGATCCCTTCCCACAATAGCACAGGGCTAAAGGGAAAAAGGTGAAATTTCCTCCAGCAAAATTTTCTGCAAATTTCCCCAAGGAAATTCCCCGGCATGTTTCATCAGCAAGTTGCGGGGCAAATTCCTCAGCAAATTCCCTAAGAAAAAAAATCTTGAGAAATTTCCGCAGCAAATTCCCAGGCAAATTTCCCTGCAATTTTTCTTGCAAATCTATGAGCAAATCAAAACCAAATCCCCCCTGGCAAATGCAAATTTTCCCTAGCAATTTGTGCAGCAAAACCTGGCAAATTCCTCTGCAAATTCCCGGGCAAATTCCATCATAAATTTCTGGCAATTTCCCTAGCAAATTCTTCCCTAAACTGTGAACACTGAACTTAAAACACTCAAATAGGCACTAATAATCACTACTAATCACTAGGGGTACCTGGAAGCCAGGGCAGGCAAAAGGAATGGAGGCAGAGTAGACTAGGGACAGCTAGCCAGCTCAGTCCAGGCTGATGAAACCTTTAGATACTCTTAAGCACTCTTAGATCCTTGTTGTAGACCCAAGAGGTAAGACTGAGCTAAGTAGCTGGTGGCTGTGGGAGGCTGCAGGGCTGGCTGCTGGAGTGGTGCAGGGCTGCGAGGTAAAAGGGTATTGAGCTGGGAGTGGGGAGGGTGGCGGGGATGTTGGGCCAGGCTAGGATAGGCAAGCCCTATTGGGCACTAATAAGCACCAGTAGCTCCTTAGGAGTGGGCAGGGTGGCAGGGGTGCGCGGCTGGGAGGTGGAAGGGTATTGAGCTGGGAGTGGGGGAGGATAGGAGGGGTGCTGGGCAGCACTGGCTACCAGCTACCCAGCTCTCTAGGCCAAACATAAATATGTGACTAGTGCTTATTAGTACCTAACAGGTCTTGCCAAGCCTAGCCTCCTCCCAATACACAAGTCCAGCCCCCCACACTCTCAAAGCTCTGGTTGGGCCAAGCAAGAGCTAGGGAGCTCAGTCCCACCTCTCAGCTATTTCCTGTAGGCTATTACTGCTTAATAGTGCCTAGTAGGCTACTCCTTGCATAGCCTGGTCCACCCCCCCAACCATCCCCCTACTCCCAGCTCAGTACCCATTCCAATCCACCAGCCCCCAAGACTTTCCAAGGCAATAGCTAGCCAGCTCAGTCCCACGTCTCAGCTATCGTCCTGGAAACTATTAGTGCTTATTAGTGCCCACTATGCCTTGCATAGCTTGGCCCACCCCCTCCATCCCCCCACTTCCAGCTCAGTAGGCATCAGTGGTCTAGTGGTAGAATACAGCGTTGCCACTGATGTCCCAGACTCCCCAAGCTGTGGATGCTATTAGTGCTTATTAGTGCCTAATAGGCTATGCCTTGCATAGCCTGGTCCACCCGCCCAACCTTCCGCCCACTCCCAGCTCAGCACCCAACACTCCAATCCACCAGCCCCCCAAACTCCCCGCCAGCTCAGTCCCACCTCTCAGCTATGGTCCTGGAGGCTAGCCTTGCATAGCCTGGTCCACCCCCTCCTCCCAACCATCCCCCCAGTACCCAGCACTCCAATCCACCAGCCCCCCAAAGTCCCCAAGCTGTGGTTGTGCCTGGCAATAGCTAGCCAGCTCAGTCACAACTTATTAGTACCTTGTAATGCTTATTAGTTCTTATTAGTTCCTATTCTTTCCTAAGGAATGTGTGTGCATCTAATCTTTTGTTCATTACTCTGAAAGCCTTACAAGTTCCTATTATGTGTTATTAGTCATTTTGCCCGTTTTCACAAGAAAACGACTCGTTGCATTCGGATCACTGCCCAGCTATGGTCCTGGAGGCTAGTAATGCTTATTAGTACCTAATAGGCCATCCACCCACTCCCCGGGGAGGCACAACAGGGTGTTACAACAGGGAGACACAACAGGAAAACAGCAACGGGAAATGATGCAAAATGAGAAATGTCACTTTTATGGTTTGTGAAGCATAAAAAGTTACTTTTGTAAGATATGGAAATTTATAGTGCAACAATTTTATTGGAAAACAATATCAATATATCCAAAACATATGCACAACACATTGCAAAACATTGCATATTATATATCCTGGAAGCCAGAGAAGGAAAGAATCGATATGAGAAACAAAATGAATATATCCAAAAAATATCCATAGCACATTGCAAAACATTGCATATTATATCCAGGTAAGGAATAATATTTACTCCTGGAAGCCAGGGAAGTAATTTGGATTTATAAAAAATGTTTTCGAATAAAGTTGTTACACTATAAATTTCCATATCTTACAAAAGCCTCTTTTTCTGCTTCACAAACCATAAAAGTGACATTTCTCATTTTGCATCATTTTCCCGTTGCTGTTTTCCTGTTGTGTCTCCCTGTTGTAACACCCTGTTGTGCCTCCCCGGGGAGTGGGTGGATGGCCTATTAGGTACTAATAAGCATTACTAGCCTCCAGGACCATAGCTGGGCAGTGATCCGAATGCAACGAGTCGTTTTCTTGTGAAAACGGGCAAAATGACTAATAACACATAATAGGAACTTGTAAGGCTTTCAGAGTAATGAACAAAAGATTAGATGCACACACATTCCTTAGGAAAGAATAGGAACTAATAAGAACTAATAAGCATTACAAGGTACTAATAAGTTGTGACTGAGCTGGCTAGCTATTGCCAGGCACAACCACAGCTTGGGGACTTTGGGGGGCTGGTGGATTGGAGTGCTGGGTACTGGGGGGATGGTTGGGAGGAGGGGGTGGACCAGGCTATGCAAGGCATAGCCTATTAGGCACTAATAAGCACTAATAGCCTCTGTTGGGGCTGGTGGGTTGGAGTGTTGGGTGCCCAGTCTCAATCCCTTATGGGGTAGTTGACCTCCACATATCCCAAAAAAAAACTTGACATGTATTGCAGAAAATCCAAACAACAGAATCGAATTGTTCCTTGTGGGAAAGTCATAGCAACCCTCAGGAATGCTATTAGGTACTAATAACATCTAATAGTGTTGCTATAATATATTTGATATCCACCTGATGAATATCAGCCAGCGCTCCTTGCAAGAAATTTTGGGATGCAAAGATAAATGCTGCCAACAAATGATGAAACACCAAACACAAGACACTAGTGATGACAAGTTGGCAAAGCCGTTTGCCAAATAAGGCGTTCGTGTTCTGTGCTATTTTTTCACCTTCTTCATGTATGTTTCCTGTTATTCTTTCAACTTCCTCATGAAGGAAGCACGGTTAGCCAGATAATGGTATATGTGATTTTCCAAATAATGCTTCTCTTATTTTTTCACCTTCCTCATAGAGGAAGCACGGTTAGCCAAATAAGGTATATGCGGTTTGCCAAATAATGCTTCTCTCATTTTTTCACCTTCCTCATGAAGGAAGCACGGTTAGCCAGATAAGGTATATGCGGTTTGCCAAATAATGCTTCTCTCATTTTTTCACCTTCCTCATGAAGGAAGCACAGTTGGCCAAATAAGGCAAGATTATGTTTTCAA
>CAMXCT020000671.1:160186-177686 GCA_947184155.2 Cladocopium goreaui | reverse complement strand
GACGGGCACCGCCCGCGCCCCAATTGTGCGAAAGGCTACGGGCTGTAGCCAGCAGGGATATTACCGGAGTCAGGAATGGTGAAGGCGTATGGTAGCTGGGGATGCGGAGTGAAGAACACGGGCCTACTTGGACAAACCTAAGCCGACTGGGTCCAACTTGGCCTGACTGGGGCAACTTGCGCGGAACTTGGGCAATTTGGTTCCAGCTTCGGCTCAACTGGGGTCCAACATGGCGCAACTTGTGCACCTTTGGGCACAAGTTTGGTGTAACATGACGCAAGTTGGACCTTCGTGGGGGCGGTCAAGTTGGGGAAAATGGCTCAGTACGAACCCCGATTGAAGCCCGTAAAACATTGGAATTAGCATGAACGCGTGTTTTCAGCATTTGGCGTTGAGTCGGCAATGTGCCATGTTGGATGCAATCATTGTATTTGGCCCGAGTCTGAAAAAATGGGTTACGCTGAGCTGAAGTTGGGACAAAGCCGACCCAGATGGACCCCAAGTTGAAGCCATCCTACGCACATGTATAGGTCCAATTCATTTGCAACATGGCGCAGCTTGGAACCCGCTGGCGGCAGCTTCGCGACATGTTGGGCCCAACGTAGACACATCGTGCGCGAAATTGCTCAATTCGAAGCTTCGTTGATGCCAAAAAACATCGCAAATACCAGTAAAAACGCGTGTTTTGAGGATTTCGTATTGGGCCGGCCATGTTTCCCATGTTGAGCCCATGTGGATCTCAACTTGGGACGAAGTTGCGCCATGTTCAACCCAAATTAGGCCCAAGTGGAGCCAAGTGGGTGCAAGTTGGGCCCAAGTTCAACCCATGTTGTAGGGCTGAAACGGTGAACTTGGATGATGTTGCGGCGATATGAAAATGGTTCAAATTACAACAGTTTTGCGCATTTTTTGACGAACATGGGGCCCTTCCAAAGTTGAAACTGTACTGTGATGTGTTGATTCGTTCGCCTGCTCCACCACGAAAGTACCACGCTCCGTCAACTTCGGCGCAGGCGGATTTATATACACCGTGAATGCACCTGGGTCTAAAGGCTCATGAACTCTGAGTCAGGTGGCGAGAGATGACAACGAGCTGGCTCAATTTCACAAAACTGACAATTTCACAACAAAGACAATCAAACAGCAGTGTGAATGGTGTCTGCGGCCGACAACCTACAGAGATTCCAACTCATGGTGTAGATACATTGGCTTTGACTTGACGTGTCAGCCTGTGTCAGCTTGTTAGTTTGTTCCTATTCTCATATCAACCAGTGCACACACGCACCTGAGAAGGTGAGGGTTGGAAGTCTCAATGTTTTGAAAAAATTGACAGTGATTTGTAATGGTTTTCATGACTGCAAACTCCCGGCCTGTACATGGTACCTCGCTCAGTTTTCAGGGCCAATGAAACGGTTTCAGTTGCGTTTCATTGCTTGAACTTGAAACCCAACCTGAGGTGGCTATCCACAACCAGCGTAGCTGCCTTTTCAGTTCCACTGTGAGAGAAGATGAGAACAATGAATGGACATGAAAAGCATCTGTCTTTAGATCTGAATCTCTTGATCACCAGGACCGATTTTTATTTGGTGTGCCAGAAATGCCAGCAATGCCGGGCTATTCCATTGTGCAAACGTGTGCCCAAGGGACTGGTCAGCCTGGCCATGGTGCACAGATGCTGTATTCGTTGGCAGTTTCGACAAAGGCATTTGCAGTTTCCATCACCAAAGTGGTTTCATTTGGACGCAAGGGTGAGCATAATGTGTGAATATTGAAAGTCGTTTGTGACTTCAGGCGCATGAAGTAGACACAAAAATATGTCATTGCCTAGACTGTTGCTGAAGGATTATCAAACGACGGCCGTGCTATGCAGTGTGTGTGCAGGCCTTAGCCGTGGCCTAATATTTACATTTTCAAAATCATCGACATTGGCAGCTTCATTCATGTTACTTTTGAAAAACAATCCTGCTGCAGGACGCAATGAATAATTTAAAAAGAACTTGGTTGTCAGCTCAGAAGAGTTTAAATGGATTCAAAACAAGCATACGGTTGCGTGGCAAGCATTTGCACGAAATTCACTCTCAGGACGGAGGCTGAGGTAGCCACTGTCTTGGTCTTATTAGAATAAAACCTTGTTGATTCGTTGATCCTTTCTTTGGCTTTTAGTTTTCCGTTCTTGGCTTGGTTTTGAGAAGATTCCTGTGGGTGAGGACATTGAAACTGCCATTCCAAAGAGGCATTGTGGCTTGAAGGCAGGCATTTGTCGGAGTGAGAGGTTGCAAGCACTATGGTGATTGCTGAGACATGCTGAGACGGTCCGTAGGTGCTTACAGTTCCAACGCGGAAGCGAACCTGGCAGTCTGCCCTTGAGGAAAGTTCTGGTTGATAGAGAAACGGTGTATCATATTTACTATTTACTGTAGTTCGCAAATGACGCACGGAGGGAAGTCGGGAAATTGTCCGTTTATGGCTTTTCCTCATTTTTCCTCCTTGCATCTCCTTCCCATCCGGTTTGCGGAAGGAAAAGCCAAGGATTGTGTATATAATTTGCGCTACGTTTGCGCGGTGCAGCGGATGGCACGGAATCTTCACGGAACGCAAGAAAACATGCTTCACCATCAGGATTCATGATATTCATGTACCGGTTTCAAGGAAGTGGGTAGATTGGCACTATGCTAATTATTGCTTATTTATTCAGTATGCTTTGAATCTTTCTGAAATTGATTCCGAGGTTATTGAGAAAACAGCAAGCAGCAAGCAGCAGTTGCTATACATCATGTATTTTGGCTCAAGGACCAAAAGAAGGTGATTGAGCGAATTCTGTCCGGAATTCGCTTGTGTCTCATCCTGATATGCAGACATTCGTACGCACTTAGACCCACCCCAGACTGGTGAGGGGAGCGGCTTCAATCTAGAAGGCTTCACCCCCAACGGCCCTAACGCAGCTCACTCAACTCATATGTGCATGGCCATATTGTACTCATGTTCCACCTGGGCATCCCTGCAGCTCTTTGCATGGAAACGTGCAAGACCATGAAAGTGGACAAACATCCACCCCATTAATGCTAGGCTCAAAGACGTGGGCGAGCTTTTTCCCACTTTCGATACAAAATGCCTTTGGTAATGTATTGTGTGAACAGGCTCCCCCTTTGTCGCCAGACAAATTGATGGGGAAAAAAATTGAGGGCTCAAGGCATCTTTGCACCTGGTGACTTCTCGTCTTTATACATCTTGGACAAATGGGTAGAAGTCAGCCCTTTATTTTTATGGCTATGTTGGAAGAGGTTCCACGGATTGGAAATCTGCAGCCCATGTGGCCGTCTCTCTTCCACTGCTCTACCTACGCTACCACCATCCGCAGCGCATGCTGACATCTCAGCAGGTTCGCCCGCTGCTGCCAGTTGAAAGCCCGATCGTGGCATCGGATCCAATGATGAAGTTCCCCCAGAAGCGCTGCAAGAGCCCGATCGTCCCGTCAAAGACAAAGACCCACGCCCAGCCTCATGAGATCGCTTGGACACTTCACCACTGCTAAGACCCGACAGTGAGGTCAAACTCTGAGTTGTAGTGCTCATAGCACCATGCAAGCCCGACTGTGCCGTCATTCTTTGAGATGTAGTTCGAGCTGCACTGCCAGAGCCCGATTGTGTCCTCCTCCTCAAAGGCGAAGAAGATCCGCTTCCATCCTGGTGCACCAAGCCCGAGCGTGATGTCAAACTCATGGATGTAGTGCGAACTGCACTGCTTGAGCCCGACTGTCGCACGCTCTTCCTGGATGTTGAAACGCCCTTCCCGCGCCTCTTCGAAGTCGATGGTTCTCCATTTTCATCATCAGACGTCATCAGCGCAGCTTCTTCACCAGAAGATTCGGCTTCGCTCACCATCGCGTCCAGTCTAAGACCTTCACCGCCCTCAGACAACCGCAATCGATGCACTATGAAGCAGCTGCCCAGCATAGATTGCGCCCATAGCCATAAGAACGGCTCCTGTCACCCAGACCCAGGTGAAATCTCCATCAGCTTCCGGTTCTTCTTCATAGGCTTCCGCCGCAGAGAGCAACATACCACCTACCATCATCGCCCGCATTGCAGCACCATGGTGTTCACCACCAGCAGTAGGTCTGTCCTCAGGAACAGATCGATGCTCCCTTCTTGTTCTTCGCAAACCAAGATCATCTACAAACTGCGTGAAAGCTTGGCCTTGAAGAGGTTTGGTGCATCCATCAGCAACTAGCTCGGTGCCCTTGAGATGCAAAAGCCTCCATCCTCCACCAATCCTGCGGTTTGACTCATCCAAAGCCTCCTTCAGCACACTGGCCCGGATTCTGAGGTGACATGTGCGCCAGGATGCCGTAGTGACACCGTGAGCCAAGTTGATTGCTCCAGCATTGTCACCATAGATGACCTTCTCAAAATTCCACTGTTGCCAGATGGCTGCCAAAAGCGCTTCTGTCGCTCTTCCAACCACCAAAGACTCGCAATATGCGATGAGTTCAGCCTCTGCAGTTGAGTGCGCCACAAAAGGTTGAACTCCACACTGCCATGCTATGGGAACTCCCGCATAGTACACCACCAGACCTTGGATGCTTCTATGGTCAGCGCCCGCAGCATATGAGATGTCTGAAAAAACTTCCAACATCTTCTGATGCCGTCTTGCTTTCAGTTGGCCTCGTCGCCCCCAATCGCCTCCAGGAATCGTTTGTGGATAGTGCATTCCACCAGGATTTCCATAAAGGTACTTGAGCAGGACATACCCAATCTCCACCGCTTTCTTGGGGTTCTTTGTTGTCAGCCTGCTCATTGCTGAAACTCCAAAAACCAAATCTGGTCTGGTTCTGGTTGAAAGCCATAGGAGTGCTCCAGTCATCATCTGGGCAGTTCGCACGTCGTTTGGGTCAATCTCCCCCACAAAGTGCTCATCATCCTCCGTGACCTTGAAAGCAGGATACTGCAGTGATTCCTTGATGTCCCATCTTGTCATCAGTTCTTGTTCATACATACCTTGGGACACATAGAATCCATCTCCAGCAGCACCCATGCTGATCTCAAAACCACAGTAGCGCAGAGGCTTATCAGAAGCCCATTCCACCTCCGATAGTGCCCACGTGTTTTGGATCGCTTCCATGGCCAACTTCACTGTTTGTGGCTCTCCCGACACCAAAATGTCATCAACGTACGCTGACATCAAACCTGCCCAGTTTTCAGTGCCTGTCTCCTTGTTGACCTCCACCAGGCGCCACAAGTTCTCATCCTTTGAGTGGACAAGTCGCCCTTCAAGGACCACATCTCCAATCTTCCGGTGCCAGCGCAAAGTGGGCAACACCTCATCTCTATGGATGCCCCAGTCTCTTGGCGAAGACACTAACCCATAAAGGGCTTTTTCTATGATCCACACATCTTCTGCATCAGCCAAACCAAGATGTTTGAAGATGGTCGGCACCTCCATCGCCGTGATCTTTGTTGTGTCACGTTTTGGAGCATTCAAAAACGCTACCCTGATGTCGCTTCCTGCAAGGCTCCATCCCCGCAAAGCCGCGGTTCTGATCAAAGCCCTGACTTGACATCCATCAGCACCTCCAGCGTATCGATCTCCTGTGCCAACTTCCTGAAAAATTGCCACATACAACAGCACGAGATCTGTATGCGCCGGTGTTGGCCTTTCGAGTGTGGACCATTTTTGCTGGGAGAAGCTCAATTGGAAGCTGTTTTTCTTGAGCAAGTTGTCGAAGCTGAGACTTCGTCATCTGTGTCACTGCCTGCTTCTGGTTCACCAACTGCTCATACTCAGCTCTTACTGAGGGCTCCCAGTTTCGAATGTCCTCCCAAACTTCTTTGTTGGATACCGTTCTGGTCACCAAAAACTCATTTTCACCTGCCAGAACTTCTATTTTCCCCCTGTTGATCATGGTGAGCTCCTCTTCAACCTCCGCTTTTTGCACCAGCATCTCTTTCAAGATGGGCATGCACCAGGCCTGTTCATCTGCCGTGCCATCAATGTGGGACACCTCCTCCATCACCAACATGTGCAAGTTGTGCTGCACTTTTTGTAAGAAGTTTTCATATTCCTGTGAGGCTGTCAGGCTTGAGCCACCGCACTGACTATTAGGCGCCTCCTCCTCCTCCCCACCTCCGGATCCGTCAAGAGATGAGTCTGGTGATGGAACTGTCTCCAAAGTCCAGCTATCGTCTCTGTCTCTTTCCCACGATGGCGCATTCACACGGCCAAGAGTTTCAAAGGGATCATCCTCCCCCTCGATTGGTGCGCGCATCAATCGATGCAACATGGCAGGCCTTGTTTTGCCGTTCAGCCGTCGTGCTGGTTGAAGATCCATGCCAGCAGGGCGAGAAACCTCATCACGTTCAGGCAAGTAGATGGCATTGTCATCCCCTGGTGGTCGCGGAGCAGCACCTTCATCAGCAAGCTGATCATCATCTTGTCCAAGAACAGCACTCTCCGTCGCCGTAAAGTCAGGGGTGATGACATCGGCCGTGAAGAAGTACCTGCCCGTGTCAATGGACTGTACGAAATACAGGCATCGGGTCCTAACACCAAGACCGGCTCTCTGATGTCACGCCACTCATCATAGCGACTTTGCCACCACTTTCGAAGAGCGAATGCCTGAGTTCCAAACTTCAGCAGGTCTCCAGCTGCATATCCACATGCACGCAGTTGAGCACGTAGACGACGTTCTCCAACATGTTTTGCCACCAACGGCCACAAGTTGATGCTGTACTTGCCAGCAGATATCACCGTGCGGATTGCTCGCTTGGTGACTCCAAGTTCCGCTTCACAGCGTCCGTTGGCCTTGTAGTCATCCCCTGCTGTCTTTGTGAGGGCAATGTCTCTATGCTGTGCCCACCTTCGCAAAGGAGCTGCAATAAATTCTCTGGCTCTGTCCGAGTGCAACCTCATCACTGGAAGGCCAAGTTGTCGTAAGCGACTGTAAATCTTGGCAATGGCAGGCAAGACATGCTGGGAGTGACGGCTTTCAATGGTCTCCACAAAAATGATGTTCTTCACCGTCACGTTCATGGATTCCTCCACAAGTTTCTGCCATGCCAGCAAACAGCCATGTGCTGTTGTGTCGGCCTTTTGGTCCTCATTTTCGCCCTGACCCTCCACATCAACATTGCCATCATCTTGCTCTTGTAGTAGATCTTGCCCTTCTTCAGCTTCATCTTCCCCTGAGAACTCAT
Source organism: Cladocopium goreaui (assembly GCA_947184155.2). NCBI lineage: Eukaryota > Dinophyceae > Suessiales > Symbiodiniaceae > Cladocopium > Cladocopium goreaui. The sequence goes on along the minus strand of CAMXCT020000671.1, from coordinate 170,493 downwards.
CCAAACCAGGAAGTGGTTGATCTTGTGGTTCAACTCCATCCGGAGAAGCAAGTGGCTCACCATCTCTGGTTATTGGGAAGGTGTAGACACCCACAAGCAGGTATTTGCACTGCTTCTGCTCCTGGTTGATGCCCGGCGTGAACTTGCCGCTCAGGTCCACTGATAGTGTGAACGCTTCCGGATGCTGAACTCGCCGATGTGGGCGTCCACGAGCCTGCGCTCTGACACATTGTTGGCAATCTCTACGATAGGGCATATGGTCGTGGAGGTAATGCGTTTTCCATGACTCGAGAGCTGCGGCGCCCAGGGTCCTGACCGCTGGTTGTTGTGGTTGATCAGGATCTGATCAGGATGCCGGTCAAGCCACTGAACCCGCTGGCTCACGGCCAGTGAAATCGCATTTTTTAGGCCAGAGACCAAGTTCTTGAAACTTCACATCTTTGTTCAACCGTCATGGCCCTGAATTGAGTTCCAGCATCAGCTTCGTTGCTAGGGGCTCCACGCACTCCATCAAGATGCCGAACTTCTTGCACATTCGTGGCCAGACATGTGGGTTTCCTTTTTGGATGCCCCAACGGATGTTGGTCAAAATGGTACTGCACCAAGTTGTACTTCTCCGCCAAGGCCTTCCACTCAGCAGTGCGAAAAACTGAGAAGTATTCGTGCTGTCGCACATCTTCTTCTGAGCGATACCGTTTTGGGTCCTCAGGCTGCTCCATGAAAAACTGTGTCGGAGGGTCTGTTTCCTCACGCATCTCCTCAGCGACCATGAGCAGGGACCAAAAACGAAACATCAGAACTGAATCAGCAATCACCAGTTCTGCATCCGCAGGGCTCAAAGTTGGGAGGCCATATGGATGCTCTTCTGTTCTCAACACTCCAGGACCACCATCATTTTGATACCTCAAAGCTGACACTGTCCTGCAAGGAGGACCACCCAAAATTGCCCTGACACGCCCACTTGCACAAAGTGTGAGCAAATAGCCAAACACATTTCGGTCATGAAGGTTGGCAGGCGTAGAGCATGTGGTATCAATGCAGAGCACCTCCGTGTTGGCATTGGCGCATCTTTGATCCCAGTAGTTGTGATCTGGGCCCGAGAACAAGTGGAGGATCACATGCTTGGCTTGATGCAATCGTCGGCGCTTGTGCCGGTTCCATGGGAGGTTGGACTCGAAGTTCTCGGTCTTGACCATTTCCAGATGCGGTGCCACTCTCATCATCACTTCATCAGGAAGATGTGGAAAAAGTTGCCGCAGCTTGTAGGTCAAAGCCAGCTCCAAATCCAGACCCCGTCGATCCACTTGCGTGTCATCAGCCAGCAAAGATCTCACCATCGCCAGCTTCCGTTGTTGATGCACTTGATACCACTCCAACCATTCCAAAACTCTCTGGCCATCCGCTAGAGATATCATAGGGCAACCTTGAACAACTCGTACTTCAAATTCTCTGCCCTCGTCATCACGCAGCTGACATTGATCTCCAGACCACTGCAATGTGAAGTCCAGCGCCGTGAGACCACCCATGGGCACGATTCTTGAAGTCGTTTGTGTTGGATGCCCCAACAACACCTTGGTGCCCCTTTTGAGGCGAAAGGCTTCCGTCTCCATTGGCAAGTTGCACCGCGGTTCTTTCAGCATTGGTCCATTCATGTAGATCATGTGCAGGACGTAGGGCATGTGTGGCACCTGAGTCAATCAACACCCAGTCATTCTCCGCCTGCTCTAGTCCCGCCAGTTGCATGACGTTGATCTTGGGCTGAACCCGCAGTGACTTCAAAAGTTGCGTTGCTTCATGCAAAAGCTCTGCTGTTTTCTCACCTTTGTTGCCACTATCGTTCCCTCCCCCACGACCTCCATCCTTTTCATTGGTAGTGGAGCTTGTCACTTCAGGCGTAACAATTGTGGCACCTGCCTCTGCAGTAGTTGATGTTGCTATTGCAGCAGAAGATTCATCCGTGGAAGATTTGGCCATTTTGACCGCACCAGCTTTGCCACCAGTTGCCGTAGAGGTAGAACTTGATGCCGGAGAACCTCCAAAACCACGTCCTCCCCCTGAGCCTGCACCAGGCTCACCTGGCTTTTTGCCCATAGCCGGCTTCAGTTTGCAGTCGTTCTTGCGATGCTCTTTGCTTCCACAGATGAAGCAACGCTCAGACTTGTCGTTGAGGCTGTCCCAGTCATGTTGCCATTTGCAGCTTTTGCCCGCCTTGCAGCCCTTGTCGGACATGAAGTAGCGGCATGGCTTGTCAACTGTTGGACTGGACTTCGGTTTGACGTCACCAGGGCCCGGTCTTGCAGGAGATTTCACATCACCATCCATTTGCTTCAGCTTAAGAGGCACCGTTGATGAAGTCGAAGTAGAGGAGGTCTGAAGCAATGCTATCGTCTCAGCCTCGGCCAGCAAGCACTGTGAAAATGCCCAGAGGTTCCGTTGAGTTGGTTGTTGATCAAGTTGAAGCTGCATCCTACTCTGGGATAATCTGAAAGCTGCCTGTTGGTTCATAGCCGCAATCTTCTGCAAAGGGTCATCTAAGGCCTGCAGCAAGAGAATCCCATCTGGTAGTACTGCTTGAACCTCCTCAGCTCTGCCGAAGTGACGACGCCAGCTTCTGATAGCTGCAGCAACCTCTTGAATCGTTGACATCTTTGGCATACTGTTCAGTTGTTTCAAAAGGATCTGCTTTTCTCCAGCGCCCCCTGGTTGAAATCGCACCATGAGCTTGTAGAGGATTGCTGTCGAACTCAAAGCCCGATCTGTTACCAGCTCTTGTTGTTCTGCAGCTGGTATGGCCTTCAAAAGCATTTGAACCCCACGTTGCTCAGTGCGTTGAAATCGGCGTTCACTCAAGTCCTCAGGCAACCTTGGACAGATCTGGATCCTCTGAAGTGGCGTGCTGTTTCGCCATCGATCATAGTAGCACTTTGCCTCCCTCAAAGTTGATTCCCACCACCAATCGGCCACCTGAGACACATCCTTCATCACCGGGGTGCTAAGGTGCAACCAGTCTCCAAACTGCAATTCCATGGACCATATGTCCGGTCCGTTCCAACTCCGGCTCCTCCACCCCCCAAACCATGCCCAGGAAGGTCTGTGAAGCCTCCAGCACCACAATCAAGAAGTTCCGTGCCCCCACCATGCAAGGCCCGAGCTCGAGGATGTAGATCGCCTCCAAGACATTCTTTATGAGAATCAATGCCAAAAGTGCAAGCCCGAGCTTGATGATGTTCAGCACCACTTCCCCCAAGCAAGTGACCTTGGCATTCTGTGTGACCAGTGCTCAAAGCGCTAGCCCGACCTTGAAGACGCGGATCACCACATCCCCCAAGCAATTGACCTTGACAATCTTTGTGACCATTGCTCAAAGTGCAAGCCCGATCATGAAGCGCAGTTTCACCACTTCCGCCATACACCATGCCAGAGCTGCCAGCCCGATCTTGAAGTCGCTGAACATCAGTGCCAGCGCTCGCAACGGCTTGCTGAGACCCCAGGACAACCGGTGGACCAGTAGGTGGGTGAAATCCCTTGGACCAGTACTCGCTATTTTTGAAACCATTCCCTTCAGTCAAACGAGCCATGGAACCCTTCAAAGAAGCAACTTCTTGTTCCAACCAAGACGCTCTAGCTGCCCTCGGAGACATCTCTGTTGTGGGCTCCCATGCATGCTGAACTTTCAAAGCTTTGGGGACTGACTCCATCTTGTCATAGCTATCCAAAAACTTCTCCATGTTGCCATCCGACATGAAAGACTTTGGAAAAGGAGGAACATTGGGTTTCTCAGGTGGTGGTTGAGGAACATGACGTGGCTCAGATCCATCAGCTTCAGGGGGCGTTCCGTCTGGAATTCTTGTTCCACTTGGAGTGAATCTAGCATCCCGCTTCCCCATCTCAGCTTTCTGGGAACTTCTGGGTGTGTGAAAACCCCCACGCCGCTGCCCACCATCATCCGTCACACCAGGTGGAATCCCTGCACATGCAGATGCTCCCCCGACTTCCGACCACGAAGAATTGGACCCAGTTCCAGCTTGTGTCAACAAAGCCCTCATCCTATCCAACTCTTCCATCAACTGTGAGTTTTGGGTTCGAAGATGATTGACTAACTCAACCTCCAAAGCCCTTTGAAGACCAACATCTTGAGGATCAGCTACCCCTGAAGCACCTTTTGCAGTTGCCCCCATAGTAGCATCACACTCATCCGGCATTCTACCCTGCGTCCTTTTTGGAACAACTCCTTCCCCTCCATGAACATCCATCTTGCTGGGTGGGGTTTCATAGACACTCTCATGCGTCCCAGATGCTTGTCCTCCACGGCCTTTTCCAGTGCCAACACCAGCACCTTGTCCACCATGAAGCGGCGCCACATCCGACTCTGGCGACTGTTCGGGCAGTCCCAACGGTCTGGAAGCTCTAAGAACTATCTCCCTTTGATTCCGTTCTGAGTAAAAAGGGTTCCCCATACCAGCATCGGGGGTTCCGAAGTTGCTCTCTCCATGGCTTTAGCACAGAGCAGCACCCGTTGGGCTCATAACCCTCAAAGACGTGGGCGAGCTTTTTCCCACTTTCGATACAAAATGCCTTTGGTAATGTATTGTGTGAACAGGCTAGGCGTATCACAGCTGAGTCCGTAGCGAAGGGTTCTCGTTTCTTTGGAGGTTTGGGGGTGGAGGGAGGTGTGTTCTCTCGATGTTGTTTTGCCGTTGGCAACCGTTCGCCCCGTTCACAATGAGGGCCCTATGGCCGTCCCTATGACGAATACTGCAAAAACTGTCATTATTATTAGATGTTTTGACAGACGTGTCATGTCGTTTTGTGTGGCACGCTTGAAACTTCATGGCATGCCGATATGTTCAAAAAACCGTCCAAAATCGCCTTGAGTGACAAACCCAATACTTTTGAACAGCCGTCTTACAATGGCTTTCATTTTTGGTGGCAAGCGCGGCACTTTGGAGATGCCCATATGCATTTTCAGACGTGTGGTGTCGCGTGTTTTTTCGCAAGTCGCAGTGGAACTGCCGCGTCAAGTGGTGGCAAATTGCAAATGTCGCGACAGACGCAGTACATCGTGGAGATCTTATTTTCGTCGATCATTTTTCGTGCAAGACGCAGTGCTCGGGACACTGTGTTTTTGCAGGTTGCACTTTCCACATCGGCTGGGAGAGGTTGGTCTTTCGTGGCTCGTACCTCGCTTGTGGCGGTAAGATGCGCCAATCGCTTGTGGCAGTAAAAATGTTCATTTTTTACCTGCCGCAAACGATTTTTTTTACTGCCGCAGGTGATTGCTGTTTCTGCGTGGCAGGTGCAGCATTTTAATGCCTAATCGCTTGTGGCGGTAAGATCGCGTTTCTGTTTTCAATCGCTTGTGGCGGTAACTGGGGTGGATTTAGCAAGGCTGTTTGTTGTGATTGTTTAACTTCACTACTTTCAATCCCTGAGCATGACAATCTTAGAGGAAATTTGTCAATGATGCTGGCTCTGAATATTAAAATGTGATGCTTGGACTTGGACGATTTTCAAAAAACAATGTGAGATGTAGTAGGGGTGTGTGTGTGTGTGTCACTGCTGGTACAACAGAATTTGTCTGACCCCACCGTCAGGCTCCTACCTCGCTTGTGGCGGTAAGCAAAACCAATCGCTTGTGGCAGTAAGTACGTTCAAGAATCTTACTGCCGCAAGTGATTGGTTTTGAAGAGTCTTACTGCCGCAAGTGATTGAATCTTACTGCCGCAAGTGATTTTTATCTTGCTGCCGCAAGTGAATGAATCTTACTGCCGCAAGTGTTGGGTGAGCCTCTTTCCTGCCATGTTGCGTGGCAGGTGCCGTATTTGGTGAAGTTGCAAGGGTGATGACGCAAAATTGCCAACTACCCAGTACATTTCACACTTTCCACTCCTGCGTTCTGTTTTTTTCAAAGATTCCGCTTCACTTTCTACACTCCACACTCAACACTCCACACTCAACACTACACTTCACACTTTGCATTACACTCTGCACTTCATGCTCCACACTTTACACTCCTCCGCACTCTACACTCCCCACTCCCCACTCCCAACATTGACTCTACATTTTATACTCCTGGACTCCAGGCTCCACACTGCACACTCCGCACTTTAAGCTCCACACTTTACACTCCACACTCCTCCACACTCTATATACACTCTATACTTGCACTCCATACTCTCCACTTCCCACATTAAACTTCACACTCCACACTCTACACTCCCCACCGCACAGTCCATAGTTTGCACTGTGCACTCCGTACTGTACACTCCAAGCTCCACACTTCACACTCTACACTCTACACTCACCACTTGACACTCCTCACTCCTCACTCCACACTTAACTCTCGACACTTTGCACTCCACACTTCATGCTTCACACCCCACACTCCGCACTCCTCGCACTCCATACTTAACACTCCACACACTACCATACCCAATCCCCATTCCTCACACCATCCGCTCTCTACACTCTACGCTCCACAATTCACACTACACTAGCTCACAGTTTTGCACTCCATATTCCACACTCTACACTCTTCACTATGCATTCCACAGTCCATACTCTACACTCTTCACTTTGCACTCCACGCCCTACACTCCAACTTCATACTTTGCACTTCACAATCTACACTTCCCGTTCCTTGCTTCACACTGTACAGTCTACATTTCACACTCCACACTTTACACTCCACACTCCACATTACCCACTCCAGACTCTAGACTTGACACTCCACACTCAACAGCCTACGATGGTATGGTAACGGTTGAAAAATATGCAAAACTGTTGTAATAAGTTGTTTTGCGGAACTGTTTTATGTGATGTGCATTCAGGTTCGTGGATGTTTTTTTTGTTGCGCCGATTCCTCCAGAATCCATCATTTTGATTCGTTTTTTGGCGTTCAAACAAGCCAACCTTTGGAACGACCAATGCAAGTGTCATGTCGCTGTGTTATACTTTTTTAAGCCAGCGGGGGGAAAACTGTGCCAGTAGTCGTGCACGTTTTTGAAAACACGCATATGTTACTGGATCAGGGGGTGGGGGGTGTTAACGTTCATGTAAACTTGCGTCACATGCACATGCTACGTCACGTCTTGGGTTGGGGCGGGGTGGGGTGTGTTAACGTTCATGTTAACTTGCGTCACGTGCACATGCTACGTCACGTCTAGAGTCTTGGGTTGGGTTGGGGTGGGGTGTGTTAACGTGCGTTACATACACATGCTACGTCATGTCTTGGGTTCGGGGGAGTGGGGTGTGTGTGTGTGTTAATGTTCATGTTAACTTGCGTCACACGCACTTGCTGGCATCAGAATTGTAGGATGCGCACAGATGTTGATACAGATGTAAAACAGGAACAAAACCTTGTAACCTGTCGACGCTAAGCTCCATGTTGTGATTTGCTTTTCATACAATCAGGGTCAGAGTGCTATGTTTCATAAAATCGGCCATACCATGTAGTCTTGCAACCAGAGTCAACAGCCATGTGAACCCAAAACTGATGCGAAACATCAGGGTGTGGCAATGGCGTTGGATGAACTCCAAATCAAAAAACCTTTTGGGGGTCACTGGTCGCTCCATGGCGATGTGAGAAGAGGAAAACATCGCGCGCGTTTTCAAGAGCAAAGTCCCTGTAAATTACAGGACATCATCAAAAATGCATTTCATTTTTTTCAAATTCCCGGGGAATTTTAAGCCTATATTTGTTTGGTGGAATGAATCAATAGTTTCGCTATGGCGAAAACGATTTTTTTCAAAACGCTCACAACCGCTAGCGCGGTTTTCCCCCCGACGGGATGTTTATGCACCAAAACACGGGATACCAAGTTTCACTCTTGCAGGGTTGGGCCAGGGTGACGCTCTTTCAGACTTGTTTGTGTTTTTTTGTTCTTTTTGTGTGTTGAGCCCGCCGGAGCGCTTTGAATCACTCCTTGTGGAAACGATGATTCGTTGAGACGAGCATGATAGGATACCTTGCTGGAACTGTCATCAACTGCCCCGTACTGCAGTCACGTTGTGGTCTATGTGTGTCCTTTGGAGTTTGGCCCTACGTAGGGACGGCCGCCGGGGTATGCAGTGCACATCTCAATATACATCTCAAAAACATTCACAGACCCTGATCATTTGCAGGGCTGAGCCGGAAGGAAGTAATTTTTATTGTCGTTTCTATCGATTTTGTCGTTTCTATTGATTTGGCCTGCATTCTTATTTTGGTTTCAGGGTGGGAATGAAAAAAAATCAGCCCCCCAACGTTCCAACAACATTCTTGAGCTGCACCTCGTGCCCTTGTGATTTGATTTAGACCATTGCCAACGGATGAACAGCCCTGGGATTCAAAACCTATTCTACGCTTGTTTGTCCCTGTTGCGCCGAGGAATGTTACGGCCCTCGGGTGAGCCAGACAAGTTTCCGAGAACATGTAATTGTAGGAGTTGTCACCTGATTTTTTAAATTTGCACTCGTCTTTCCATGCATTTCGATTTTATGAATGTAGGTGCCTCTATTGCGACTTGGCCACTGTGGCTGCTTATTTGATTGGTCAGATTTTACATACACACAGTGACATGCAGACAATCGTTTTTTCTTTTTGGAGATCTCATTTGTTTTTTGGGACCCGCCTTGGCAGTACTGTATCAAAAACGGCAAGATGATGAACCCGTGGAACCCGTGGAACGCAGGCCAAAAAACCCATGGACTGCCAACCTCTTGAGCGCGCAAGCCTCTCAGTGTCGTGGCCATGCAGATCCAAGCAGAGTTTCTGATCGGTTCCAAAACGTACTGATTGAATCTGATTGGGATCAGTGTTCACGGTCCTAAGGTTGGGAATAATGCACTTCAGCAACGATGAGATCAAAGAGGCGCACAACGAAATGTTGTGATATTAGTTTGTGTGAGTTCAAGTCAGTCTCAAAGGAAACCAAAGATACCAAAGGATACCATGTAGCTTGCAGATGAAGCAATGGAACCATTTTCTCTATGTCCGTGCCCTGCAGACATTCGATACACTGGTGGGCGAGGCCAAACTGAGAGATGCGGAGGTATATCAGATGTGTTGTGGTCATTTAGGTCACTCGGGATATCGCACACTTTTCTCACAGCTCTTTTAATGAACCTTCGTGGTTACCAAAATCGAGACATCCCGAAGCATCTGTATAGTGAGAGTGGGACTCAGGTGCGCAGCACTGCTTGAAAAATGAAGGTTTAAACGTTTAAACATTAAAAATGTTGAAACAACTTTTGGGCACAGGATCACACAGTGTCACAAGATGTCACAAGACGTCACAAGGATTCACAAGGTGCATCTCACCGCAGGAACAATCTATTCAAAAGATTCGGCTCTTTGAGATGCTCAAGGTCCCGCGACACAATACTCTTCAATACTCTGATGTTTTACTCATTTTACTCCGATGTATGATGTCAAATGATGATAGCACTTCAAACTGAAGTGCAGAACAACTGAATGAATGAATGAATGAATGAATGAATGAATGAATGAAATGAATGAATGAATGAATGCATGAATGAATGAATGAAATGAATGAATGAATGAAATGAATGAATGAAATGAAATGAAATGAAATGAAATGAAATGAAATGAAATGAAATGAATGAATGAATGAATGAATGAATGAAATGAATGAAATGAATGAATGAATGAATGAATGAAATGAATGAATGAAATGAATGAATGAAATGAAATGAAATGAAATGAATGAATGAATGAATGAATGAATGAAATGAATGAATGAATGAATGAATGAAATGAATGAATGAATGAATGAATGAAATGAATGAATGAAATGGATGAAATGAATGAATGAATGAAATGAATGAATGAATGAAATGAATGAATGAATGAATGAATGAATGAATGAATGAAATGAATGAATGAATGAATGAATGAATGAATGAATGAAATGAATGAATGAATGAATGAATGAATGAATGAATGAATTGAATTGAATTGAATTGAAATGAATGAATGAATGAATGAATGAATGAATGAAATGAATGAATGAATGAATGAATGAATGAATGGATGAATGAATGAATGAATGAATGAATGAATTAAATGAATGAATGAATTGAATGAATGAATGAATGAATGAATGAAATGAATGAATGAATGAATGAATGAATGAATGAATGAATGCATGAAATGAATGAAATGAATGAATGAAATGAATGAATGAATGAATGAATGAATGAAATGAATGAATCAATGGAATGAATGAATGGAATGAATGAATGAAATGAAATGAAATGAATTGAATGAATGACTGAAATAAATGAATGAATGAATGAAATGAATG